>JAPEUS010000003.1:1800000-2267130 GCA_027946355.1 Collariella sp. IMI 366227 | reverse complement strand
GGCCTGCCCGTTCCGAACTATGCTCCCTTTCCTTCGCCTCTCCAAAGCAACAACACCAGACCAACCCGACCACTTGACTTGACATCGAGAGAGTCATCTCTTGTCACAGAAGATTATCGCAGCAGCTCTGCCATTTTGCCCACCGCGCTTTTGACCCGCAAGCCTCGTCTTCGGCCAAAAGTTGCTTATTTCCAGCTGCGCATTGCCAACCATGGCGCACCCGAGCACCACCACCAGCCAGCGTCGATTGACGCGCCGCGCCGTGTCTTTTACTTCAAGGAGAAGTGCTGACACGCGGTTGCGCCGCCCTCTAGACTCGTCTCGAAGCAAGTCGACTCCCAGAACTGTCAACATGGCAACTATGGCATCTGCTGTCCGCGATATCGCGATGACCTCCGGCCGAGACAACTTAACTGCTGTAGCGGCCCGGAGTGTCCCTGTGACGAACCACCCGACCGACCTCCCGACTCCCCCGAACTCCATATCGCCCTCGCTGCCGCCCCACGGGCTCAAGGCCCAGCTGCAGAGGGCGCGCCTCGACTCGATCGATTCGGACCTGGATCTACCCTGCCCGAGATCTTGTTGAACCACGGCCCGCTGCCGATCCGGCATCTGATGGGCTACCCGAATAGCATACCCATCATCAAGACCCCTGGGTGGAGTACAGAGCGGTCGCGTTTCGACGCGCCGCTTGGCACGAGCCTGGGGGCTTTTTCAGCGGCCTTCTCCCACGATGACCGCGACCATGACAACCTCATGGACATGGACATGGACATGGACATGATGGATCATGAGGCCGACAAGATGTCGCTGGACGGCTCTGGTTCGGCGTCGTGTTCCGAGGTTCCCGACGAAGACGAACTGCGACGAAACGACGACCCGGAGGACGCAACTGACGACGAAGACTGGGCTGCAGTCGGTGCGGCGGCGCTCCGCGCGTCGTCGTACCAGGCCCGCGCCAACCAACCACACTTTCCTTTCGGCTCTGTATATACTTCTGGCGCTGCGCGATCCTATTCGGCGGGCATGGCGCGCCCGCCGCAGTTCCGCGCGCCCACCTACAACCTTCCCGCATCCCCGTTGAGGGTCGTGGCCTCTGACGCACAGGAGCGCGAGGCCGTGGAGGCTCTTCTTCGTCTTGGATCGATGTAATTCCGCACCAACAACACACACCCAACACCAACCAACCGAACAAACTTCTTCTGCATGGGCTCGGCGTTTTTCAACAAAGGGGCGGGACATCATCATCTTACAACAACATCATCATTATTGGAAACAACAACAACCATCGCGGGGCGTGGGGGTTTCATTTAGGTTATGGAATTCTGGGTTTTGGGGGCCTGGCTGGTTTAGGAATCTCCCCCGGCCCCCCCAAATTATTTGGTTTCGGTCTGGCATGGTGTTTGGAAACCCTTGGTTCACCTTGGGATGGATGGATGGGATGGCATGGGGACAAAAACATGGGATGGATGGGAGCATCCGGCGTCGGTTCGGCGTCATCGGATTCATCAACCCGCGGCCGGCTGCATGCAACCCGCACCTGCGAACCGTCTTTTACCCGCCCGGCATCTCGGTTACGCACACACGCGCGTGCATTATCATCCGCGGGCTGGTCGACCATCTCAACTCATCAGTCCCTTTTCTTATCTTATCCCTTTCCAAAGAAATCTTTATCGGCGCACTCCTTCCCCCGCTCTTTTTTCGGTCAACCACGGAGGATCGACAGGTCCCGATCAGTTTGATCGGCTGCGCCGGGAGGGTGCTTTCACATGCCCGTTGGACCCAGACCACCAACACACAAAACTTCATATCAGTTTATATACCACTTTTGTAATCATGAGGGAACATGAGGGACTTGGGTTAACAAAATCAAAAACAATTGGGAGGAAGGGCACGAAGAAGGAAAAGAACTTGGGACATTGGACCTTGAGACCTTGGACTTTTAAAGCTCCTCGCGCGCTCGGTCTGGTAGGCAAAAAAGCAGCATTGGGACAGGGCATTGGAAGAAAGAAGTCGGCTGGGTTATTTAACGGCTTCGATCAGCAGCATTTTTATCTTCTTGATCTTTTTGTATTCACCGTTACGAGTCTCACTCGTTGTTGAGACTCGGTGTTGAGTTGTATATACCCCATTTTTTCCTTTCGTGTTTCTTCTTGAACTCGACTCATTTGGGCAGTTACCTGTCTAGCAAACCAAAAC
This sequence comes from Collariella sp. IMI 366227, assembly GCA_027946355.1. Classification (NCBI taxonomy): domain Eukaryota; kingdom Fungi; phylum Ascomycota; class Sordariomycetes; order Sordariales; family Chaetomiaceae; genus Collariella; species Collariella sp. IMI 366227. The sequence continues at coordinate 2,264,931 of JAPEUS010000003.1, read as the reverse complement.
AATGTTTGGGTTGGGCATATAATCATTGTCATGGTGGGGGTTCGGGTCACTGTGGCCCTGCGCTGGGGGGCGGCTACGTTATGGCTGGCATCGGGCGGAACTTGATGGGATACATACACATCCTCTCGACGGTTTTGGGTATCATCATTCGGATCTGGAATACTGGGAGGAAGGCATAGTATTGGTAGGCTTTTGAGCGTCATGCCGGGTTTGCGGAGACCCTTTGGGCGGATGGATGACTTCGGGCATCTGATGATGATTCTGACGCTGGGGGATGGAGGAGTAGCCTCAGCGAGGGCCATGGTTTATCACACTCTTCTTTCTCCGTTCCTTTCCCTCTCGTCTGAGGATGGGGTGACTGGATAGTTGGAGGTGGATGGCATCAGAGAACCAAAAAAAAATAAAAAGAGCGTAAACCTTGCATCTACTCTGCAAGCACTTGCCTGTGTCAGTTTGATAAGTGACTCGAGCGGCTGCCGAGGGTACGAGATATATCACACACACACAAGAGGAGTTGTGTCATAAACATATGTTGGTTAAAACAATGGATTCCATTCCCTACTACTCATCTATGCCACCAAGACGGGCATCCTCTCGTTGCTCTTACCCCCAGCATAACTGACAGCCTTCATCACCCCAGATCCGCCCCAAACTGCACACCAGTCATACATTAAGCGGCCCCTAGCAGAGCGTCATGGTCTACCCAAAACTCCAAAAGATAACCTGCGCTATTCACTATCCAAACAACTAGGTATGCACTCCATTCCACCACCTTGACCTACTCCCAAAGGTATATCCACCCCCATCATACCCCATCCTGCTCTACCCTCCTCTCACCCATTCGCCCCTTCGCCGCCTCATCCCGACACCTCTGACACATACACCACCCGCCCAAACTCCCCTGCGCCCACTCCCTACGCTGTTGAACCGGTAAATCCACATCACAATAATGATTCAGAATCTCCTCGCCTGCCTTAATCCCCGCCTCCCCACCCAACACTCTCGTCTCCCTCGCCCAAAGCACCATCTTCCCGCCCCACTCCCACGTCACATTCGGATTACAGTCGTGATTCGCCAGACACCAAAAGGGATGCACGGCCGCGACATCCGGGCGTCCATCGCGCGGATTTTTGCGCGCCGACGCGGTACCGCGGAACTTGGCGTAGGCCGTGTTGAAGACCCACAGGTCGTGCTGCTCGAGCGTGGCGTAGATGTCGACGTCCATTTTCTCGAGGATGTGCAGGGGGATCTCGACGTTGTATTTAAAGGAGAAGGGGAGCGTCCACTCCGGGGGCGGCTCGGCGGTGATGGAGCCGTCGACGTCGTTGAGTTCGGGGGAGACGAATTCACCCCAGACTTTGGGGGGTTAGTGCGTCAGATCTTTGGATGGGGTGAAAATAGGTGTGTGACTTACTGTACTTGATCTCTTTTACTTCCAGGGGGTGGATCTCCTGGTGGGAAGCCATCGCGAGTAGGCGGGCTAAGAGGAGTAGGTAGAGAGACTGGTCGATGTCGCTGGCCTCGGGGTCCTTGGCGATCGAGTCGACGTCCTTGTCGCACACGGCGGGATGGTACTGGTCCTGGGCCTTGGAGAAGCAGTAATCGTCGCAGAAGATGGTGTCATAGCACTCTGGACAGCTGACTGCTTTCGAGTTGTTGTTAAGGGGAGGCAGCTCGGTACCGCAGGCATCGCAGGTGGATTCCTTGTGCCGGTTGTTGGCGGTCAAGAGTGAGTACTCCTCCAGGACTGGCTCGCCAGGGGCGATGTCCTCCTTCGCGAAGAGGCCCAGCTGGTTGCAGGTTGGGATGATCTCGTACCCGTCGGTGTTGCTCTCGCCGTCTAGTAATACAGGGAGCGTGGAAACCTTGACCTCGCACTTAGGGGCCATAGTCGAGAGCTGTTCGTTCAGGAACGACAGCGACTCCTCAGCGAAACGGTTTGGCTCGTACGTGTTCCAGGGATACACCTCCCGGCGAACGACTCCGCGGTCAGGCAAGCTGTTAATCTCGATAGGCTCGTCCGGCTGCTTCCGCAACCTTCGCCTGGCAACCTGCTCGATGTAGCCCTTGATCTCCAAGAGCTCCTTGTTGTGTGGCACCAGGGTGAGGCCCCTTTCACAGAAGTTGAGCGCGCTCTTCAGACAGCCACAGAGCAGAAGACTGATGGAGAGGATCTGGTAGCAACGGACCGCAGCAAGATTTGACAAGATGTTATAAGGCGCAGCTGCGTCGGCACCTTCGCCGTCGACTAGCCTGTCGAAGTCGAGGACGAGGTCGCCATGGTTGAGAATTTCGGGGCAGGGGGTAGTGGAATAACCCTGGAGGGCCTCCAGAGCCTGCTCGTGGTGCTCGAAGCTCTCATCGCGGACCTCGTCAACCAGGAGCAGGGCACGGTAGGCGTCGCCGGCGGCCAGGTCGGGGTAGGCGAGGTTGGAGTAGACGACGGCCCTCTCCAGGTACAGGATGAGGTCGTAAGGCGAGTCAACCAGGGCTTCAGTCAGCTGCTGGCGTCGTTCGAGGAGGGGCCCACGAGGGGGCTCCTTGTCGGTTTGGACAGAGGGTGAGGAACTGTCCATGGTAGTTGTACTGTCGGGGTAGTCGACAGCCATTGAGTGGGCGGGACCAAGATGTGGTCGAGTTCCAGAAGGGACCAGGCCGCGGGGCCAAGAACTGGAGGGGAAGGCCGCAGGTGTCGATCACTTCCTTGGGCTTATACAACCTGGGAAGGTTGGGCTGATCCTCCCGAGCAGGGAGGAGGGGTGGGGGGTGTTGAAGACCAAGTCTTCTTTTCTAAGCTTTTTCTTATTGTGCTGGGTCCTCTTCTGCCAAGAACCTGAAGGTGCGTGAAGAGGACAAATTTCATGTGAGTAAAAAATGAGGAGACAAAACTCGAACACTCCTGCAAGAGCGTGACAAAGTTGAGAGAAAGTCGAGATCTGAGGATGGAGCCCTGGTCAGTCCCGGGCCTAAAGAAGGAAGTCGCAGAAAGTGACGGGGGGGTGAAAAAGACGCCCGCCAAGACAAGGAAGGCGCAGGACGGTCTCTTGCGAACTGGAGACTCGACTGGAGTTTCCCTTCCTTCTCCCCGTTTTCCTCGGCGTGCAGGTGCCACGAGGCGCAGAGAGCACCAAACAAGGGCACCAACAAGGGTCGTGAGACCTTGATTTTTTGCACATTTTGTGGTTCCAGCAGCCTCCGCCCGGCCTCAAACCCTTTGCCTTGGCTCAACCGGCAGCATCCCCGGAGCCGACAGGGCCGTATTGGGGCAACATGAGGAGAGGGAGACACACACCTTGACACGACCGGTGGCCACGGCCGTTGCGACTAGATCACCTCTTGCGTTGGGCTATACTCTATAAGGTACAGGTCGCCCTCAAAAGTTGGCCGAGACGACGACGTGCCCGGGTGCCGTCATCGTGCTGCAGCGCCAACTGCTGCACCCTGACCGCCGCCGACCCCACGCCTTGGTCCTGTATTTTCAGGGTTGTGGAGAACACTGACAGGGCCGCTGGGACTCGGGAAGATGGAACTGTCGACGCCTCGCCGGAATAAACTCGACGACTGTCTCACGATGCTCGCGCCCGTCGACGGCATTATCGATCGATGGAACCTTCCAGCGCGCCCCGGATGACGGCGATGGCGCCTCTCACCCCAGACTGGCGCCCGAGAAATCACGATACGCCTGTACCTCGCTGTCCCGAGTCTGACGAGGGGTCTCGATTTCGGGAGACCAAGACCCTGCGCCCCACCCCCCAGGGCCCTTGTGGCAGGGTCTCATGCACCCAAACAGGGTTCACACCACCAAATCAGCGCAGTCCGAGATTCTCAGGGTCCTGCTCCAGAAGATGGCTTGCAGATGCCGGCAGCCGGCCATTGGCTGGCGAGGACCTCGAACGGGGGCTACTACGTCATACCTCCCGTCTTCGCTCCTTCACGTGCCCCCTGCTGCCCTGATCTGCTCCCCTGAGGTTGCGGTGGGAAGACGACAGACCATGGGTCATGGATCACCGCTCTGCTCGTTGACGTGCGCCGTCACCCAGCCGTTCTCCGGGGCGCGTGGCCTGCCGCGTTGCCTTCCCAAACCGAGGGCAGAGAGTGTCACCCCATCAACGACCCCATCAACTTTGTGTCACCGCCCTTGCCAAGGTGAGTTGCACACTGCAGAGAGAGCCCTCAAACCCCTGGCTCTATTGGACGCCCTCTATCAACAGAACAAGCACCGCATTGCCCTCCCTGGCCCCCGCCAGACCCTGCATCTCAAGCGTTCTCGCCAGTTCTACTCGGCCTTCCGTCCCACCGCGCCCAGGTCACTCAGCTTATCAACAAAGAACGCCGGCACGGCCACCGCATCCTTCGCTTCCCAATCCGCCTGCTTGTTCACGCCTGTCAGCACCGCCAGCGTGCCGCCCAACCGTCCCTCAATCCCAAACTTGATATCCGTATTTAGCCTATCCCCCACCATACACGTACGTGCCCGATCCAGCGCGAACTTGCCCTCCACAGCATCCATCATAGCCTGGCTGGGCTTGCCCAGCGCCGTGGGCTGCGTCCCCGTCATGTAGGCCAGCGGCGCGGTGCCGATGGACCCCGCGCCGGGGAAAAAGTTGTGGTTCATGGGGAAGGTTGAGTCGACGTTGGTGGCGAGGAAGACGGCGCCGCGGCGGAGGTACTGCAGTGCGTGCGAGAGCTTGAGGTAATTGACGTGGAAGTCGAGCCCGGCGAGCACGCAGCCGACGTCCGGGTCGAGGAGGGAGCCGTCGGCGATGCCGGCCCAGTCGGCCGGCGTGATGTCCCGCCGGAAGGACGGGTCCGTGCCCCCGATGAAGGGGATGTTTTCGCTGCGGAGTTCGGCCTCGATGCTCTTCCACGTCGGAGGGGATGCCGAGGGTGGTGAATTTCTTGAGGTATTCTTGCCGGGACTTGGTTGAGTTGTTGGTCACGAAGACGACTTTCTTGCCTGGGAGGGGTGAGTGATGGGTGAGTAGGTAGAGCTAGGGGTATGTCTGACCTCTTGATCGCAGCATCTCGAGCGTCTCAGGGACGCCCTCGAAGACATGGTCGCCGGACCATATTACCCCTGAGGAATGTCAACAATGTGAACATCGAGTACTACCATCCTTGGGGATTTACCGTCACAATCCAAGAGAAAGACCTGATGATGGTAAGCCAGATTTCATGGAGGCTCAGTGGGTGACTCAGAACTCACATCAAAGCGGTCGATGAAGTCGTTGATGGCGGCAGTATCGCCAGTGAGGTATTTCGACTTAGTCATTTTGCAATCGAGTTTCACAATGAGTGTGGTTGATCAAGAAACGGCCTGAACGAAGGGAGATCTGCAGCAGCGCCAACCCAGATGTAAGGCAACACAATCTTTGAGGCGGTTCGTTCTGGAGGATCGCCGAACTCGCTGCGCCCTCTTTCCAAAATCCAGGCTGAAACATTGTCACTGATTGGCTGGGGATATTCGAGGCGAACTCTTTTGGAACTCAGGGTCCCAACACTTCAACGCAATGGTCATTTCAAAGTCTTTGTCAGAGCCCTACGACTGTCTCACTGACCCTCGGAATGCATTCTATCCGAGACCAGATGCAGCTCAGGTCCTGCGCCGAGATAAGAACACACAAATATGATGTCGTTCTCCCGGATGGGGCGGATGTCGAAGTTGGAGGAAGAAGTGGTGGGCGGTGGGCTTAGCTTTGCCATCCATACCGCGGAGGAATCTTCCTTCGTCTCCTCTTGGACACCAGTCAGCACTTTGGAGCAACGTCCTTGACCGTTGACGTGAGTTGATCGTACGACCCCGACATCATCCCGCAATTCCCAAGGCTGTCCTACCCGTTACCCCCCACGTACCCTTGCAGAACCCTCGGTTCTCTATGGCAGCTAACTACCTGGCTGTTTCCAGTAGGTACAGAGCTTTTCCGGCGAGACGGCTCAACAAAGATGTCTCTCATTTAAGTTTGATGAGAGGTATGCACCCCACAGGATGCATGCAGCGAGGAAGCACCGATCGTCTCAACCGAGTGGGAACCCGTTTATGGATCCATGAAAGGAATTTCAAGAGAACAGATCGTCATGGTACCATCACTTGCAGGTTGCGGCGTCGCTTTTGTTCCTGATCGGCGGAGTAATGATTAGCCAAAAACGGTTGATTACTGAGCCATTGGCTCCGAGATTGACCAAAAACAGAGCGTGAGAAACATCAATTTTCTACAATAAGAGAGCCTTTTGAGAAAGCAGAGTTTAGAGTCACGCAATAGATATCTCCATATGCAGGACAAGAAGCAGGAAAGCCGTTGAGATGGATGTGATGAGTGCTCCTTCTCGTCCCCGTCATGCCTTGCTGCAGACTGGGCTGTTATCGATACTGTCGACAGGGGTGTACATACGCCCATCAAAAAAAGCTTCCCCCAGCAGCTAGTACCCCTCCATCACCCCTCCAATGATCCCTTCCTCCTACCAGACCCTCAGACGGCAGCCACAAAATCCCGCTCAACTGCCCTCGAACCTTATCGCGAGCTCCCTCTTCATTCTTCATCTTGTTCAGCTGCGTTTACCCTGTTTCAGCCAGTCCAACCCAGCGCCCGAAACCAAGCTCATCCCTGCTACCTAACCACCGTCTCCACACCGACTCTCTCGTCCTAGGGATTCCATACCGGCACACCACTTCGGAGATTACCCCGTTCTCGAGCTCCGCCGCGCCGCCCAGACACAAACAATCTGATCCCGGAACGGCCCTGACCTGCCAGCTCGCCGGTCCCGCTCCGAAACACCCATCCCACCGCTTACACCACACCTCCGCCCGACCAGAGCGAAACCCAGACCCCAGATAAACAAACCACCACCACCACCATGGCGAAACAAGCAAACCTGTACGCCTTCCCCACCACGGACGCCCTCGCCCCGGCGCTGCGCGCCTACGTCATCGCCTGCCAGGATGCCGGCATCCAGCGCCACGGGGTCTTCAAGGTGGCCGTATCCGGCGGCTCGCTGCCCAAGACCCTCGCCCAGGCGCTCCTCCCGGCGCCCACCTCAGACGCCGACACAGTCAAGTGGGGCCAGTGGGAGATCTTTTTTGCGGACGAACGTGCAGTCCCTCTCGACGACGCCGACTCCAACTATGCGCTGCTCAAGTCCGAGCTCCTCGACAAGCTCGACCAGAGCTCCCCGCAGCCCACCGTCCACCCCATCGACACAACGGTCCTTTCGGACGTGCAGGAACTCGCCGACCGGTACGAGCAAGCCCTCGTGCGCAGCTTCGCCAGCCGCGACTCGGTCAAGCTCCCCATCTTTGACCTGCTTCTGCTAGGCTGCGGGCCCGACGGCCACACGTGCTCGCTGTTCCCGGGCCACGAGTTGCTGCGCGAGACGAGCGCCTGGGTCGCGCCCATCGAGGACTCACCCAAGCCGCCGCCGCGGAGGGTCACGCTGACGCTGCCTGTTGTGACGCACGCGGTGCGGATCGCGTTCGTGGCGACAGGCGGGGGGAAGAAGGGGATTATGAAGGAGATTTTTGAGGAGGGGAAGGGGCTGCCGTGTGCCCTCGTCAATGAGCATACGGGGGAGAGGTGCAGCTGGTTTGTGGATAATGATGCTGTGGAGGGGGTGAGTTATCCTAGGAGGCCGTTTAGTCTATAGATGGGGTGTTGAGGTGGAGGGGGTTGTGGGTGGGGATAGGGATGGGGGGTTGTTTTGTCAGCGTAGGTATGGCGTCAATCGCCAGCAGGACTTGAGAAATCATGGGAGTCGTGACGGGATAGAGAAATAGCAGACTTTCTAGAGCCCATCGCTGGGATGGATGGGGATGTGGTAAAGGGGGCTTGGGAATGGATAGCTTTCGTTATCATTTGATATCCAGAACTGTTACTTGCTTCGTATTGGCAGAGAATCGATCATGTCGCCGAAGGGTTGGGCCGTCATGGTAAGTTGATCAAGCGAATGTTTGTATTTGCTCCTACCAGAGGGCCATGCTGTCTATCATCTATCTCTAACGCGGCGAACATACACCATCACATCCCACCCCTTCAAACAACGGCAACCAACAAGCCCACCGCCCCCGCCTGCTTCCCAATACTCGAATTCCTATACGGCCCCGCCCAGTATACATCATAAAGATCCTCCGTCACCACATCCCCATCCCCATCATCCAACCCCAAATTCGTCGCGTTCCTTCTCCCCGATCGTACATCGTCTGGGCATTCCCAACAAATACTCACGATAGGGATGGTCGCCCCGCCCCGCCGCTGACGTTGGCGGAGTCTCGGCGATGACGGTGTCAAGCTCGGCGAGGTTGAGTGCTAAGATGCCTTTGAAGATCACTTGGTCGTGGTTGCAGTTTTGGGGGGCTCGCAGATTTCGGTGAGGATCTTGATGGTGGAGTTGGGACTGAGGGGGGTGGAGGGGACATGGTGGTGTTCAGAAGGAGGGCGTCGGCGAGGGTGCGCGCTGTGGTGAGGTAGGTTGTGTTGGAGGTGCCGAGGTAGAGTTCTAGTGATTGGGGTGGGGAGTGAGTATGGTTGGTAAGGGGCCAAGAGATCGGGAGTGGGAACGGGTATGAGAAGGGCATACCGCTTAGTCCGCCGAGGATGACCCCCTCGTTGTAGGTCCAGACGGGCAATTTATTGTTCACGCAGCTACCGTCGCTCCTCTTGCTCAGGCCGTCGTTGATGAGGTTGTTGCTGTTGATCATACCCGACCTTCGGAACCACGACCAAGCCGTCTCGGCCCGCTCGAGATAAAAGGTATCGTTGTTGACGCGGTTGTGCAGCGAGGCGGCGAGCTTGATGTACAGCTCATTGGCGATGGCGTTCTTGTACGTCTGTTTCTCGATGTCGACGTAAATCCCCCCGCCACACGCGGTGTCGGTCCAAGACTCGTACATGTACGCCTCGTCCTCCATCGAGATGTTGAGGTACGTAGCGTTGCCCGTAAGGTCAAACATCCGGATCATGGCCAGCCCCCACCAGCCCGTATCGTCGGTCGAGTCGCCCCGGAAGTCACCGTCACCTTGGGGCCACCAGGCGAGGGGAGCCCGCTGCTTTTCGATCATGGTGTTGACCTGATCCATGTAGTCGCTCGAGCGGGTCTTGTGCATGTAGTCAATCACGCTGGTGATGGCCACGCCGCTGAGCCACCAGGGGGCGCCAGGCGACCAGATGGCCTGTTCCGAGTCGTAGAAACGGCTGTTCAGGGCATCGATGGCGCCTTTCGCAGCGGACCTGGTGTCGATGACTCTCCGCCGTAGACGACCAATCTCGGACGGGGCCATGACGTCCTTGGAAGCGTCGGAGCGGCCCATCAGCGGTTCGAGCAGTTGGCCATCCCGGGGATGGCTGTTGCCGGAAGAGGCAAGCTGCTGGGTAGCCCGGAGCGAACCGAAGGCGACGATAAGCACTTTGGATCTCATTATGTCTGTCTGAGTTTTCCCGGACCAAGTTAAAAGCAGTGGCAGCCATGTGCAGGGCGTTTGTAGACACAAGCTCTGGAGCGGGGGTCGTGGGCCGGCACAGTGCTTCGATCCAGCGCCCGCTGCTCCATGGTTGTCATCATGGTGTTGTTGAGCGGAGTGCTTGCGTCTGTTTACTTGGTAGCCATCGTTATCTGATAGGCCACACTAGCTGTTGGGGTGTAAACGTCGACAGTGCCGACTACTGTGACACTTAACTACCTCGGAGAGCCCAAGTCGTATTCACCACTCCCCCCAGCCCTCCGAGTCTTCTCCCATTCCGGCAATGCCCAATTCCTCATCCACTCCGTCTCCAACACCTCCCTTGCACCAAGCCTTGCGTCTGCGAGTGGGATGCTGTCGCTCGAGGCGCCGAGCCAGATGGGGAATACGATGTAAGAAGGGACGCCGGGTGGGAGGGGCTTGCCGTCTGTGCGGAATACAGGCTCTAGTTTTGGTGGTTCGTATTGCGAGTAGAGTTTGGTTACTGAGAGGGGATTGAGGGTTGAGGAAAGATGGAGGAGGATGTTGCCGAGGTAGAGGTCTAGGGATATCACAAGCAAGGAACGGTGATGGTTGCTCATATGGATGCGTGCACAAAAGACATACCGCCATGAACAAACACATTCTCGTGAAGATAAGCAACGGCGAGGGCAAGCTGAGCCGTAAGTGATCGAGCAATGTCTAACTGGAAAAGAATATGTTTTGATGCTTCTTTCGTATCAGCAAGACTGCATCTTGCCGGCTCAGTCACCAGACAAGAGTGGATTTAATCTGGTTCTTGAATATTGAAGTGGTCAACAAGCGTGATGATCAGACTTTTCCCGTCAGTCTTTAGGGGAGGACCCTGACGAGTTCCGGCATCGGTCAGGCGTGAAAGTATGTCAACCTCCTGTTGCTCCTCATTGGCGGTACAGATTTTGGCCGCGTAATATTTTGAGAGCTTCTCGTGGCGAGCCAGCCAAATGTTGAAAAAGGAGCCATGGCTAAGCTTGTGGACAACGCGGTAATGATCATGAAGCCGGTCCCCAATGGAAATCGGGTGGTATCCGCCGGACTGATATCCCTCGAGTTGCTCTGTTGCCTCAACAAATTGGTAGACAAAAGGCGAGCCCGACGTGCTTGATTAGCGCGAGATGACAAAAGAGCATATTCCAATCAGGCTTGAACAGTGTTGGAAGCCTTGAAAAGGTCGAAACAGAAGCCAGGAACGATGGTGGAGCAGATGAGTGGCACGAGTCCTGAGTGAGCATCAAGGCGTCCGAAAAGCCATGGAGTGAGCTTTCAGATAGAGTTACCCTATAAATCCGACACCTGACGACGGTGTGTTCACTGCATACGAGTCTCGCTTTTGTTGTTTTTCTGTTGGTGATGGGTGGTTGGGAATTAGAGGTTTCTATGGAACGGCAGGTGACTGTGAGTTGGCTCCGTTGAGGTCACCACACCATGCCATACAGATCGCCAGTGAGGCAGAGCTGACGGGGCTTGCGAATAACAATAGCTTGGTCTCCAGATTTGAGTCTTGAAAAAAGGGTGGTTACGGGCCAAGGACATGGGCGGGAAACCGTTATTCCTCGGGTAGGTCTTATGCTTGGTTTCAGCATTTAAACCTTTTGATGGTGATAAACCATAATTCAAGCGCTGACGAAGAGCCCCAAGAGTCTGAGACAAACAAATGAGAGAGTCTTGAACGGAACATTGATCAACGGAGGGATGTGCTTTTCGATAAGCATTGTAAAAAGTGGGGCGTTCCTGCAGAATGCAGTTCGAACAATCCCATTATGCACACAATTAAAATTCGGTTCCATTTCTGCTTTCTAAGGACGGAGGCAGGGACAGATGATGGCCTGATAGTGAAAATTTCCAGAAGTATTCGTGCCACTGTGCTAGGGTATCAAGTCTTTATTCCATCCAGTATAGTTCCGGCACAACCGGATGGGAATTCGAAGCAACCCGGCCCTGAAGAAGTCTGGCGAAGCTCCCGTCCTTGTTCATGCCTTGAAGGTCCAGACGCCGAGGTATTGTGGGCATTGCTGTTTAGCTTCCGGTCCATCCGTTGCTTGACTTGACTTGTATGGTCTGGGCCAACACATGGGATAACTATGCAGGCCTGAGAGATCGAGGAAAGATGACGAGATGACGCTCTGGACATGGATGGCGATGAACAGTTGTTCGTCCGGACATGTTGAGGACATGAGACGGCCCTTTTCGTGCCGTGTGAGCGGCCAGAGGCTCTCCACCACGAGCCATCCCACTCTGTAGCCCCTGACGCTCACCACGTTTCGGCGACGGTTGGATTCCAGGTTTGAGCTGTTCAGGTTGCCCCCCTGTCATCAAAACCTGGCCTTGGCTCGCCCCCAGCCAGTCGCCGTTTCATCCGGCCAAGGACATGGGGCCAAGACGATCTCTTAATTTGGGCTCGGCGGGGGTTGCCTGTTGCATCACCGCGCGGATTTGGACTCGAAAATCTGGCCGGCGTGCTGTCCTGCGTGGTGTCGTCTGCCGCTGCTATATTATACTCTTCTTTTGTGCCGCGGCACGCGGATGTGTTTCCTGACAGGATCAGAGACCAACCAACTACTGCCGATTTCAGCGGCACATTGACGCGGATCGCACACCTGCGCATTAGAGGGCCGCGCGTATAAGTCGGGATATCGTGGTCGACCAACATCCGGGTGCGACACCAACTGCTTCACTTTTTCCGACCAGGGCTGCAGTTCTTTGAAGGAGCAGCAGCCAGCCAACAAAACGACCCCTTATTCACCCAGGAAGCTGGAACGCGGAGCCAAGGGACGACATGATGGAGGCAGCTTCCCTGCAGCCTCCCAAGTCGGGACGCTCTCGTTTCTCGAAAGCTCTCCCGGCCCCTCCTCAGCTGCCTGCCCTGCCGTCGTTCGGGTTTGAGTCGAGATTTTCTGCACCACTGGTCCCTGAGAAAGAGCGTCCCCGTGTGCAGCCTGAGGCTCCGCCGCCGCCTCGTCCGCCACCAAAAGGCACCGAAAAGGACAACACCATGGCCTCCATGGCCAAGCCTCTTCCCTCGCCGCTCCCGCCACTACCCCCCAAGTTCGCCGGGCCGCCGCCTACCAAGGCTATGAGCATAACGCGACGGCCCGTTGCAGCTCCCGCGGCCCCGAGACCGGCTATGCCACCAACCGCTCCTCCGACCCTGGCGCCAGCTCCCGCCCTGGCACCCAGTTTTTTCCAATCCGGAGCCTTCTCCTTCGGGATCCTTCTCGAGCATCTACTCTGCCTACTCCAACCATACTGACGACGAGCCGTTCCCACCGTCTGCGGAGAAGGCCAAGGACGTTGCTGGGTCGAACAACGCCTATGCTGTCGTGTCACCGAATCTGGAAGCTCAACGGAGTCCCGCAACATTGGAAGCGCCCGCTTATAGCCTGCCACCACTTCCGTCCGATCAAAATGTGCAGAAGCATGAGACGGACGGTCACAAGGCAGAACAGGAAGTATTGCCGCCACCGCCGCCTTTGAAAGATGCCCAAGTTGGTGTTTTCCGGCCTCGAACACCCACTGTCTCACAAAACCCAACAGCACAATCGCCTACGCAGATCGGGTCGCCATCAAAAAACGGCTCCCCACAGCAAGAGCAGCTCTGGAGGCGCAGATCGCTCAGGGTCGACAAGAACCTGCCCGTCCCAGATCTCAAATTGGTCTCCAGTCACGGTTCCACCGCTGCGTCATCCCAGAACGCGTCGCAGAACCACACCACCGACATCCTCTCGCAGCAGTTTCCGCTTCCTCCCCGGACCAACACCGAGACATCCGCATCAGCCACGACTCCCCGGGTTCCACCACGAGGTGCTAACGGCGGGCTTCCGGGGCGAAACATCCGCCCAGCACCCAGCGAGCAGGCCGCTCCGCAAGCTGACGCCATGGGGCAAGAGGCTTCGCGGATCAAGCAAAAGTTTGAGAGTGGGAGGAGGCGTGAGAGTAATGAGGCGCCAAAATTGAATGGACAAGAAACACAGGTGTCTTACACTGCACCGACCTTGAGCCCGGTCTCTCCTCCGACCATCTCACCACTCTCGCAACGCCTTCCGACGCCCGACTATGCCAGCAACGAGGTGAAGAGCCCGTTGCCAAGCACCGTTGTTTCGCCTCTATCGCCGGCGTCATCGCCGGGGCTACCGAATGAATTAAAACCGTCGATATCCCGGAAGGCTGTTGGCGCGCTTGAGGGGCAGTTGCGCTCTGATACAAGTAGTCCGCTTCTCGCACCGGGGCCGGTCAACGCGGGGCTGGGCATCCGGGTACCGATGGGTCTGCCGTCATCCCCGGCACCGACTGGTCTTCCGACATCTCCGACACCGGTTGGCCCATCACCAACGCCTGCACCTACCGGGTTTCCATCGTCCCTTGTGCCTGGGGGGTACCCCATGTCACCATTTGCGGGAAGTCTTCCCACATCGCCCGCACCCGACCAGAACCAGGCTTCAAGTCAAACACAACCTTCCCCGCTGTCTTCTACCTGGAACTCCAACGACCGACTCCTTCCCGCGGCGGCCCGTGAGGAGAAACAACCCCCGTCGTCAGCCTTACCACCCACTCCCCAAAACTCGCAGCAATGGCCCCAACAACGACAACAACCCCAAAAGCAACCACTCCCATCTCGCGGCCCCATCTCCGAAACAGGCTCCATCGAAACTGTCAAGCCACCTCCGCCACCACCCTTTCTCCGCCGGCCGGAATCGCCCTCTTTCCGCCGGCCGGAATCGCCCTCTTTCCGCCGGCCGGAATCTCCCTCCCTTCGCCGCCCTGAATCCCCTTATCTCCGCCGCCCTGAAACTCCCACCACCACCACCACCCGGCCTCAGCCCCTATTAACGAACCACCAAACCTCCTCCCGCTCACGGAACCCAACCCAAACCAACCAGACCACACCACCAACCCCGGCGCGGCCCTCTTCCCCGCAACTGGTACACCTCCCTCCCGCAGCAGACTACATTCCGGACCCGCGCCCGCTCGAGGCCAAACACTTCCGCTGCCTGACTGCCCACCGCTACATGACGGCCAACAGGCACAAGACGAATCCGGTTGCCTGCAGGACGTGCGGGCTCAAGGACCGCGAGAGGGAGTGCTATATCTGTAGCGCGTGTAGTTTGTGTGTTTGTAAAGGGTGTGCCGGGGTGCTGAGGAGGGTGAGGGGATTTGGAGGGGTTTTGAAGGTTGTTGGGGAGGAAGGAGGGATCAAGGTGGGGTGAAAATGGGGTGAAGGTGAGGCGGGAGTGTATCAGCAAAAGCAGGAGCAGCGGGTGTCAGGGCAGGAGGGGTATTCTGCTGTTGAGTTGCCCGCGTAGGAGAAGAGAAGGGATTGATTTTTTTTCTCGCATTTTGTTGGAGATACCGGATATACCTCCTCTTGTATTCATTTCTTTTGGTTTTCCTTTGGTTCAACAAGCGGTAGATCTGCTTAGACATTTGGATGGTTAGACGCTGCCCGGACCGGTGGTACATGTGCTTATAGCTAGATGATGCGGGTGATGAGTCTACCGCCATGAAGATATCATATGTCTTGGAAAATGGAAGATCTTTTCTTTGGCTACTAGATAACAAAAGAAACGGAGAGCAGCGAACAATTAGACTGAAACCTGACAAAGTCTCTTGAAGAGCAGTTATCCTGTTCTCCTTGTTTGAAGTGCTGTTTGGCTTTGATCAAAGATCGGATCACCTCTGCCAACTTCTCCAGTGCAACGTCGACATTGGACAGGTGCCGTCCCGTTGGTGCCGCGCTGCAACGGCTCCGCTCCGGGTGGTGAGGCGACGGGAGCTGAAGCCAAGAACGCCCTGCTACAAGGGTTCGCTTTAGCGTCGACTTTAGCGTCTGCTTTAGCGCCCTGTAGGCCTCCAGAAGAGGAAACGCCAAACCTGAACCAAGAACTTCCAAGCAGGAGGCTGGCATCAACATCAACATCAACAATCACAAATCATCAAGTGTGTCTCTGGCTCTCACATTACGGTGACCGCGCCGAGACACACAGTAGAGTCACCCCACAATGTCATCAACAAACCCAGGCAGCGCCCTGTCGCGCACTCGATCGCTGAGGCAGCCCAGCAGCAGGACGCAGACAACAACAAGCGGCACCAGCGACCCCAGCCGCATTGTCTCGCCCACCAGACTGCCCAGCAAGGGACAGCCACCGGCCCCGGCGACCACCACAACTCGCCTGACAAGAAGCGCAACTACCAGCGCAGCCAGGAGTCGCCCCCTCTCGGGAGTGTTCAGCCGCATCACCCCGGCCTCGGCCCGGCAGGAGGCTTCCGCCGCTCCGGAATCGCTATCCCCGAGCCGCCGACTTGTCCGAGCACCATCAATCCGCCAGCCGGCGGCTTCGTCCCGACCGGTCACATTAGGCGGGGCCTTACCGTCAACAGCGAGGCCAACTACCTCCTCCGGCGTTCCCACATCTCGACCCCGGGTCGCCTCCGGCGCAAGTGCCGGACAGGGAGCCACAGGCACCGCCCAATCCATCCGGCATGTCCGCGCCAAGTCTTCCGTGACGACCCTCTCCGGGCGTCCACCGTCGCAGACATCTACTACTAGTACGTCTACAACCGCAACATCAGGCCCGGCGCCGGACCGCTCGCGCCCGCCGCGGACTAGTCTCTCCCGCAGGCCGTCGGTTGCCACAACAGCTGCGGCGACCAACGGCGGTCTATCCCGGCGCTCGTCAGTTGCCTCGATTACTGCCACTGCCACCAACGGTTTATCCCGACGCCCATCTGTGGCCACAACTGCAGCTGCTGCCACCGGTCTAACCCCACGACGCCATCCCTCCATCTCGTCCACCAAAGCCCCGTCCATCTTACCGCCCCGAGGCCCCATCTCAGCAACTCCCAAATCCCTCCCCGCCCCCAACAAAACAACCCACCACCCAAAGCAGCACCAGCAAGCCTCTCCCCAGCCTTCCACCACAAAGACCTACCACAGCCACCAACACACCAAGACTAACTCCCTCACCCCTTAAACCAAGACCCCTCTCCTTACACACACCCAGCACCAAGACAAGCACCAAACCCTCCCCACAAGACCCATCCTCAACCCCGTCCACATCCAAACACCTGCCTCCTCTCCCCACACTACCACTTCCACCCCTTCCCATCGTCATCACAGACTCAGACATCACTCTCAACCGACCTGCAAATAGCCCGCCTCCAAACAGACCTCTTACAGCTCTCCCTCCTCCATTCCTCCTCCCTCTCGACCTTCTCTCAATGGAACAACTCCGCCCGCCAGGCCCTGCACGATCGGTTCTCAGGCGTAGCTGCTGCAGAAGAGGAAGTAAAGGCTCTGGAGGAGGACATTCTCGCAGAACGGGAACTTGCTGCGTTAGCTGCGTGGGATGCCACCGGGCGGGGATGCACGGGGGTTGGGAGAAAAGGTGGCGGTGATGGATGAGGTGGTAACTGGGTTGTGGGGCTTGTTGGAGGGGAGCAGGGGGCCGGTATGAGAGGGTTGTTGGGGGTTTGGAAGGTGGGTTGGGAGAGTGGAGGGGATTGTTGAGGCGAGGAGGAGCGGCAGCATCAGGGAGGTTTGGGAGATACCGGCGAGCTAGTTCTCATCCCTGAGCTGGATCATGCGTGGAGGGAGGAGTGTGCTGTGCTGGGGAGGAGGTTGGATGGGTGGCGGAGGAAGTTGAGGGGTTGGGGATGGGACGCCGGGGTCTGATGGGGAGATGTCTAGTTTGGGAGGATGCTGGCGGGCTGTCGCGCGCTGGTGCATGGGATGTTGGCTGAGTTGAATGTGATGGAGGAGATTGAGCGGGAGGCGGCGGCGGAGGAGATGCGCTGGGTGAGGGAGACGAATCGGAGGGCGGTGGATGAGGTGGGGCCAAGGGCGGGGGCGATTTGGCGGGTGTTGTGAGCAGGTTCATGAGGGAACGGATTATGATCATGAGAAACGAGTTAGGGTTGAGGAAAGGGGATGTTTCTAGGCAGTTGATGTTCGGTTGTAATTATATATAACATAGCAGCGGTGTGTGGAGCAGGATTGCAACAATACGACCCCATGTCGACAACACCTCACTCTGTCCTGACAATCATGTTGTTGCTTCTGACGGACGCCCAACAGACGGACGCCCAACAGGTACCAAAGCGAGACAGGGACAGCCATATTCCGTACCTACTGTGTAATGGCAGACGGGTAGAAGCAGCTCGTGCCCTACCACAGGCCCGATGTCTCACCCATCTTGCTCTCAAATCATCACAAACTACCACACAAAGCCAGATCACACTCAAACCACACGCGTAGGCTTACAACCTTGTATTGCAGAGTGAGGATAATCTAGAGACACCCAAATACAGAAGAGTCCTAGCTTACATGACCGAATCCGACAGACCAACATGCTCAATACCCCAGAAGAAAACAAACCGCCCATCCTACTTTCCCATATGATAAACTCGCATACTCACAACCAGACCACGGCGATGCTCAATCCGCGACACCTCAGTTGAAGGAGCGA
Source organism: Collariella sp. IMI 366227 (assembly GCA_027946355.1). Classification (NCBI taxonomy): domain Eukaryota; kingdom Fungi; phylum Ascomycota; class Sordariomycetes; order Sordariales; family Chaetomiaceae; genus Collariella; species Collariella sp. IMI 366227. Next base: position 2,247,003 of record JAPEUS010000003.1, on the reverse strand, counting down.
GGCGACCAAATATCCCATATGTGTCCCTATCTTTCTGCGGAGTTGAGTGCCAAACCGAAACAGACCCGGCGGGGGAAGAAAATACGTCACCAGCCTGCCACATGGCAGACCAGGGAAGAAGAATTATCGCTCCGAAACAGATAGAACAAAGAACAACGCATGGCAGAAAAAGAATGCTCGAAAACCATACCCCACGCAACCATCATCCATCCACCTTTCTAAAACCCCTTTCATTACACAGGCCGCTTACTGAGTCGGCGGCGGCGGCAGCGTCGGATACGACACACCAGGCCGCGCGCCGCGGTCACCGCCCTGCAGCATGGGATCAATGGACGCCGACTCCTCCTCATACTCGCGGCGGTGCAGACGCTCCTTGATGGCGGCGCGCAGACCCTCAATGATGCGCATATTGTGCAGCCACTCGTCGTAGGTCTCGCCCTCGCCGGGCTCGGACTGCTCCGAGGGGGAGCTGACGGCGGCGCCGTCGGCGGCCTTGGGGGTCGGGGTGCGGTCGCCATCGCGCGGGCTGCTGCGGGCGGCGCCGGCGCTGGCACTCTGCAGCATGCCACCCGACAGGCGGCGCTCCGTGTGCGTGAAGGTCGAGCCCAGGCCCGTGGTGGAGGGGTAGGGAGGTTGGGGCGGCTGGGGAGGTTGGGGTAGGAGACTGAGGTCGAGCTGTGGCGCGACGAGGGCGACATGCCCACGGACGAGGCGGTCGGCGAGTGGCCCGACGTGTACGACATGGTGCTCGACGGCGGGGTGACAGCGGGGGTGCCGCCGGACGAGTGGACGGGCGCGGCGAGCGGCGACACGACCTGGGGGGCCGAGATGGCGTACGGATCGGCCGTGGGGCGAGCGTGGCGCATGTCGACGGGGGCGTACTGCGAACCGGGCGAGCCCGTGTTCTCGTAGATGGTGTGCTGCATCTGCTCAAGCAGCTGGTCGATCTGCTGGAGGTCCTCTTTGGTCCGGAGGTTGGGCATCGGAGGCAGGTAGTAGTGCTGGGTGAGCGGGCCATGTGGGCCAGCAGCACCGAGGGTATGCGGGGCCTGCGGCATGTACTCGGCAGCCAAGCCGCCGCCGGCATGCATGCCCATGGTGGTGTGCAGCGGCATCAGCGAGCGGCCGATTTGGGAATACGAGTGAGTGTCAATCTGGCGGCGCTTAATGCTGCCGAAGAACTCGTTCAGGTCGTCCATGCCACGCTTACGGGCAGGATCAAAGCCGGCAGCCTGGTGGCCGATGTAGTCGGGACGGGGGCCGCCCATAGGACCCTGGTAGTACATCGGGGCGTGGTAGGACGGAGGCGGGGGCGGGTGCTGGGCATAGTAGCTACCCTGACCATTCTGGTGCGGGTGGCCGAAATGACCCTGGTTAGCACCGCGCATCTGGCCATTGTGATCATAGAAGCCAGGAGGCGCTGGAGGCGGATTAGCCTCGGGTCAAGAGAGGACTGCAGTCGGCGCAGCTTGCATACCTTTGGTGCCCGGGTGGGGGGCGGTAGGCGGGGTTTACGCCACCGGGCTGGTCCTGGGGGGCCCTACCCGCGACCAGCACCGAGTCGTCGGCATGGGTCTTAACGTGCTTCTTCAAATCCTGGGGACGCTTGAACGACTTGCCGCAGAAGTCGCACTTATGCGGCTTGAGCGGGACGTGGACGCGGATGTGGGAGGTGATGTGGTCGCGCTTGACAGTGGTGGTGCGGCACTGGTTCCACTGGCAGGTCAGGTTGAGGTTGTTGGTGCTCTTGCGGCCGACATGCTTCTCGCAGATGTGTTCCTGGGACAGTCAGTAATTAATTCTCCCTTATTAAGTCTGAGACATACGTAGAGAGCGTCGGGGGCCGTGAAGCGCTCGCTGCACTGGTCCCAGCGGCAGACGAGGCTATCGTCGGCACCGGCGCTGGACGCGGAGCTAGCGGTCGCGCCATTCGATGGGGCGGGGGTGGTGCCGTTCGGAGTCGAGGTCGACGAGGCCGAGACGGGAGCCGGAGCGGCGGGAGCAGCCGGCGCGGCGTTGTTGTTGCCCTCAGCCGTAGTGGCAGGGGTCTGGGTGGGTGAGACAGCCGACATGGCTCGTGCGTGCTGTGCCGATGCTTGGCAGTCTTGTCGCTGGGTGATGGTTTGGTGTTGATTGTTTTTCCGACCCGAAAGTCACGTGGGTGGTTTTTGCGGGCTGCTGCCTAACTGTGCGGGGCAGTCGTTTGTTTTGGTCACGGGACTCGAGCCTTTGGCGGCGCGTCGGAGGGCACACGAGACAAGCCCTAGGCCCCACTTTTTCCCAAGAAACGCCCAGAGTCGAATGGTTGGCGGTGCCAAGGCCAAGAGAGTGTCAGGCGCGGCGCTTGGGGGAAAACAGGGGTCCGCAGAGACAGCCGAGGGTGCAGTTGACGCAACGTTGAGGATCCAACGCGGTGTTTCGAGGGCGCGATGCGGAGCGATGCTTGAGAGTCGATTGAGAGGAAAGCGATCAACGACTGAGCTCAGGAAGAACAGCGGGCCGTTCTGTCTTTATCACGCCCTCGCTCTCTGCAGAACATTGGCGGTGGCTCTTGGCAGATTCTTGGCGAGTCACGGCTTCGGGGGGAGGCGCGTATCATTGGTCAGCGCTGGAGCTCTCGGACCGCAGGATGTACCGATTGTTGGGGCAAGGCTTGGTCAAGTGCGTGCTAGCCACCCCTTCTTGTCCACCCCCTAACAGCACGACTTTGCCGCCAAGGTGCGCCAAGCGCTGCCAAGTCATCGCCAAGGCTTGGTATTTGCGAGAAATGTCTTGGCGGACCTCATTGCCCCCCATCGCGCTCCCCTCCTGGTCACACGCTGTGCCCAGAGTGCCCAGGCTCGCCAGGCTGTCCTTCCCCTGCTGCTCCATGCTGCTCCAGATCGAGCGATTCCTCGGCCCATGTGTGCTTCTTCCGTTCTGTCTGCTGCGGCATGGGATAATCGCGCTGGGAATTTTTCTCTCCTCTCTGGACAAGCAAACACTTGACTACTTTTCCCGGGTCTGAGGGCTATCTGGAGATAATGGCTCTGGACAATCAACAGACCGGCCCTATACAACAACCCCAACCTATTGCCACAGTCCTCTCTTCCCGCCGCCAGCTGATTGATGCCAAGCATCCCTTCCAGCCAAGAGATCACCCTCTGTGTGCCAAGCGCTTGGCAACCCGTTGCCCCCTAGCACCGTTGTCCGTCCCAGCGAATACCATCAGCCCGGGTCGAACACAGCCCCCTTCTTCATTTCAGCGCACTTGTTGCACTTCAAACTGGCCAAGACAGAGGCTGCGAGTCAAGCCTGTCTGATGTGTGCCAATGCCAAACCGCCAACACGTGGTGTGCAACGTCGCCTGATTCTTCTCCTTCTCCCAGCCGACGATGCCCGCTGTTGCTGTTCCGTCTCTTGCCACGCGCCTGGGTGGCTGGGTGGGGTGACAGATCACCCCAATTTGACTGCTGCCGAAGGGATTCTCTCGGGACCTTTGCCAGCTGACGGTCTCGCCCTCCGGCTCTTCAGCGCAGCCCAGATGTGATGCCATGTCCCCGGGGAAAAGACCCCCCACTGTTGGAGAGGGGTCCCACCCCGTTGCGAAAGATCTCCGACCAAGCACGCCAACACGTGAAGATCTGTCTGTCGCTAATTATTGCGGCGGCAGTTGCTGAAGCCTTCTCTCTCTGTCACCAAATAGCGAAGTTATGATAAAGTCGCGTGTGCAGAGTACAGGTAGGTACCCGCTTGATTATCCGTCATCAACAAGTCTCCCCCCCAAAACCCACCGTGTCGTCTCACCTTTGGTCGTCCTCCTGACGTCCCATCCCATCCCATCCACCCCCTCCTTGGCCCCTTGGCTCCTCGCCTTGGCGACCGCTTGTCCTTCTTGGCCTCTTCTTGGCCCCCCCTCTTGGCCCCCCTCTTGACCCTCTCTTGGCCCGAAGTCTAGCCAAGAGACCGCCCAGCCGCCGAGGCCTGCTGACCCCAGGTTTTTGCTTGGCCCGGCTGTCCGTCATCCGCTCGGCGTTCGATCTCCCCTCTTTGCCGCGACACTGGCCGTTTGCCCAGAGCAGTGCCCAGCAAAGGCCAGCTTGCGCTGCGGCTTTCCGAAGGAAGAGAAATCAAACGTGGCTTTTGCTTGGCTGCACGTGGGTTTTCCAGAGGACGAGACCACAAGACTGGGCAGGGCAGGGTGCTTGGCTTTGGCGTCATTGAGTGGTGGTGGTGCAGAGGGGAGAGAAAGCTTGTTTGGTTTGTGGGATTCAGACTGTTCTCGAAAGGTTCCGAGGGGAAGAGAAGCAGGCTCGGAGGAGTTGTGTTCTATTCCAAGGTGCCTCTGACAGAGGTATTCCCAACTGCATTCTTGAAAGACACTCAAAACTGTTAATCTTGTTGTATTCCTCCCTCCTCTAGCGAGGCCCTTAGTGACATTGCTCTCCCAAGCTCAAGATCTCACTCCAAAATACCATCAACGGGCAGACCCAACACAAGTTACAGAACAACGAGTGTTTACTCAACGTTCCCTCTGTCCAACCATTGTAGATTACCTCAACAGCCAACATCAACACTCAACCCCCTCACTAACCCCTCCCACCTCACCCACCCTCCTACGGATAATCCAAATCCTCATTCCCCTCACATTACACAAACACCCACTCCGGCACCGGACACTCTCGATGCCTCGCAAACCACTGCCTCGCATGGTCCAAATGCAACACATGTCCACAGCTCACACAAAACGTCGGGAACCGCCCTGTCCTGGTCGCCTTATCATCCAACAACTCCCCAACCCCACCCCCGCCACCGCTAACACTACCGCCACCGCCGCTGATGCTACCACCCCCTCCTCTTGATGAGGATGAGATGGAGTGTGACATTGACATTTGTTGTTGTTGTTGTTGCTGCTGCTGCTGGAGGGTGTTGAGAGTAGGGTTGGGGTTGTGGGTGTTGCCATCGCTGCGCGGCATGCCGACGACTTCGAGGCAGACGACACACCGGGGAGGTGTTGTTTGCAGTTAGGGCAGGAGATGCCCGCGGTGACCATCTTATCTGTGTACGGGTTTGACTGCTGCTGCTGCTGACGGGCGGCGCGGGGGTGGGGAGGTGTGTTTGTGGAGGTGGTGGTTGTGGTGGTGGCGCCGTTGGCGGCGGTCATGAAATTCGGGATGCCGCTTCCGCTGCGCGGGAGGGGCGTGGGGTTAGGGCCGGCGCCGAGGGATTCAGTTTTGAACTCGACATCGCAGTAGACGCAGCGGAGGCCGATTTGGCGCGGGGGAGGGGGCACGGTGGGACGACCGTGGTGTTTGCTGCGGAGGGTTGATTCGACGTCGAATTTGGCGCGGAAGAAGAAGGCGCGGTGGCGGTGGAGGTAGGTGCGATAGGTTTTGCGAAGGGCGTTCGTGCGGATATCGTCGATAAAACGCGGGGCGCAGATGGAGAGGAGGAGTGTGGCGGTTTGGAAGTCGTTGAACTTGTGCACGTAGCAAGCGAGGATGTCGACTAGAGAATCGGTGATGCCGGTTAGAACGATGCCCTCGACGTCGCCGGCTTCGATGGCCGAGGAGAGTTCGCGATCGAGCCAGGCAGTGAGGGCGTCGTCGGTGAAGTAGCGGACGGCAATGAAGCAGCGGTCGCGGAGGGGGAGGGATTTCTGGCCGGCGATTACGGCCCAGTTGCTGGTCGCGATGATGGCTGAGATTGCGCGCAGGTAGGGGTCGGTCTTACAGGCCACCCTCTCATCGAAATCAAGAGCCGTCTTTGTCTCGACATTGCCGGTCTTGCCGATGAGCTGGAGTGCCAGCGAGACGAAGAGCAGCTCTGGGTGCTCCTTGCTCGCTTTCTTCAGCACCTGGACGGCTCCCTTGATGTCGCCCCTAAAGAGCGTTTGGGCGGCAACCATAGTGTACCAGGCCGAGCCCTTTTTCAGGCTTGTTGAAGAGATCGCCTCCTCATATTCGGCCTCGTATGAGCGGCCAAGGCTGCATATTTCGAGACACATTTCCCTGTGGTGGGGACGTTTTGTCTCAGTCCCGCTAAACTTTGGTATCCCAAGCTTCTTGTTGATTGCATTCAGGCAACGCTCCCAACCGACGTCGTCGGGAGCTGAGGCATCATCTGAGAGCCTCATTTGAGGTTTACTCCCTGCGGGTTGTTAGATGTTATCTGGGGACGGTTGAGATAAGCTTACCAAGATTGTTGTTCCAGACCGTATGCACTCCCATGTAGCCGACGTCTAGGGGATGCGACATCATGCCGCCGTCCATGGCGGCTTCCTCAGCGCCTGGAGCAATGAGCGGCTGAACAGTCAAGAGACCCAACAAATAAACTTACCAGCAACCCAAATCCAAGCATCCTTCAGCCAGGAGTCATCGGCGACGATCTTCTGGTTTTTGACAAAGTCAAAGCGGTAGCCCTCTTGGGCACGGAGAAGCATAACATGGTCCACGGCATATCGCTCTTTGCTGGAGAGGCCCGTCATCTCCCTGGTCGCTACGAGCAGTTGCTCGTGCCGTTCCAACTGTGATAACAACCCCTCTTCTGGATCCTCCTTTCCTCCCTTTGCAGATAACCTCAAGGCCCTGAGCTTCTCGGCGATTGAAGATGCCGCGTCAAATGACGCAGAATCGTGGGAGGTTCTAGACTCTTCTGCAATCAGAAGCTCTTTGGCTGCACTCGTGGCAAGAGCTTTCTCAACCAGAGACCTAATACTCATCTTGTGTGGGCCAAACAGTGGAACATTTGCTAACGCCTGCTCAGTCAAGAACGGGCTGAAGATTTTTTGGGCTTGTGATGGCTCAAACTTCATCAGCTCCTCGTAGTCGGCACCATCTGGGGCTCATTAGCATCATCATTCATGATTCGGCCTCAACAGAACCTTACCCGCTTCTCCCCTGTGCGGTGGCTGCCACGGTACTAACTCAAAGGGGTATTCTGAGGTGAATGACGGCTTTTCCAACACATCAAACGCACCACTGGCGCGTAGGACTAAAACCCTAGGCTGAAGAACCGGCGAGCCCATAGTGATCCAATCAAACGAAACAATCTTGTCGTTCTTCCGGTTCGGCTCAGCATAAAGAGGGTCCATCTCATGCGATTTCCTAACCTCCAGCAGCTCCGGGCTCCCATCAACCCTAGCATCCGCATCAACATGCTCATGCCTAGTCGAAAGAACCCTCAACTGCCCCGTCCGCGAAAGCACCGCAAGCATGCCGGCATGGTCGCGGCAGAAGCGCAGGGCGCGGATGAAGGAGCTCTTGTTGTCGGCCGCGGACGGGTCTGTATCCTGCTCTACGGCGCGATCGAGGCGTACGGCGCCGCCCCATGGCAGGCCCTCCTCGACGGCGTCGGTGTAGCACGGGTTGACGTGGTGGCGGCTGATGGCGCGGCGGTCCCAGACCATGACGCCGGGCTGGTCAAGGGCTGAAGATGCGAAGTAGTTTTGGTCGGCGTAGTCGATGGCTAGGTTGTTGCAGCATTTGGTTTGGTACTGGACGACTGCGCCTTGGCTTGAGTCTGCATGGGGGGTTAGCGAAGGCCTACCGGGCAGTTGGTGTCAAACCGTTGCAGAGCAAATCACCTCTTAGGTCGTGTATCCTGAGCCCCTGGTTCTTGATTCCGGCAACAAGCACATTCGGGTTGTCTTCAAAAAACCTAAGGCTAGACACGGATGCGTTGAGCTCCAGCTTGTCAACTGGATCCGAGAGGCGTTTGGCATCAGCAGGAAAGCCCGCAACTTTGGTATCCATGCTTGAAAGACGGCTGACATCCCATATGTACAGACAATGATCACTTCTGACTCTGTCAAGGGCGACGGCCAGCTTCCCGCCTGTGCTGAAGCCCACGGCCTGGCATGTGCGTGATATCTTCAGCCCGAGCTCAATGAAGGCGTTGGAGTTGTCATCAACCCGCAGCAAGTTGACTATACCAGTCGATGTGCCCACGGCAACCAGGCCAGGAGCCGTGGGAGACCAGTCGTAGGTGGTGAGCGTCGGGAAGTCGTCATGTTTTGCGAGTTTCTTGTACTCGAAACGGCCCCGTTGTGCGATACCTGTCGGTTCATAGAGCTGCACTACGCGGTGTAGCAGGTTGACGTGGAGAAATGAGTCGTGAGAGGGATTGGTTGACCACTTGATCAACCCTGGCTCAGGCCGGTCCATCATAGCGAGGCGTCTAATGGATGACGGTAAGGGTGAGTGGTGGGAGAATTGAGACGGAGGCTGGAGGACTTTTCATCCGTCCTCGGGTTTATCAAAATCTGGGTTTCTGTAGCTTCATACAACAGAAAGATCTGATAAATTCGTCGACGTGGGTGAGGTATGCCGGTTCGAGGCTGGTGATAGTAGAGTCAAGAGCTCATTTGAAGTTCGATGTAAGAGGGAGGGGGTGTGGTGCTGGGTCCAACCCTAACCCTTATCAACCCCCGCGGCAGGCAAGACATCGCGAGACCCTCCAAAATTTCTGGGAAGCGCAAGTTCTCTCTTCCTGATTCCTAAATCTTTGTCCAACAATCCGACCTCTCTTCAACGCAACACATCTCAAGTCCCGTACACGAAAATGGGTGGCAAGAGAGCGCACCCCGACGGCGAGTCCGTCAACGGCTTCAAAGAGGATGAGAGCAGAAAGCGACTCAGGACAAACCGCCCATTCATCAGGGCGAAACAAGCGAATGTCGACATCGATAGCATGGCCGCCATTAAGAAGCGCGCCCGAGCAATCGAGAGGCTCCTTGCCCGCGAAAACCTCAAACTCCCGGCGAACAAGCAGAAAGACCTCGAGCGCGAGCTGGCGGCGCATAAGCAGCGCATCGAGGATTCCCGGAACAAGAAGGAGCGGAGTAACATGATCCAGAAGTACCACATGGTTCGGTTCTTTGGTAGGTTATTTTGGTTATCCCGCGGCTGGCCATGTCTCGTACTGACATCCGGGTAGAGAGGAAAAAGGCAATGCGATTTGCGAAGCAGCTCGAGAAGAAGGTCGCGCAGGCCACGGAACCAGAAGAGATCATCCAGTTGAAGGCCGACTTGCATGTTGCCCAGGTCGATACCGACTATGCCATCTACTTCCCCTTCATGGAGACTTACGTCAGCTTATATGCCGGGGCGACCTCTGGCGACAAAGACGAGAAGGAAGAGAAGGGCGCGGCAGCACGCTACCTGCGGACCCCTCGGCCGCCAATGTGGAGTGTCATTGAGAAGACCAGGGAGGAGGGCAAGCATGCCCTCGAGAGGCTGCAGAACCGGCGGTCACCGAAGAGCTCGACGGCTGAGGGCTCTGAGCAGACCATGGAAGACCACGCCGGCAAGAAGTCCTCGACGAGGAAGGACAAGAAGAGGGCACAGCAACAGGAACACAATGGGTCCGCAAGATCGAGGCCAGGCAGGAGAGAGGAAGAAGTGGCAGGTCGGGACGAGGACGAGAACGACAGCGATGGTGGCTTCTTCGAGTAGCATCAGCGAACTTCTTTTTGGCAGGCCATGCTAGCGACGTCACTGCGAGCCAGCTCACATATTCTATGATACCCAACATATACACACAGATGAAAGACCAGGTGCCAGGTTATGGTTAGTGATGGTGTGGGCATCAAGGGTGCTGCTTTACTCTGGGTAAGCTGCAACGGCCCCGAGGCGACTAAGCAATGTTGGCAAACACGAGGCACATTCTCAACGAGCCTGAACCTTCCCTTTGCCAAGTGACAAGCTGTCATTCTGCAGGTTATCTTGCGTTCGTCCCATTTTGGGGAGGCAGCAAATCTGTTGGTTGAAATTGAGGCCTACAGTCACACCCTCTCAACTTCACACGCAACAGCGACCCGCACCACCCATCACAAACTCCCTCATCGCAAAGAACCAACCAAAATCTCTTGGTCTTTCATTAGTTAATTCGTTTCTTCTTCTCTCACCGACAGTCACTTTTCTCTGGGATTGGCCGCCATTAACGAGGCTCCCAACCCCACTTTGTCTGCCTCATCGACGCCGAGACGCAGCTCATCACATTCAAAATGTCCTGCAAACGGCCACAGGCTGCTGCAGCTTTTTCTCCTTCTTCTTTATTCGACTCGAAGATCGAGAACAAGAAGCCAAAAATTGCCGACACCCAAACCATGGCTGCCACAACTCCAATATCGCTCGACGAGACGATGGTCTATCACGACCTTAGGGAGTGGATCGCGAAGCAGCAGGCGAAGCGCAAGCCGCTCAACGAGATCCAGTTGCGCGCTATCAACGACCTTCTGCACTCGGACGAGCCCGAGGGCGACCTCGACTGGAACAGTGTTCTAAACCGTAATCCTTCACTCTCATATTACATCCCGCCGACTCTAACTAAAAACCTCTCCAGAGTACTGCCAGGTGCACTTCGCCCAAGGCGCCTCCGTCAACTACAAAGACACCGGCGAGCCGCTGAAGTGGCTCTGCACAGTGATCTTCAAGTTTGCATCGCACAGCGACCCGCTGCCCTTTCCATCCCTAGAGGCTGGCTTCATCGCCGACCCGGCCACCGGCGCGAAGGCTGCGCCCTTCTGGACGCGCAAGAAGGACGCAAAGAAGTACGCCGCCAAGTGTTGCGTCGAGTGGCTCATCGCGGGCGGCCACGTCGCGCGGGACGGTGGCATCCCCAAGGCTAAGGCGCGGTCCGTCGCCCCGGCTGTTGCCATTTTTAATGTGAAGCAAGAGAACGGCAGCACCACCACCGCTGGCTCACCTCAACCCTAAGCCAGCACCAACCCCCTTACTCCCATCACCTACCAGCCCCCACCACCCTTAATGAGGACACCACCCCCAAACCATCCTCGTTCAAAATATCTGCAAACGCCTCGGTATCGTCAACCCCATCTACCGCCTCTCCAACGCCAACCCCACCGATTTTGACAGCGCCTTCTACAACGGCTTTGCTGACTTTGGCGCCGACGCCATCAAAGTGCCTGACGGCCTGGGGTCTGTGTCAAACATCCACGGAAGAAGAACGCGCGAGAGCGCATTGCGGAGGAGGTGCTTGCGTGGCTTATGGAGGAGGAGAGGAGGAGGGGGAGGAGAAGAAGTGGGGGTGGAGATGAGGGTTTTGTTGGAGGGTTTGGAGGATTGAAAGGGGGTTGAAGGGGTGAGGGGTGAAGGGCGGAAGAGTTAAAGGAAGTTGAGGGCTGGAATGGGCTGGTAAGGGTGGAAATGGTGGAATGGTTATTTGGAATCTTTCCGTCTGGGAGTTGGGGACTCTGATCAAGCCGGTGATTTCGATGCTCTTGAGCGAGGCGTGGAAGCGTGATGTGGCTGGTTTTAGGGATCATTTCGACGATGGGCGCTGGGGAAATCTGGATGTGGTTCAGGCAACGGATGGTTGAACGCTGGGAACAATCCCATAGCTATCACAGCGATGATAAATCTCGCTCTCTGGAACATCGGAGCATTTGCCTCGTTCAAGTTGTCATTTTAGAGATGAGCGAGGGGTTGTGCGAGTCAAATCATCTTCTTTCGGCCCCCCCCAATATCAATTCTTCCCTTCCCTTCCCTTTCCTTCTCTTTACCTGCTTTATTCTATATTCCGTTTTGCCTTCTCTTTGCTTCCCGCCCTTCCCTTCTCTTTGCTGCTTTTCTTCACGCAAGCAAATTGAGAGGTCATATATGAAAAGCCTAACAATTATATACTCACAATATAGCTAAGGAAGCTAAACAGATGCCATATGGTGCCAGTCGTATAACCCTAGATCGACCTAGAGTAAAGTAAGTATAATAAAGTCAAGCGTTTTTGGACAATTACTCGGGTAGCAGCTGTAGTGCAGTAAGCAATGTTCTAGTACAGCTTGGGATGACCTCATGTAATATACAATCTCATATATGTTGTCCTTACTCTTCAATATTGGACTTTCATCTTATGAAACATGGATTTCATTTCATCTCGGATATGGAAAACAGGGAGCAGCACGGAAGAGACCACCGACGGAAAGAGTAGACACTCTAACTTGCTATTCGAAAGCTAGTACTTCCAATCCGCTCTTTCTTCCCACCTGAACCACATCCCCGCTACCTCCCTCTCCCCTTCCCCTCTGCCACCCCTCCCCACCACCACCCCCGCCCTCCCCTTCCCTGCGGCACAACGATCTTCAACCCCTCCGGCAAATCCGCAACCCACTCCCCATCCTTCCACAAAACACCAACGCCCTGCTTCCTCCCCACAACCTCCTTAAAATACTTCAACGGCACCAGCCCGTCCCCGGGCGCACCTTCCGTCAACACCACGCCATTATCGCTCATCCACCACTTGATGCCCGATCCCTCGCGCAGGCTGCGCTCCACATCCACATAAATCAGCAGCTCGGCGTCGCGCCGCATGCCGCTGACCACGCCCGCGGCCGCGTCCTCGGGCAGGCCGATGCTGCAGTGCACGTGGTTGCGCCCCATGGGCTTGAGACCGCCGCTGGCAATGATGGAGGGCCAGAAGGCGAAGTAGGTGCCGTGAATGACGGCGGGGGATGGGGAGGTGCCATCGGCGGGGGTTCGTCGGGGTTGGAGGGAGGGAGGGCGAGGCTTGAGGAGGTGCTCGCTGTCGAGCTTGATGGAGTGGCCTTGATTGGCGCGGATGAGCCAGTGGGAGGGGTCGGTGGAGGATTCATCGAGGAGAGGGTTGGTGGCGGGGTTGGGCTTGAGGGCGAAGCGTTGTTTGTCGGAGCTGCGGACGGCGTGGAGGATCTCGGGAAGGTTGGGGCGAGAGAGCGGACGGGGCCCCAGGCGAGCTAGGGCTTGCGTTAGCATGTGCTTAGAGAGAGTTATTTTCCCGCGAGTGCCTCGTTCTCCTCCTATCACTCCTCTCCCAAGCATATTCCCTGGGCAGTTCGCATCACCACACCCATCACCATATCCATCCATCGCCACCTCACCACCTCCCCACCATCTTCTCTCAACCCCTTTCCCTGCCAACCACCAAAAACAGACAACAAAGGTAAAGAAGAACTCACCACCCCATCCAACCTCGCAAACCCTTCCTTATCCAACACCAACCCCGCGCTCTCCGCCTGATGCCTCAACAACTTAGACAGCGCCTTAGACAGCTGCACATCCCTGCTCCCACCTCCCCTGCCCCCACCTCTGCCACCAGACCTTCCTCCCCTCCCACCTCCTCTTCCCGCCTCGAACCAGACTGCCTTTCCCCCGGGGCAGCGACATCCATCTCTTCGAACTGCGCCGCCAGGTCTGCGCCTGCTGCGGGCTGGTTTGTGGTGGGTTCCATCTTGAACTGTGATAGTGGTCGCGTGGTGGGTGAAGTTAATAGTGGGGTTGTGGTTGAGAAGCGTGTTGGTCGTTGCTCTTGTTGGTTACGGTGGTGTTGGAAACCGCTGAGTCTTGTGAGTTTCAGTGTCCTGAATTTAATGGTGGTGGATGTGATTAGGTGATGTGGGAAGAGCTTGCTGAGTGGGGTGAAAAGTAAAGGATTTTTGTACATTTAAGAGAAAGGATGCGAGGAAATTAAGGAGGGAACAGCGCTCATGGAATGAGAGTGCTGGTGTCCTGTCGAAAGGATGGTGGTTGTTTGGTGGTTGTTTGGTAGTGAGGGAGGGCCTGGGAGGCAGGCAAGGGAATGAAATGCTTGTTCTCACCTGGCGACAGCTGGCGGTGATTGGTTGATGCCGACCCAGCGTTCTGTGGTGGGTTGTTGATCAGAGGGATTTTAGTTCTAGATTAACACACGGATAGATGAAAGGAACTGGGTCTGATGGATTGAAAACTTGATTCAGTTAGGAGTTGCTTTAAGAGTTGTTTGCATCTGATATATTAGAGATTTTGGAGTGGCTCAGCATGACTCATGCCGGTCTGACGCTGAGCTTCTGTTGAAGGTTGAGGCATCCTCGGCGTCTTCACTCTCAATGAAATCAGCAGTCGACAAAGAGAGGCCATGAATTATCCAAACCCAAAAGCCTATCTACAGCCCCAGCAGCTCCATCTCTCCCCAATCCCGGTTCTCTCCCCAGTCATTGCCCCGTTTCCTCTTGCCCAGAGGTATTGAGGACCACCCACTTCCCGCCCGCCAGCAAACACCACACCAATACGACCCGTAGTAGATACAAGAACAGACCAAGAGGAAGCCCACAGGCAATCCTAAATGATAACAACACCTCCAACCCAGTTCCCGGTGCAGGAACTTGAAACCAGACCCCATATCCTAAACAGACCACATTATCCATGTCCGATCCTTCCGTTCCTTTGCCTCTTCCATAATCCGTCTTAGAAATACCAATTTACCCTCTAATACCAAACCCCTCCACCTCCTTTCCCTGCCTTCTTTCATATCTGCGTATGTCGTCGTGGAACAGCCAATACGCCATGCTAAGAATGGACTTTGAATCCGCCATTCAACATCTTTCGAGAGGAAAAAAGAAAATAGACCAATTGAAAGCCAACAAGCCAAGAAAGAGCAATGATAAAACAATGTGGCGATAAGATGCAAAGGTGCAAGCGAGCACCTCTCTCCCGACTCCGATGAATGCAAAAAAGCAGGAAAAAAAACGCCATGGCCGCCCCGCGTATTGTGTTGGTGCATATACTCGGAGGTGTTGATACAGTCGTGAGCATGTGAGACATCAGGTTTTCATAAGCAGTCGTGTGGTGTCGTCATCGTCTTCCTCTCTCGATTCGAGTTTCGAGAATCCTCCACTGGTAGGTCAAGAGCGAAGGCTGGGGATACCAGTCTCGCGGGTCCGGCGACCAACGCTGCCGGTCCGGTTGAGAAGCGCAGACTGGCTCAGTCCGAGGTGGCGCTGCTGTTGCCCCCTCTCTTCGGCCAGTCTTTCGGCAAGGTTGCTGGCGGACATGCGCTCCTGGTGCGCGCCACGCTCGAGATACGAGCCTCGTTCGTGGTGTGTGCTGCGTCCATGGAGTGGACTACGCTCCTGGTGAAGCCCACGATCCTGATTCGAACTGCGTTCCTGAGGCGTGACGCGTTCCTGGAGCGTGCTGCGTTCAAGGTATCTGCGTCCGGGTGTATTCGGCGTCGCGGATGACTGGACCGCGGTGGTAAAGCGTGTGGCAATAACAGCCGGGAGGAGCCGGCGGCGAGGCAGAACAGCGGATGCGCTCATCTGGTTTTCCGGAGGAGACTGGTTGGCCATGTTGTTCATGCCGAGGTCACGTGGCAGACTGCGGAGGCTGTTGATTTCGGTGATGGCCCGAGAGGGGACACGGGAGGGTTCGCTCTCCTCCTCGAGGTTCAGTGTCTTCCGGGTACGAAGGAGCAACGACGTCTTTCGCCCTTCACGGGGCTCCTCTGGCTCCTCGACCTCGCTCCTCCTGGTTCTCAGGAGCAATGACGACCTTCTTCCAGCCTGAGGGGCCTCCTCTTGATCCTCAGCCGCAACGCGGCGAATGCGGGAAAGGAGAAGAGACGATTTTCGACCGGTGCTTGGCTCCAGTGGCGTAGAGGGCGCCGTGACGTAGCGAGAGCTGGGAAGCGATGTGCTGGCAAGCATTGTTTGCCTCCGCTGCTCCAGAGCCGTGGGCGCTCTGGGGCTTGTGTTTGTATTCACTACCGCGTCTGCGACGGCGCTGGGTCGTCGCTGTGGCGTGAGGCCGCCCACGATCGCTTTGTTGGACATGGGGGTGGCGAGGTAGTCCTTCTCGACTACGGCGGGCGGCTGAAGCTGCTTCGGCTGGCCAGCCGGATCGGTGAGGGCAATGCAGAGCTCCGTCAAACTCCGGCAGATGCTATCCGCCTTCTTGCGAAGCTGCCTGTCCGTCACGCCGCCATATCCCCCAATGGTGCTTGCACCGCTCGAGATGGGGCCCGGCTGCCCAGGGATACCAATCATCGACGTCAAGGCCAGAGCGTCGTTGGCGGCAGACTCAATGGCGCTGTACACCTCCGGCCTGACCAAATCCCTCGTCTTGTTCAGAGCAGAAAGGAGCAAGGGCTGGGTGTCGCGGGGCAACACGAGGCTGATCTTTGGATCTGCTTGTGGAGCACTTGTCCCAGAGCTCTGCTTGGGGGATGCCGAGACGGTGGTGGCATTTGTGGTGGCAGTCCGCGGGCGTTCGTCAGATGACCTAGATGGCGGCACCCCCTGTAGACGGAATTTTGCCTGTCCGCTCCAGGCGATGAATTCTGGACTTGAGATCGTCCAGTTCATCCCAGACAGTGGATGGCGCAGCTGTCGAAGAAGAGGACTCAGTTCCCTCGACGCCGTGGTTTGCATCAGAATTGTGTTGCGGGGCTTCGGATTGGGGGTGTATTGATTTGGGCACTAATGGGGACGAGTTGTAAATTCGGCTTTGCGCAACGGCAAGATTCGACCGATACGGGGCGTTCCTGGAGGCCGAAAGGCTGTTGTTGTCTGTAACTGACTGTCGTCTGCGTTGGTAGGCCGAGCTACTCTCTGCTAACGAGTCTTTGAAGGAATTTTGCCTGGGGGTGATGGGCGATGGTCGCAAAGGGGTCCGGCTAGACTGCGCCCTGCTTGAGTCCTCAGTAGTTGTAACTGACGGTGGGGTTTCCTTCGTCGATGTGCGATAAGACAGCTCCCTCGTCAATTGTTGAGCTGGCTGGCTTTCTGCTGTGTACCGAGACCGAGAACCATCGCGCTGATCCGAAAGGCGGCGGGGAAGCGATGGTACAGAAGGGGCGTCATGAGAGGGGATGGCTGCTGAGACGGGTCGCCGGTGCGAGGAGGTGCGAATGATGCGCGACTGTGAGATGTTAGCTGTCAGGCCCAGAATCACATTTGCCGGCGAGTCAGGGGCACAACTCACAATGGCAGTCGGCTCCGCAGGTGCCGGCTGTTTCTCCGACGCGCGAGGCGCCGGCTCCTCGCGAGCGATCTTCATAAAGATGTCGGCGGTGTTGTCGTTGTCCGTCGTGGTCGTCATTTCCGCGTCTGCCGGAGCGAGGTGCGTAAAATCCTCGTCTGCGCGGCCTTCGAGGGCCTGGAGTGTGCGCTCGCGTTGCCGAGGGTCTGTGTTTTCTTCGCCAAATGAGTCTTCGGAGGAGCGCCGGCTGTGTGCGTCAGACACGGGGCCCTTACGCGATCCAGAAGACCGGAAAGACCTAATGGGAGGAATGGCAGCGCGCGCAGCTGAAGTGTTGGCGGGGCTGGGTGCAGCGTTGGGCCGTTTGTATGAAGAAGGGGGCCGCGACTTCTTGTCGTCCAATTTGGCGAAATCAACCGTCTTGCGCAGCAGCAGTTCCCGTGGTCCCTGAACCGGCTCTCTGGCTGCGCTCTCAGTCAACCTGCGCTTGGTTGGCGTGCCGGTGGCTTGGGATGATTCAGATCGAGGAGCAGAGTCGTCGCTAAGTTTACGGACCTGGGGGAACGAGGCCGGGCGCTTTGATCTCGTTGCCGCGTCGGGAGAGCTGTTTGGGCTGGAGGGGAGGTGAAACTTGAGCGAGCGAGTCCTCGTCGGTGCGCCAGTTTGCTGGGTGTCCAATGAAGTCGGCCTATCCGGAAGGGTTTGCGCGCTGCTATAGTGGTGGAGGCTATTATGCGACGAAGCAGGGATGCGACGGGTTTGATCGTGCGCGCTTTGATGGTCCAGGGGTTCGGTTGCGGTGCGCGACAGTATCGGCGCGAGTGGAGAGGGCTGATGGAGGGATGGCAACGAGATGCGGTCCTTCTTCAGGTCGACAAAGCGGTATGCGGGGAGTTTGGACGAGGTGTGGTTTTGGCGATGTGTGTGGAGGACGTTGGTGTCGCTGCTGAAGGACGAGGTGTGGCTGCGAGTGACGTTGGGGGTGGTGCCCTTGTTGGTATTGGTACTGGTACTGGCTTTGGTAACGGTATGGGTCTGCGGAGGTTGGGCGCTGGTGTGAGAGACGGCTCTGGAACGGGCCGCGAAACTGGTCGATGCCATGGTTTTTGGCCGTTTGGGTGCTTTTGGGTGCTAAGGTGCCCTGTGCTTTCGAGGCCCCACACCCACGCACACCCTCCAATTCGACACCTCTGCCGTGCCGCCGCGTCAAAATCGAGGGCGCCGGCTCCTGGAATCGAACCGCGGTGAAGATCCTGCGTCTCTGGAGGACGATCGACGATCAATCTCGAGTCTTGGGACTCGGGTGCATTGGTCGTGTGGCGGAACAGTCGCATCAGCGCCGACGCCGGGTTGCGCGTCGAGATCAATGAAGCTCAACAAGTGGGCAACGCGCTGAAAGCAACGTTGGTATGCAGTGACAACAAAGCAACTTGGAAGAATTCGGGAGAGTCGCAGGAAGGCGCAGCGAGAAAAGAAAAAAAAAAGACAGAGCAAACGCGACAAACGGAATGCACTGAGCAGGCCACTTGGATGCAAGTGATAAAGAGCAGCTGGACAGTGATGTTTTCGTCGTATGACAAGACGCAACCCAAGGTGTTGTTTGCGGGGAGAAACCGAATGACAGCGGCGTCTGGCAGTCGCGGTCTTGATTTCAGCGGGCCCAGAGCGGGTGGGCAACCAAAGCGTTCGTTGAACGATGGGCCAATGGAGCCTCGCAATGACCGCGGTGGAGCCAAAACTCGAGCCCCACCAACCCAGAGGCATGGGTCTTGTGTCCCTTCCAGCTTGCTGCATCTCCAACTGTGCATCTGTGGATGTCCATCTCAGCACCGCGATCTCCATGGATAGCCAGAAGCAACACCCAGACATGCGTGGTGAGGGAGCACAGCGTGTGACGGGATCTCCTCCCAAACGTCACCGAAGGTTATCGCATGCTTCGAAAAAAGCAAGACTTCCGGAGAGCCGAGACCTGAGAGAATTGATTCAGGGCTTGTCTCGCTGTTCCCCACGTCGTGTTCAAACGCATGGAAATAACGGTGCGCTAGGCGAGCACCAACACAACGCCAAACCAGCTTGGCATTTCCATGCTTCCGCTCCCCTTCTGGCGCTCGTCTCGGCTCCTCCTCGCCTGGCACAGTGGCAGTCGCATTCCGCCCCAGATTCTCGTCGAAAGAAAACTGATGGCTGCCCAACCTGCCACCTTTCAACCACCAAATCGCCAATGGCAGTGCATGGTGTTTGCCAACCAATCAACCGCATCTGCATCGACCTTACCACCAGATGCCGCCCTGCCTGAGGCAGCCTCGCTTCCAGGTTTCGGAGGGAAAGCCATGCAAGTGGCCTCACTTTCCGGCTCCGCAGCATCACATCCCTCCCTTCCGGCCCCTCCCTACGGATGCAAGGAGCAGGGAGGCGGCGCAGACCCCATCTCATCCAGGTCGAAACGGGCAATCAACCACGAAACGGGCATGCTCCGGAGTCTCACGGGCTTGTCTGTGGGGTTCTCTCTGCTGTTGTTGATTTCGTTCTTGCGACGGGCCCCCCACTGTCCCAGGTGGGTGACGAAATTGAAGGGAATCGGTGATCCTTTGCTCTCTGGGGGTCAGCAACCCAGGGGATGGGCAACGTTAAGCGGGAGGGGCTGGGGATAGCCCGCGCTCGGCCTCATCAGCCGGGGGGGGGGATGATCTGAACCCTGGTGTCTCTGGAGTTTGCGAGCCATTGGCGAATCACGTCTTGGTCAAAGTTGAGGTTTCAGCACCTTGAAGATATGCACGGGATAAGGAGGAGACGCTCCTTCATTTCTCGAAGGAATGGGTGAAGTCGTGTCTGATCGCGATGGCATTTCTTGCACTGATAGCGCCTGCAGTTGGGTAAGAAGAAGAAAGCTTAGCGTGCAGACGTCACCTTGTGAGATGCAGAGGTTTGCAGAGGCGGTCACAAGCTCCAACGCTAAGTACGCCACGGTGTTGGTGCCGACACAGGTTCAAAACACCAAAAGCTGCTACCAATTGCTTCGTCAACCGCGGCTGCCTGGCCTGGAGACACATGAAGTTGCCAATCTTGCCTAAAAGTCCGTCCTGGCGGGCCGAGCCGACAGCCGAGATGTGTCTCAGCAACCGCGCTTGTGGAAGGGGGCTTTGGAGGCTTCTCTTGTGTGATACACTCTGGGGCCTTGACCCAGAGCCTCGGCGTCGTGGTTGTGGTACTCAAAATAGGCAGTTTAATGTTGATCTTCGACTTTCGTGGGGTAATGGTAATTATATGTACCTACCTACCTGTCTTACGAAACCCCAACCTTTCTTTTACGGCGTTCCTTTGAAGCCTGGGAATTGTTGAGAAGTCTCAGAGATGATACGAAACCCAACGTAAAGCTTAGACCGCGAGTTGACATCAGTGAATCATTCGATCTGCCGTCTGGAAGTTGTCTCATATCGACTCATCGGCTCTGGCTAGAAGGACAATCATGGTGTCGGACTGTTTGATGTGGTGAAAACCGGTTGTTGCAAGGCTTGAATATTTCGGAACGACACGATTGCTGTCCTAGTTAAGGCCATTCGGTTTCAAGTGTCCGATTCTCGGTCTTGTTGTGATACAACTCCACTAGTCTGGAACGTCTGATTTGATCATCGTTGAAAGCACTTCATCGTTAGAGATCTGGATCTTTCCCTCTGCCCCTTTTTGTATCGATGTTGACGTCGACCGCGATGCGAGCTGCCGGAAAAAAATGGAGTCGCGCCAGGACTAAATTTCTTGATTTGGTGGACGGCTGGGTTGTCTGAGGAAGGCGGCTCGAGATCCAATTCGCAATAATATCTGTCCGTAGTGGCTCGAAGGAGGCATTGAGTGATGGTATTCCGGTGCCGAGCTCAATGCATCTCGAGCGTGAGAAGAGTTCGTCGTGAATGATTGTCGAAGGCGATCCAAAGGCAACGAACGATGTCCACTCTCCATTTCAGGGGTTGCGAGGATCGGGTTCGATTTCAACGTCTTCCCCAGGCGATCAGCACATTTCAGGGGCACGACTGGCGATGATCGGTCCTAATTTTTATGGAATCCACCATGCTGAGCAGCAGCATCCTGTCCCGTTCTTGTCAGACGGCACAACATCAAGATAAATTTAACCCAGACAATCTCGGACCGAGGAGAGAGTTGCCGAATATGTCCTGAAGCAGAACTCCCCGCGCTTGTTGAAGGGCCTTGAACCATGGCCATGATCATCGGCGCATGAGGTCCTCTCCCAGTTGAACAAGGGCAGTGGGATCTCCAACCCAGAGCGCAACAATGCACAGGCTCCTCATTGTTCCCGGCTCCGTGGTGGAATGCAAATCACACCCTCGATTCGATGCCGTGTCTCAAGGCCAAAGTGTGGCACAGCTTTCCGCAGAGGAGATGATGGGATGACCGCCTTTTTGTCGCCTTGCAATCTGTTGTCTCTGGCGATGCGCTTCCTCAACGGCGCCAACCAAAACGCTTGGCGACTTGCTGTTTTGCAGTTGGCGGTGGCAACAACCGACCAGAGCCTCGGATCTGGCAGAGGCAAAAAAAGAGAGGAAGCGCCAACAAATGAACAAAACCACCGCGGGTGGTGATATCGAAACCCGAGCTGCCGCATCGCATGTGGCATGTCGCATGGCTAACAATAGCCCAAAAGGGCAGAGATGTCGTGGAATCCCACGTTCCGGCTGCCGAATCATTTCTTTACCCTGTCATTCGCCGCCTGCAATGCAAGACAATCGGAAGATGGAAGGTGTTGACAAGATCGGCTTCTGTCGCTTCTTTCTCGGCCCCAGATCGCCGTGAACGAGTGAAGAGGAGAAAGCAGCATGAAGAGGGCAGGTTCGATAAGTTGAGGAGGGCAAGGGTTTGCAAGTGCTCGTGGCTGATTGGCCATGAGGCCAGCAACACGGAGCGCCGCCCCAATCAGGAGCGCCCTCCAAATTTGCGTTGGCGGTCGCACAGTCTATTTTTAGAAGGCATTGTTTGAGAGCAAGCACGTCGCAAAAGACCGCTAGCCGCCGGCGTTGTGCACCAGGCAGTGGAGACCTGCATTACGGGCTGCCATTGGTCTGGTGCCCCGCGCGGCCCGCCTCCAGCCCAGCGCCCCTGTCACGAAAGGCAGGCGCAGGGCGAGCTGGCCACAGACCAGTGGCTCCCCAGTCCCGATGGCCCCCATGCTCCCAGCAGGTGCCCAGGTGCTGCTGCAGGCTGTTCTGCTCCTGCCGGGCCTCCCGCCCCATTCCAATTTGCCCAGGGCAGTTCTGAGGCCTGGAAGGCTGCACGCTTCAGCGCTTGTGCTTGCTCTGCCACTGCCACCAGCCCATCCCAGCTCTGCACCTCTCCCCGTCCCGCCAATCCCTCTCGTGCTGCTCATTTTCTCCCCTCCCACATTCACGTTCACATCGCCTTTTCTCCCACACCCTCTCCGACACGCCGATTTACCCTCGAAAACACGAAATTGAGACATCGAGTCTGGAACGGGAACGTGGCATCGGCCGAGAAGTACCTGAAGACTCGGCTATTGAGACAAAGCGACGACCCCGCTGTTCGACCCGCCAATTCGAGGATCGTGCTCCAAGCGCCCAGGCTTGCTCGTCTGGCTCCTCCTTCGACCTCCGCGCCCATCCTCCGCCATCTTCGAATTGTCATCAGCTTTTCTCCTTCTCTCGACGGCCGACTAGACGACAGGACCATGTATTGACATTTTCGTCTTTTGGTCGCCGACATTCTCTCCTCGCACTTCTTTTGTTTGACCGTCCTTCGTGCATTGTGCATTCCCCCGCCCGGCTGCGCCGCAGTCCCTTAGCGAGACAATCAGCCTCCGCCAGGCCGACTACTATCCCAGGCATTCGCGAGCCCACTATCCCTCGAACTCGTCCTCGTTTACCACGCCGTTCCGGTCTGTTGACTCTCGGCGACCCCGTTAGCGATACCCATATATCCGATCGGAAGGGCGTAGAAGCCGAGGTTTTTTTTTTCTTCTTCTCTGTTCAGAGCATCCCGGAGTTCCAGCAAAGGATTCAGCAGCGCTGTCCCGCTTGGCCCGGCTTCCTCTCGAGAACCTTTACGGCAAGACCTCTCACGTTTGGGGCATCCTCTGCTCGCATCAACTTGCGTTCATCAGGGAGCATCGTCCAGAATTTCGTCCTTTGGCGACGATCAGACAGCGGGGATATCAGGAGACCCGGTGGCCGCCCAGAGACGGACAGGACGTGGCCACGGCCCGATTGAGGAACAAGGACGTCAGACCGAGTGTGTTTGGCCGGCCGGGAAGCTACGACAGCCGTTGACCTCACACAGCCCCCGAACATGCCTTCTGCCGTAACACGACGGTTGTTTGAGGACCAAATACCCTCAATTATGTCAGTGTATGAGGTGAACACAGGCATCACCGACATCGACCAGTCCAACCCCGTCACCATTGTTGACCCCGTGTTGGTCATGGAGGACGCAAAGCTGCCAGGAAACTCGGAACCGATACGGCCCGGCGCCCTGCCCTCGGAATCCGCCCACCGGCACAACGACAGCACTTCGACACAACAAACGGCCGAGTCCGCCGACTCATCTCCCACGACAACCGTATCATGCACAGATTCATCGGATCTCTCTGATCCTTCTCCGTCCTCTTCTCCCGACTCCCCGGTCAACCTCGCACGCCTTCCCAGTTTTGCGCCATCCCCTTCGGGGGCTTGTCGAACATGGCCAGTCTGTCGGTCTCTGACCTGTCCCAGGAGCGCCCAGGTCCTCGCCAATGCCCAGGCGGCTCAAGAACATGAAGGGCCTTTCGATTCAACCACCTTTGAGCTCACTTTCTACGTCGTCGTCATTCGAGCCCGCCTCCCCGTTTTCATTAAGCCGATGATTGCTCCCATGAAGCGGAAACCCAGTCAGCTCAGCCTCAAAACAAACACAACAGACCTCATCGGCCGTACGACGCTCGAGGTTCCCCCTCGCCGGCGTTTGCTCCGATGCTGCAGCGCCGCGCCCTGAAGCACTCAACGTCGACCCCTCAGATGTTGTCGGGTTTCAAATCGGCCACCTTCGGTCCGCCTGGGGGTATGAGGATACCGACTGTGCTGGAACGAAACGAATCAGGCCTTTCTTCCTTCTTCCGTCCTTCGCGACCATCAGTCGCATCGATCGACATATCGATCGCTGAAGAGGATTCCCCGATACGACCACAGATGGCGAATCGAACCACTTTCGACATTGAGCCCTTCCATGAGGATCTGAACAACGAGGATCAAAAGTCTCCCGGATATCCCGACGGCCCGATCGCCATCTATGGCGACAATGTCTTCCTATATCTTGAGCCAACTGCGGAAGAGGCTTCTCGCTTTGATGTGGTCATTAATGTTGCCCGCGAGGTCTCGAATCCCTTCAAGGTTTTCGCGTCTCCGGAGATCGAGGAAAGGCCGGCAGAAGACTCGCCCATCCCAGAGACCGCGGCGACAACTGCCAGCTTCGCTACGGCTTATGAATATTTCCCGGAGTCTGCGGATACCACGCCGACAACTCCAAAGGCCCAGCCGCTCAAGGAACCCGAGTACATCCATATACCTTGGGACCACAACACGGACATCTCCCAGGACTTGAAGAAGCTCTGCGAGACGATTGACACGCGCACGAAGGAGGGCAAGAAGGTGCTGGTGCACTGTCAACAAGGCGCCAGCAGATCAGCGAGCTTGATCATCGCCTATGGCCTCTACCAGAAGCCTGAGCTGAGCGTCAATGACGCTTATTACGCGGCCCAGGCAAAGAGTCGGTGGATCAGCCCAAACATGCGACTGATGTACTGTCTGCAGGACTTCCAAAAAGAGAATGCGAAGAGGAGGCCATCGCCCATTGCCGGGCTCAAGCCTCGGCTTGGGAGGGGGAGTCCAACAAAGCACCGGATGACCATGTCTGCTGACAACATTGACGTCCCGACAAAAGAACCCCTTACGGCCCCGCTTCCCGGAGATAGTGCCACTTCGAATGGTCCGAGTCCCGCGAGGAGTCCGAAGCGGGCGAGAGCTGATTCGACCCCCAACCGAGGAGAGCCCATCTCGCCTGGCCCTTCGTCTGCGCCCTCCAGTTTTTCTTGGTCAGAAAAAGAGGATGAGTCGGACCCAGGGAAGTTCGGCCGGTTCAACCTCGATTCTGTTCTCACTCCGAAGCGGACAGACTCGGGTTTTGCTTCGTGTGTGTCGGTGTCGAGGCCGCCTCCGTCTCCTGGATTCGCACCCCTGACACTATCGAGGTCGCCCCCATCACCTGGCTTTGCGCCGTTGACGCTGTCGAGGTCGCCTCCTTCGCCTGGTTTTGCCCCTCTGACACTGTCGAGGTCCCCTCCATCGCCTGGATTTGCACCATTGACGCTGTCAAATTCTCCCCGGTCACCTGGGTTCGCGCCTCTGAGACTGTCGAAGCCGCCGCGGTCGCCCAAGTTTGCTCCGCCACCACTATCAAAACCGCCACCGTCTCCCGGGCTTGTTCCGCTCGACCTCTCGCGGCCACCGATGTCTTCCGGATTCCCGTCGGATCCCTTCTCGAAACCGCCTCCTTCTCCCGGATTCGGCGCACATAGATTCGGCTCGAAGCCGGGCAGCTTAGGATTCTCGTCTTTGAACCTCAACGCGGCACCCAACCAAGCGGAGAAGAAAGAGAACCTCGCCCCGGAGAAGCATGTTCGGGTCCTGCCCAGCTTTCCGGAGGATTCAGCGCTGCTGTCCCCACGTGCGGAGACCATCACCCACAACCCGATTCACCGGTCATTCTCTGAGATGGCGGGAATGCAGTTCGTTGAGAGCCCGCCTACGCCAACCGATGGGGTGTTCTCGCCGAGGGAAACTCTGTGTCCGCGCGACCCGTTCTTCCCGTTTGGCAGGCCGGACCAGGTTGCAGATCCAAGGAGTCCGCCGACGAAGGGGGAGAGTCCGATTGTGAGGTCGATTGATGAGATGATCTGAGAGGTTCGGGTCTTGTCTTAGGGTGAAAGGGGCCACTGCCATGGATTCGATTCTTTCGCCACACGAACACCAACCAACTAAAATACGCCTCCTCGATTTTCTTTGTTTGATAAGTTCTGCTGTTGGTTGTTTTCCAGCAAAACATGCGCGTCATCTTGTTATCGCATTTGGACTTTTGAATCTGCGCGTCGGTGGCGGCCGCGGCTTCAAACTTGACTTCTCTGTCTTTTTTGCATTCTTTTCTGCGCTGAACCAAGCGCTTTTGCACATTGCACTTGCCTACCTGCACACACGCACGCACACAATCTTTGCTTTTTCCTTTATCTCTGATCTAAACGAAATGTATAATATACTACAAGGCGGGAAAGGATGGATGGATGGATGGATGGGTATGATATGAGAAGAGGAAGAGGGGAAGAGGAGGGGGTTTCATGAAAATACTGGGGTAAGGGGGTGGGATGGGATGGATTGATCTTTGGAGTTTATTTGGGCAATTTGGGGGGGCAAGAAGGGGATGGATGGGGGGATATGGCAAACTAATTCTTGGGTTTCTCTTTTGGGAGGTGCAGTGCTATGGATAGCTGGTCATTAGCTGGCTACCTAATGGTCTGTATAAAGAATATATCACTTGGTGGTAAAACATTATCTTTTTTGTCAGGCTCTTGGGGTGAGCTCTCTGAGATGTGTTGTTCGGGAGGGATGGTGAGTTGGGTGTCTGCTTCGCTTGAAACTTGCGACATTATTATACCCATGATTAAGGACTGTGTCTTGTGTTCTATGGTTGCTCTTGGCATTTACCCTGGGGAAGATTTATCATGGCATAGATTCAGGAGACAGAGGGGTGGTTGGCGGAGGGTATCAAGCATCAGAGGAAACGATTCTATAGTTAATCCTCAACAGACCTAAACAGGGATCTATTCATGGCCGAGTAAAGTACACAACAACTGTACACTTCCCATCTATATCCTAGAACGGCCCAGCAGCACAATGCCGGTCGTGTGCTATTGAGCCTTCTTCACCTCCTTCAGGGCCTCTGCCTTCGCCTTCTCCTTGGCCATCTTCTCCCGCCTCGCAATCTGCGCCTCAACACCGATCCCGCCAAACACCAGGCCGACACCCAGCCACTGCATTTGCGAGAGGGTGTGGCCGAACGCCACCACGCTGAGAATCATGGTAAACATCTTGCGGGTGACTGTGACGGTGACGAGGAGGACGGAGGAGAAGGTTGAGAGGGTGTGGACTAGGGCAGTTAGCTTGCGATCATCATCATAAACAGTGAGAGGGGAGAAACTCACAAATAAAAACCTGCCCAACACACCCGCAAACCGCAAACCCCAACACATCCCTCCACACAGCCGGATGCCTCGCCAAGAACCCCAACGCCGCCTTCAACTCCCCTGCCCCCACCACCTCCATTCCCCCAACATCCATCCCAAACCACTCCCCCAGCGGCGTCGCCACCAACCACGGACTGAGCAACAAATACCCACCTGTGATCGCCGACCCCAGCAGGTTATTCGCCGCCATCATCTGCGGCCCCGTATACCCGCGAAACGCTCCAAAGATGTAGTCCTGAGTACTATTCGTCAACCCATCAAACAGCAGGTTAATCCCCAGCAACAACATGCCCCACGAGGTCTGCCCCGTGTGGGATGGCGCTGCCTTGTGTTTCTTGCTGCCAGAGTGCAGGGTGAACACCGCCACGCCACACGTCACCGCCGCTACCACCAGGTACTTGTACAGCGGGTAACGCTTCCGGAAAACGGTGATGTGCAGGAACATGACGGGAAGCAGCTTGCAGCTCTTGGCGAGGATGTAGGTGATGTAGTCGATGTGGGCGAGGGCGGCGTAGCCGAAGGGGGCGGCGAGGGCGTTGGTGAAGGCGACGAGGAGGAGGGAGGATTTGGCGGGAGGGGATGAGAGGCGGGACGGGTTGGCCTCGGGTGTGGAGAGGATCGAAGAGCTTACCGCCGAGGAAGGCGAAGAGGATTGAATTGTGAGGAGGAAGACAGGGAATTTGAAGCGTTCTGGGGAAGAGGCCGGGCCGTAGGCGGTGGTGGTGAGTTTTTCTTGGAGATAGGCCCATGTGAGGCTAAGGGTGGGAAGGGTTAGTGGTGATTTGGAGGGGAGAAGGGGCGGAGGTGGGAGGGCGTACAAGGAGGCGTATATGCCGGCGACGTCAATGATGAGTGTGACAATGCCGGCGTCCTTCTTTGCGACGGGCGCCTGGGATAGGGTGCTGTTGACGGCTGACACCTCGCCATTGGCCTTGCCGTTGTGCTTTTCTACCAGCTCGTGGGTCGCGCTGGTTTGCCTGCTTCGCGGTGTGCGGTCATGCTTGCTGGCGTACTCGGAGGAGGGCTCGCGCCGGAGCGGAGTGGCCTGCTTGGTGCGAGCCATGGTGGGACGCGATCTCGACGCGATGTGCAAGAACCTTGATGACCCGGC
Organism: Collariella sp. IMI 366227; assembly: GCA_027946355.1. Lineage (NCBI taxonomy): Eukaryota > Fungi > Ascomycota > Sordariomycetes > Sordariales > Chaetomiaceae > Collariella > Collariella sp. IMI 366227. Next base: position 2,218,895 of record JAPEUS010000003.1, on the reverse strand, counting down.
TGAAAGTCGGATTTCTGAGAGAAGGTGCTGAGGAACAACAACACAGCAAGGTCGCCAATCAGGTGGATGTACAAAAAAGAGACAAGAACGAGAGAAAGAAAAAGACCAAGCGAGGGTGGTGGTGTGTTGTGCCTCGAGACTTTTTGAGGCCGAGGGGCAACAACAGACGGAGAATGCCAAAGTCCAATTCAACAATGGGCCAGGCTGGCTTTTCGGACCTGAGTGAGCGTTGCATTCAGCTCCCCCACACATTGAATGGCTGGCCCCACCGCGCTAAGATGGCCGTTTCAGTGGATCGCTTGGCGGCTGCCGTGCCGCTAGGGCTGTTTCGTCCAGCCGCTTTGTGGGGTCAGACTTGTGTGTGGGCGGGGCGGCCAAGTTGAAGATTCAGGGTCCATGGTGCGATTTCTTGTTCACTGCTACGTTTCGCCTTACAGATATGGATTGGAAAAAGGCTTGCAACTTGATTGACAGCACGCACAGTTCGTTCCCATTGGCGGTCACGGGGCGGGATCTGGTCCTACGGTCACGGGTACGGGGGGCGCTCTTCGGCCTTGTCATGGTACTCATATATATTGGTCTGCTCCGACTTAGCCTATATCCCGCCTAAACATCGCTCCTAAATCTGATGTGGTCGACAGGTGTCGTCCCCTTCAGAACGAAGGATGGGATTTGCTGTCCGTGGCTGCACCATGTGCTAGAAGCCTTGAATCTGAGACTGAGATCAAGAAACGGACGTGAGACTGGCGGTGGCCGTCAGCGGTGAGGATGCCGGAGCCGCGTGAAGAGAGATATGAGGTGGTTGAGAATGTGGCGAAATTGATCGAGGCAGCGTAGACGTAGAGTATGTGGGGGCGAGTCGGGTGAAGGGTTCGACGGAAGAATGGGGTGATGAGCAGCGCCGACGCGCTAATTCCGGCGGCGTTCTGCCTCGCCTGTGTGGCTAGACTGCTGCATCTCGCAGGATATGCGCGGTAGCACCGTCGTCATCCTGTTCGAAAGTTGTGGCCTTGTTGTTCGATTATCGCGAATGATGAGTGAGGGTAAGAGAGGGAGTGAACCCGGTCCAAGAAAAGGAAAGAAGAGAGAAGAATCCGGCGAAATGCTTTTTTGGGTAAAAGAAGTGCATCGCATCGTCCTCCCATCAAAAAAACGAGCCTTGCGGCTGCCACATCTGGTTGATGACCCATACCGAAGGGCTGCCAAATCCGGCCTAACCCAGGAAAGCTTTCTGGAGGACGTGGCCAGGCAGTGTGTATCGCCCATTCCTGTGACCCTAACGGTTACATCAATGGATAGTTGTCCTACAGCCTGTGGGTCGGGCGGCCCTCATCTGCGCTCTACTCAGATGGCTGGGCCGCCATCTGCTGACGACGCATCTTCTCCGCCTCAAGGTTCTCGTAGAGGAGGAAAAGGGCAGTCTCGTTGGCCTTGGCCGTGCCCATGATGGTGAACATGCGCTCGCCCGTCTCGTCGTGAGGGGCCTGCCGTTTTGGTTAATAAATCAAGCTCAGGTCAATGGGAAGTTGCTCAACTCACCTTGGCAATCGAGATTCTGGCTCCCGAGGTCTTGCGGATCTCACTGATCTTGGAACCCGCACGGCCGATAATGCAGCCAACCATATCAGCAGGAATGCTGATGTTCTGAGTTTGGATCTCCTCGCCATTCTCGTCATGGGTCGGGGGGCCGCGGGGAGTCGAGTCAGAGTCGGAACGGCGGGCATAAGGCCGGGACCCGCCGTTGCTGAAGTCGGCACCGTTGCCGGTCCGGGTGACACGGGCGCCGCCATATGGGGCCCTGTCCTGCACGTAGCTGCTGCCGCCCGAGATAGCCGGGGCGCCAACGCCCTGTGTCCGAACGACCGGGTTGTACAGGACGGTGCCGGTGCCACGCTGCCAATCGTCCACCAGGCACTTGCAAATCTCCCAGACGGCGCGCTGAATGCCCTCCGGAGTGCCCTGGACCTCGACCACCCGCTCGGTTGATTGCGGCAGCATCTCCTTCTGTGCCACCATGCGCACGCCCGAGACATCCTGGATGTGCTTGATCTTGAGACCCTGACGGCCGATGATGGTACCCATCTGGTTGTGCGAGATGAGCAGCTTGATGGCTGTTTCCACGAGTCAGCACAGTATCAGAACAACACGGAGTTACTGGAGGCCATACGGTGAGTGCCGTTGGCTTGGAGAACACCGCCCATGCCCATGGAAGGAGCGCCTTCCATGAGCGACCGCGTAACAACGGCGTAGGCCTTCGAGATGGCCTCGCAGCCGCCGGTAATGGTGAGAACGCGGTCAAAGACGCCCTGCACGACCTTGCTGACGCCAGCCTTGACGCCAGTCTCGTCGCGGAGGTCCGCAACGTTCTTTCCGCCCTTGCCAATGATCACGCCCGCCTCCTTGGACGAGACTATGGCCCTCAGGGTCAGCTGCGTCTGGGCATACTCTTCGTCCGTGTGGGGCATCGGCTCGCCATCGGGTCCGAGGCGGGGCTCGTCGCCGCTGAGCTTCAGCTGGTCCAGGGCATCGCCGAGGTCAGACGCGGAGGGCGCGATGGAGTCTTGAGGAGCCGACATTGTGATTGGGGATGGCGAGTGTCGAGATGGTGTTGTGGGTGGTTAACGGAATGTAGGCGACGACTTGTTGTCTGTGTTTTGGGATGGGGAGAGTCGACGAGTAGGAGAGTTGATGGATGGAAGTGTTCCGGAGGTCGGGACACTGATGGAGAGTTAGCTGGTGATGAAGGACAGTCGATGGAGAAAGGTCGCGCCACAAGCACATGCACAAAGAAATCGACTTGCGCCGTCGCAGCCGAGCAAGAGCCACCGCCCATCATCCAATGGTATTATGAGCTAGCCTCAGTGCCTTCTTTCTCCGTTCCCGTTCCACCTGCTCTCCTCCGTGCAGAGAAAGAGGCAAGTGCTGGATGCGCGCGCAGGAACGAGCAGAGGGAATGCGCATCGTGGGGAGCGACCCTGGGGACGGGCAGATAGCGGGGCATGCACGTACCTTTGCAGCAGGCGGTGGGGACGACCAATTGGTGTAGGCACGCGGGGTGAGTGCGCGGAGGGAGGAAGGGTTGGGGATGAAAGGCGGGAGCGGTGGGGAGGGCGGACGGTGAGGAGGGTGAAAAAGGTAGGTGAGGTAAATGGGGAGGAAGGGGTGCGGAGGTTGAGATGACCACGGGAGAGATGTGGTGGAAGGAAGAGAGGGCGAGAGTTAGGTGAAAAAAGGAAAAAAAGAGGGGTCGAACCGTTTTGGCAGACAAGAATTTGGGGTGACGGGCGGCGAAAGCCACTGGCAGTTGCGAGAAGAAGGGCCGCTGTTCATCCATGCGACAGGCGTGGGAAATGCCTGCCCTGCCAATCCACATGCTGTGTGCCAGAGGAACCCACTCTCGCTGCTCACCCCGCTACATTGGCTCATTCTAAAGACAAGAAACCCCCCCAAAAGTCCCTTCATCATTCCAAAGAACTTTGGATAGCAGAGACACCTCGCCCGCCTCCCTCTTCCACGACTCTCATCTCCTCTCCGACCTGGAAGCTCAAGACGAGGCAGCTCCCGGTGCCGATGTGCCAACCTCGATGGCCAGGAAGAAAGAGTGGGGCTGTTGCTGCTCATCTGATCGTGCCTCCCCGCGGCAGGAAGCTGTCCCCCACCTCTCAAGCGCGAGCAACCGATTCGCGCTCCCCCGTTGGCTCCTTTAGGTGCTTCCCACTCTTCCAAAGCTTCCACAGGGCACACACAAAACGCTGTTCTGGTGGTCGCAAGTGTGTGGTGTGGTGGATGTGCCATCCAAGTAGGCGGCCCCACACTCTCTCCGGGGAGCCCCACTTGAGCTCTGACCCCCGTTTTGGTTGGTGCACACTGTCGGGCTGCAACCTCTCCATCCTCCACCAAATCCCATCCACTGGCCACAACTTTGAGCTCTTCCATCCCGCATCTCGCATCCCCTACCTCACGATTTCCCATCCTGGGATATCACACCCCGTTTGGAGCTCTCACTGGGCTGCGGGAGGGCGCGTTAAGCGACACCCCCAAGCCTCCATACTTTCTGCCCGTAAACTCGCAGCTTGTTCCCCCGTGAAGTTCTGTCCTCCTTACCTCAAGACTACCACCACCATCCATATCCATCCATCAGCGATAAGGTACTAACACTAGAAACACTGGTTCTCATCCCATTTTTCTCCGCAGTAAGGTAATTCACTTAAGTTACCTAGTGTGCTGTAGGGAGCAGACTCGAGCAGCTTCACAGGCCTTTCACTCAAAGGGATCGTCCCCAAACACCGAGTCCTGGACGTCTTGTCTCCATCAACAGACGGCCAAGCTACCATTGGCTCAACAATTCATGCGATATTCCATCATTGGCGGCTGCGAGGGGGTTTGTTTCCCTGTTGACTGGCAAGTGACAATGCAACCTGGACAACCAGCTCCTCTCTTGCAGCTGCGGGGGACGACGCATCTTCTCCTGCAGGGAACCAAAGAGGAAGTACCGGAAACCCCTCTCTCCCGCATGCATCTCGAGATCGTATCCTCCCCCGCGCCCTCTCTTCAAACCACTTCCCTTCCCAGGATAAGCCCACATGCCGTTGATGTCAATCGTCTAAAACGGATCTGAGGTTTCGGGCGTCGGCATGCGTCGGGCGGTCTCATAACGGGACTGTACCACGGGCCACAGCCGAACCGTTTCTGTTGCGCGAGACCTCTGCTTCGGGCGGAAGACATATCCAGAAAGTAGCATACGAGACATGCTGTGCGACCCGGAACTGCAGAGCCATCAGCCGCGGGCGTGTTGACAATAAGTGGTGTGCCATCGCTGCTTGTGCTGAGAGGCTGCCTGTTCCGCCATCTCCCGGGCCTCAGCCTCTATGACTGGTTGGTGTCTCTACTCCATCGTGTCTTCTGTGGCCTCCAGAGCTCGAGCTTGATGGTCATTGGCCAGCACATCAATCAACAAGAATCGAAGACTCGCTGCCTCCATGCTCTCGTCTTCCGACTCTAGGAGTAGTTGACATAAATTTACGCAACATGAACAACTTAGAATATACCTAGATGTTTGTCTTTATCATCTGATATCGAAAGTTCACCCTCCACCTGCTGCATTAAGCATAGTGTTCATGGGGACAGTTGGAATCTTAAGGGGCCGATCATGCCTCGAGGAGAAGGCAACGTTGGCGGTTGACCAGCCGCGAGAAGCCACCTTGTAAAACATCAACGTTGAGAGATCAGCCATCAGGTCATCCTTACGTAAATTTAACCCTCCTTTCAGTTACACGCTTGAATCATAATAACAGGCGGCTTGACCTCTCAAACTTCAGACTTACGGCTATGCAGTAGAGAGGCTGTATCATACTTTGGCCCGCCCTTCAAGGCTCACACAGCCCAGCTCTACAAGCCCATCACCCCAGGAACATAGCTTGTACTCTCAGTAGGCAGTCTCGAAATTTATAGTCTCAAGAACAGCTTAGCCTCAAGGGAGAAGAATAACCAACCGTCTCGTAAAGCTGTAGATAGGTAGGGAGGATAACACTCATAAATTCTACCGCGATGCCAAGAACTCCAATGCCCTATCAAACTCCGACAAAAAACCAAGACCCAAAAAGGCCAACACCTATCAAACTCCCGTCCTTGTTGCTTGCCGTCCCTGTCCCTGATATGCCTTCATTCCATGCGTAACTCATTGCATCCGATGCCAGACTCCCTTCGCTTTTAAACTCTCCCCCTCTGCTCCTATCTTTCTCCCAAACCCTCTTCCCAACCCCTTTTACATAACAACACAACTCCCCGTCGTCCTCGCTCTCCTCCTCCCACCACCCCACCACCATCACCCCAAACTCCCCATTCCCCCTCCCCACCAACACCCCTTGTCCCCCACCCTGTCCACCAGCACCCCCAGCCCCAAATCCAAACCATGCACCTCCCTAGCCTCCCTAGCCCTCCTCCTTCTTCTCCTCCCCTGCTCCACCCCAGCTCCAAGTTCCTCATTCGCCTGCATGTAGCCCGCCCACTTCAGTTCGAGAGACCTTGCCGCGGCGAGATCGCCGCGCAGAACGCGCTTGGTGTGCTCGTCGGCGGTCATCTGCCAGCCGTAGAATGTTTTGAGGATATTATTTCTGGGGATAGTTGGTGATAAGTGTTGGGGTAATGGTGATGGTTGTGGTTGTGCGGGGTCAAAGGGATAGGGAGGGGGTGGGGTGGTGGTTAGTTCAATGACGGTTGCTTTGCCCTTGCCCTTTGCATCCTCGGCGGACTTCTTTGGCCGGGGGGGTTCAGTATTCCGGTTGAGTACCTCGCGCACGCCGGTCCAGGTGATATTGGGGCAGTCGTAGACCACCAAGCTCAGCCCAACAGTCGGAAGGAGTTTGTGACCTGCAGTCGGGGACGAGCGCTCGCGCACCATAGCGGCCGCCTCGGCCAGCACCAGATCGCTGACGCGCGTGTTGTCCATGTAGACGCTGCGCAGGGCGGTACAGGCGCGCACCACCGGCAGCACGCCCGCGTCGCCCAGGTTCTCGCAGTAGCTGATGCTGAGGTGCTCAAGCCCCGGGGCGCAGGGCGCCTTGGCTAGGTGCTGCGAGAGGAGAGTGTTGGTGAGGTCCGCGACGTCTTCGAGTTCGAGGTGCGTGAGTCGCGGGGTGGAGGCGAGAATGGGGATGAGGGCGTCATCGGTTAGGTGGGTGAGGCCTGAGAGTTGGAGGCCTTCGAGGTCTGGTACCAGGTGGCCCAAGGTTGCGACGGCGGTGTTGGTGAGCTGGGAGCAGCGAGAGATGTCGAGATGGCGTAGTTTGCGGGGAGAGACAACTGGGCGATCGGTGAGGATGTCGACTTCGGGGTCCCGTCCCTGCATCATGATCTGGAAAGCTTCGTCGGTGAGGTCTTCGCAGCCGGCCAGGACGAGGCGCTCGAGATTATTTGTCCGGAAAATGGCCTCGGCAACATCGTGGTTGTCGAACCCCCTGACCTCGCCGGCCCGGAGGTCCTTCAGTTTGGGACACCCCTGAACCACAAACCTGATGCCCCTGGCGTCCATATGTTTACACCACGAGACGTTAAAAGTCTCCAGCTGGGGACACGAGTTGGCAACAATCTTGCAGGTGGCGTTGTTCACGGCAGCCAGGCCGGTGAGGTTGAGGTTGGCAAGCTTGCTGTTGGACTTTAGCAGCGTATGGAGTGTTGACCGCTGGAAGTTCCGGCATCCCTCCAGAGTCGCGTTAATTAAGTTCCGACATGCCTTGGCCACGACCTCCGCCCGCTTGTAATGCTCAACTTGAACACAGCCCCTGAGGTTGAGGTCCTTCACAAACGGCCCGGCACACACAATAATCTTGGCGAGTGACTCGGCGGGAATCTCCCTGTAGAACTCGGAGGCATCAAAGCTTGTCCACAACTGCCCATCAAAGCACATATTGTAAAATTCCTTGGACACCCTCGACACACGCACAAGCTCCTTGGGCCGGAGGAACGACAACACATGAACCTTAAGCTCATGGGGCATGCCCACCCAGAAGTTGAATGCCTTTGCCTTTGCCCTCCTCTTCACCGTTGCCGGTAGCGAGGCGGTTGTCGAGGCCCGCGACCGCTCAACAGTCCGCACAGCCAGAACCGTCTCGAGTTTCTCGTATGCGGGGGCCTCGGCGATCGGACTGGGCGGTATCGACGTCTGCGCGCTCGATGAGCTCACTGCCGCTGGTGTCTGCGAGAAGTAGGAGCCACTGCTTGGCTGGCCGAACGGGGAGGCGTTCGAGGTCAGACTTCCGCAGGACATGGTCCCCGAGAGGCTATAAGGGCTGCTCGCGGATCTCGCACGGCCGGCGCGAGGCAACGAGGAGGAAGACGACATGCGCTGGAGACCGCGGAGTAGCCTCTGGCGTTTCTTGAGTCGGGGTTCGGTGTTATCGACGGGCCCATCGCCTGCCAGGACACCATCGGGGACCGCGGGGTTCGGCGGAGTGCCCGGGAGAGCGGTCGGGATTTCGGAGTCGGCCATGGCGGCGACTGTTCCGGAGTGAAAGGGTCCTCTGTCTGAGGTTCACGAGGAGTAGGTTCAGCAACGGTTCGGCGATTTTGGTGGTGGCAGAGGGAATCCGAGCAGCACGCAATGCGGACGTGCTTGGGGTTTTCCTCCACCTTCCCAATTGCGGCCTGGGATTGGCGGTGGGAGGGTGGCGTTGTCAAGGAGAAGACCCAGAAGGTGATGTCGATGTTGGGTGGGTGGGGTCCAGACTCAAACAAGGGGGGTCTCGGGAAGATGGCCCGGAGAAAGGAGGACGATGAACCCTAGTACTGGAGGCCAAATATCCCTTCCAGCTCACTCCTGGTTCGAGTATGGAGCAAAAGCAGAGCATGCAAGGCTGATTTAGGAACAGCGTTTGATGGCCGCAGCACCGGCGACATATGATATCGCCGTGCGATGAGGCACCGGTGATGTCGATGCGGGCCCTCGGGCTCGGTAACGGGTTGTAAGGTAGATTGTAGACGGGCCCGGAAAACCGAAGCACAGGAACTCCAAATGAGGCTTTACAGCTGAAGCATGGGGGGACGACGTTCTGAACACTGATTGTCTGGCATTCCTTCCCAAACGACACGCTCGGTGGTGATTCGGTCAACAGAGGAGGCCTGGAGGAGCACAGAATCAGCCGCTGGGTAGGACGACAATGATGGGATTGTCAGCCGCCGGCCGGCAGGGAGGCCAAGAATAGCGCTCATCCTCAACACCTGCCAGACGATCTGTGTTCCGGGAGCCGGGCTGAAGAGGAGGATTCGGGCGAGACTACGTATCAAAGAAGGAAAAAGGGGTGAATGGCACCTTGATCGCACCATATATGTCCCCTGTTCTGGCTGGACCATGATGGACGAGAAGCGGCCTGGCTAACTGTTCGCCAGCCTTGGCCGAGCAACAGTCAACGGTTATGAGCGCAGATTAAACCGGACGACAGCCGGACCACCTCCTCTTCCGCATCTGACCTCTCTTTCGTGGCACCGTTGGGGTGTCCGTGACTTGGGCACATGTTGACGATTGGCTGTGGCTCGTTGAAGGTTCCAGGTTGGGGGAACGACCTCAGGGTGGGGTGGCTGTCAGGCCTTATCTTATCATCGCTGTCTTGGCTACGAGGAAAAGAGGACAAATGAACCACACTAGATCAGAGACAAGAGAGAACAGAAGCTGGTTCAAGAATGAGGGAATTCTCAAGCAGTCGAGCTTCCCGAGCACGCCAGGTTCAAAACACAACGTTGGATCGGGCCTCGACTCTCCCCTCCGAGGACGACCAAACCGATAGCCTCCTCCCATTTTGGGTGTTGATGCGGGGGAGGCAACATTTTCAGGTCCAAAGTCCAGCGTCTGGCAGCGACCTCAAGGGGTCTCTTCCCCATTCGTCGCTCCTCCCGGGAGGATCAAGACCCTGCAGATCTCTGGCCTTCGAGATGTTTGGGGTTTCACAGATAGGAGGGTGGTGGTTGTGAGGCGGCCACCTGGACCGCCACTCTTGGGCACAAGCTCTCAAGCAAGATTTGGCAGCAGCAATGTCTTTGAAATGCCATGAGTTGTTCTTTCAGACCAAGACGGTCACTGGACTCCCGAACAGCGTTGCCAGTGTGCTGAGAATGTGATGGATAGCTGTGCCGAAGGTCCGCTGACATGACTCGTCGCGAACGCCTGTCTCATCTGACCCTTGGCCTTTGTGCGGCCCTGGAAGGTTTTGGCCACGCGACCAGGCGGACACGGGATCCTGTCTTGGGGTTTGCTTCCCTCCATTTCCGGCCATTGACAGGGAGCCTCGTGGCCCACTGATCCGACTACAAAGACGGACGATATTCCATACGGTACCGAACTCCGGTGAGCCACCGCCAGGCCGTTTCAGTTGTGGACTACCCGGGCCAGCCGACCCGGAGACGGAGCACTTGGCCCCGGCCGGCTACCGGCAGCTAAGGCCGAGGGCTCCGGAGTCCGGGCCGCCTAACAAATGCGGAAAACTCAGCCCCTGCCCAGCATTCCGGGCATTGAAGTGCTTGCTTGAAGAAACCCACTTGGCAGCGTTGCAGGTCGCTTGGCGGAAAGCAGCGGGGCCGTATCATGCCTTGGCTCACTTGGCGACCTGGAACGGCAGTTTTGTCTCTTTCAAACGGTTGTTTTCATAAGCAAGCGCAGAGCAAGCACGTGTTGGGGTGACTTTGCGCTCCTTTGCGAGCCAGCTGACTGTGTCACCCCACACTGTTCAACCGTCGCCCGCGCTGGCGGCAGCGGCAGCGTCGGGGTCGCCTGACGGCTGCCGGCATCTCGCGTCCGGCTTGCTGGTCTGTGTGTGGAGGGTATGACCGCACATTTATCGCTTGGACGTGGGGTAAATGCCGGCCTTCAATTTGGCGTTGCGGGATGTCTCACATCGTTGCTTCTCTGCCCTGTTCCCGTTTTGCCTCGGGGCAGGCATTTGGGAAAAATGGCTGCAGAGGCGCATTAGATTCGCCAAGGCACCCGTCGTCGGATGGCGTGGGCAAAGGCAATGATCATCGCGGGTGGGCGCGGAAGGGGCTGCATGATGACCTCGTTGATGAGGGGTGGCCGCGGCTGGGGGATGAGTCTTGAGGATCTGAGAGGGTGTGTTGGAGGGATGGCCCCAAACCGGCGGTGTCGGCTAACTTCAAGGTAGGGCCGAAGCCCGCTTGTGCGCCGTGGTAGGTATTTTTGGAGAATGACGAGATGGTAATTAAGAAGGAAATTCCCTAGCGAAGAAAGTCTACAAAATGCATGTGGCAGACAACAATCCCATTTTCACGTGGATGCGAGATGAGGGAAACAGGACTCGGGCCAAAAAGCAGGAAAGCCCAAGAGGCAGCAGGGTAACAGTGCGAGTCTCCTCAACTCTCAGACTGTGGTGGGTTGTGTCTATGCTGGGCGGCCCGATCCATCGTTCGTTTATCACAGGGCCACGATCAATCCCATGCTTTGTTATTGGCCGTTGTTGACGTTTGCGCCAGACCGTTGAGGTCTTACCTTGTCGCAAAAGGTTAAAGTGAGGCTTCGTGAGACTGAGACTGGCAACCCGGCTGCTTGTAATGACCTCTGTTGGAAACTTGCAGCCCTGCCACTGGGTTCTGCAAGTTCCATGCCTGAGAGCCTCGCTGTGAGGTGGCTGTTGGTGTTGATGGTTGCCATCAATGACAGATGTTCGGGCTCGCCTTGCTGACGTCCATCTCTTGTTGCGCGGCACTGTGTGGAACCTAGAAACCGCCGGGTTGTGGGGGGCAGTCTGTGTTGCAAATGGGCAGTCGGGGCGCTTCACTGCTCCTGACTCTCGTCAACAGTCGAGCCCAAGCTGGACGAAACTTGGACAGCCAGCCCAGCAACAATGGGCCGAGTGCTTGCCAATTCCCCCTCAAGATCAGGGCATGACCGAAACAGACCTCCCATGCGGCGCCCTGCTTGTCGATTGTGTTGGTTGTGTGCCCAAAGTGACACAAACCTGGAAGAGAGCCAACACTGTCAGGACCCTGGGATGTCCACGATTCAGGGTGCTGTGCCTCGCTGCCCAGGAAGACTACAGCACATGCTCCAGGCGGCCCTGGACAGCCCAAAACCTGTCGAATCCGAGAGTCATCCTCCAATGCCAATTCCTCCGATACCACATCCCCAGAAAAAAAATACACTCCTCCCCTACATAGGAGCGCCCTTGCATTAAGGTGCTGTCCCAGAGCTCCGGCACTTACTCTAGCTCTGATCCAGGTATAAACTCAGGGACTGGGCCGTGGCTCCCGTGTCTGGCTAGGGAGACAAAGCAGCTGCTCTTTCTTTCGTCCACTCACCACTCACAACTCGGCGCCGACCAGCATTCCATTTCCATTGCCTGACGCAACCCCACCAAAACCCATTTCTCGATCGATCAAGTTTTGATCGCCGCCTGGCCACGGATTGCTCTTCCGCAGAGCAAACCCGCCAACATTTCTTTCCTTTTGTTCCCTCCATAGCTCGCCAGTCATTGCTTACACCAATTATGCTCGGGATATATGGTGGAAGCCCGCACAATGGTGAGTCTGTGGTCCCTCGCACCATCTCTGCGCGACTCGGCAGGCAAAATCCCATGGACGAGGGATGGTCCTTAGTGAGCGCGCCAGTCGTTTTTCGACTTGTGCTGACTGCCAGGCGCGCCGCGCCCTCGACAAACCAGGCGACGACACACTCCACGACGCCGAGGCCCGCGCCGGCCAACAACTTGCGCCCATGCTGCAAATACCCAGAAACCGGAGCACGGGGAATCTAGGCGTGGCCGGGGCCAGCTCCGAGAAGGCTCGGGTCCGCTTCTCGTTCGATGCCGGCGTCGCTGCTTCCGAATACGATGCAATGTCAAGGTCAGCTTGCTTACGGGGAGGAGCAACGGTGTCTAGAGACCTGCTTTGGAGATGTGGGAGAACAGGTCGGTCCGGATTTACGGCCAGTACTGACAGGGCCCTTCTAGGAGCTCCATCATGACCGACCATGACCACGGCTTGGGCATGTCCGGGCTCAGGCGCATACGGCAACAGCATAACCCAGCCGCCCGGACCTCTACCGGCCCTTCGACGACGACGAGCCGCACGCCCTCCCTCAGCGCCCTCACGACATCCTCCTCAGCCATCAACTTGCACGACCTCCACGCTCAGGCAATGCCACTCGCTTCATGTCCGGGCTCTCCCACCTTCACCGAAGATCTCTCTCGTTTTCCGGTCGAGTCGCTCCATTCTTTCTCCTTCGCCCACCAGTCCGAGGACCTCATACACAACCGGCAAACCGTCTTGAAACGTTCGATCGAGTTCATGAAAGACCGGATGGGGTGGACCGTCTCGCCGAACGCCGCGATAGCTAGTGCGCAAGCACGGGTTACGGGTGACGTGGAAATGCAGAATATGCTGGATCTGTTGGCAAAGGCCCAGGTGGTGGGCGCAGCCAACCTTCCCAGCGCAGATCCTAGTATTCTCACGGGGCCGCTGACCGGGCCGGCAATCCCCTCAGAAGCCAACGTGTTCGAGAGGCAGTTCATTCCGAGAACTTCAAGTCCAGAGCCGATCGAGAGATCCCCTCTTCCGTCTCCGAGGAGCAAAGCACCGACGAGAAACCCCGGCCTGTTCGGAACCCGGGCGCCCCAATACGATGGCTCGGAATCAGGTCCAGATCAGCGGGCACAGCCATTCCATGGTGAGGGCACCGAGTCTGAGGGCTCCTCGCGGACGCCAACGAACGAGAGTGGGACAACGGCAAGGACATCGCCACCACCTTCAAGACGTCCCAGCGTGTTGAAGCGGACAGCGACCGACATGGAATACATGTCGAAACAACGGCAGCTCGTGGAAATCATGGCACAACCGTTTCTCCCGGATGATCCTCAGTCGCAGCGCAGAGCATCACAACACTTCCCGCCCGCGATACTTCCGCCAGCCCCTGTACCACATCAGGCTGTTCTCGGACACTCGACAAGATGGGTGCCCGCCGCACAAGCCATCTTCACGACACAGTCGAAACCCCCTTGGACGATACTTGCTGCGAATGATCTCGCCTGCCTGCTGTTCGGCGTCACAAAGGCCGAGGTTAGGAAAATGGGCATATTGGAGGTGGTTCAGGAGGAAAGACGGGCGTGGTTGGTTGGGAAGCTGCAGAAGGGTATCCACGACGATGCCGGTGACGGCTCTGAGAGCGAAATTTCTCAGCCGCAGCCGACTCCACCCATCCAAACATCCAGTCTGCTCGGCGCCCGTGCGGGTGGCATCACGGCGAAACTTTTGAGCAAGCCCAACTCGAGGTCACAGACGCCAAAGTCTGGGCGACGGCCGGCGACTATTCACAACGGGGATCCGAAACCGCCGAAGCCGGGACACTCCCATCATCCCAGTAACAAGTCCAGGGGTGTGTTGCTTTGTGGAGATGTTGTCCCAATCCAAGTAAGATTTTAACGTCAAAGGTGTGTGCATGCCACTTACAATTTGATCAGAAACGGAATGGCGCCACGGGGTCTGCCAGCCTGTGGGTTAAGGAGAAGCGGGTGGGTTTGATTTGGGTCCTAGAGGAGATCCACGAGGATGTGGCGTACGTGGATGCCGACGAAGACGGGACGGTCCTCAAGCTCTCCGGCTCTCTGGGCCCTATCTGGGGCAACGAGAACCTCCAACCAGGCCTGGACATTGGGAGGCTGATCCCGCGGATTCCGCGGCAAGGTATCGACCCTCGCTTTGGCGAAATCGACTATAGGGAGATCGCCAAGAGGAAGTACTACACCTGCCGAAACTGCGATAGGATCAACATTCCGGCGACGGTGCAGCAGGTCAGGGGGACCACTGAACTGCGGATATCGAGCTTTCCGCACATCGCCGGCATCGTCGTCATCTGCCCGCGGGACCTCACCATCAAAAGCTCGAACTCGGTGTTCTGCGGCGCCCTCTTCGGCCATGAGAAGCCCGACGGCATGCCGATCAACCACCTGGTGCCAAATTTTGACAAGGTTCTGCGCATTCTCACCGAGGAAGACGGCGTTCACCTGGTCGACGGCATTGTGATCCCCGAGCACTCGTTCAGGAAGGCGTCGGCCTTTCTGGCCCTTAAGGAGGGTCAGCCGGACGCTGCCACGGGCTTCCTGCGCCCCGACGGTCTTCCTGCACGCCATCGTGACGGTTCTCAACTCAAGATCGACATTCAGATGCGTGTCGTCAAGAGCGAGAAGCAAGTTACGACGAACGCCGAGGCGGTGGCGGGGTCCAGCGATGACGAGTCTCCTTCCGGTGAATCCGGCGACAAGTTCGTCGTTTCGCAGACGGAAATGGTCTTTGCTCTCTGGATCACCTATTCGAGGCACCTGCACGCCACAAGATCCAACATGGGGGTGTCCTCCCCGCTGCTTTCCGGCGTGGCGACTCCCCTGCACCAGCCCTCGCCGGGCCAAACACCCGCCCACACGCCGCTGGAGATCCAATCCGACTCGGATGACTCCCATAAGGGGGAGAGCACCGCCTTGTCACTCGGACGGCAGATCAAGGAGGCGGCCCTCACCGCCGCTGCGAAGCTCACCGGCTCTCGGCGCGAGTCGGAGTCGCAAAAGGACCAGGCCGTGGCTGCCAAGACGGAAGAGTCTTCGCAGAACCACAAGAAGTCGATCGACGACTTCGTCATCCTTGAGGAGATGGGCCAGGGCGCCTACGGCCAGGTCAAGCTGGCACGGTACCGGAGCACCGGGAAGAAGTGCGTGCTCAAGTACGTCACGAAGCGGCGCATCCTGGTCGACACGTGGACGCGCGACCGCCGGCTGGGCACCGTGCCGCTTGAGATCCATGTGCTGGACTACCTGCGGCGCGACGGGCTAAGGCATCCCAATATTGTGGAAATGGACGACTTCTTCGAGGATGATGTAAATTACTACATTGAGATGGTGCCGCACGGCCTGCCCGGCATGGACCTGTTCGACTACATTGAGCTGCGCACGAATATGGATGAGCAGGAGTCGCTGAGCATCTTTGTGCAGGTCGCCAGGGCCATTCACCATCTGCATACCAAGGCCATGGTGGTGCATCGGGATATCAAGGACGAGAATGTCATCCTCGACGGCGAAGGGCGCATCAAGCTGATTGACTTTGGGAGCGCGGCGTACATCAAGAGCGGGCCCTTTGATGTCTTTGTGGGCACCATTGGTAAGCGTCCCCCACCCACCC
This sequence comes from Collariella sp. IMI 366227, assembly GCA_027946355.1. Classification (NCBI taxonomy): domain Eukaryota; kingdom Fungi; phylum Ascomycota; class Sordariomycetes; order Sordariales; family Chaetomiaceae; genus Collariella; species Collariella sp. IMI 366227. The sequence continues at coordinate 2,203,232 of JAPEUS010000003.1, read as the reverse complement.
CTTGCCCCTTCACCCCAGAACATAGTACTAACCCCTGTAACAGATTACGCCGCCCCCGAAGTTCTCGCCGGCAAGCCCTACGGCGGCAAGGAGCAAGACGTCTGGGCCCTCGGCATCCTACTCTACACCATCATCTACAAGGAGAACCCCTTCTACTCAATCGACGAGATCATGGACCGTGACCTGCGCGTGCCCTACACCATCAGCGACGAAAGCATTGACTTGATCCGCAAGATGCTTGATAGAGATGTCAAGGCGAGGTATGACATTGAGCAGGTGCTGAATCATCCTTGGTGTCAGATGGGGGATGTGGTGGAGGGCGGGGAATAGAATTCCCTCGGTTGTGCCATGGGAGGTTGGGAAGGGGTGGGAGGGGTTGGGAGAGGGGATGAAGAGAGTTGGGGCGGAGTTGGGGAGGGTCATGTGGAGGGTGGGGAGGGCCAAAGGGTTTTCGGTATGATGGGAGGGGTTGGGAGGTGGTGTTTTCATCGGGGAATGATTGGTTGCATGTGGATGGCAGCGAGCGTTGTCATTCAAAGCGAGCGAAAGCACCGCTATAGGGGTTCTTACTCTCATTTTGTTTTACCCTTTGGAGGGCCAGCGTCTATTGTTTTTTTTTCTGCGTTTTTTTTTTTTTTTTTTTTTTTGCTTGTCTTGGGCTGGGCTGGTCTGGTTTTGTTGGCAGCATCATCATTGGTGGCGTACTGTTCTTTTCTGTTTCATTATGTTTTACTTGTTGATGTCCCCTGCATGTCGCAAGCATGGTTTTTGATAAGACGAGAGACAGGAAGATATGATACCGATTGCATCGTTTTCCGAGATGGGAGGACTTTGAGACCAAGACAACCCTTAGTTCATCTCCCACATGATTTGGAGGCGGAATCCGAACAAGAATTTGTGTAAAGCTTGGATGTTCTGGGTATACAAAAGACATCAAAGCCACAAGATGGTCTTCTTTCTTTGAGGTTAACTATGACAAAAGTCATTGTTAATAAGAAGAGTAGAGAGCTTGGAGTTTCAGCTTCAGAATAATATCAATATACATTTTCCATCACAATATGGGTATGTCCTCACCAGCTACCTTCTCATGTTCCAATCTCAATCAACGAACCACCTTGAGATAGTTCCAGGGCCTTTACTCCTCATATCCAGGCCCCAAAGCTCAACGCAGATAGAAACATCCGCAACTTCAATCATGGTATCACCAATGACAGAGCCGGATAAGTGACGAAGAAAATGAAACCTGGTTCCAGACCAAAACCAAAATAAAATACATTAACTGAAAGAAGATAACCTTTTGTCCCCATCAAAAAGGAAAAAAAAGGGTAGAAATAATACATACTGCCCCCTTCCCTTCCCCTTCCTCCTTTCCGTTCTCCTGCCACTTCCCTTCCCTTTCCACTCCCTTCTCTCCCTTCCCCCTAATACCCTCCCCCACCCTCCACCCTGTACCTCAAATCCAGTCTCAAAAACTGAAACTCAACCCACCCCTCTCCCTCTCCTCCCCCTCTCCTCCCTCCTCTTCTCCCCACTCTCCTCCCGCACCACAACCAGCAACACTGATCACAACCTCCGTCAAAGGTACCCCAAGCATCTAACTCGGAGCAGCAGAAGACGACTGAGAGGGATGCAAAACCTGTCTCTCATCATCATCACCATATCTGTCGTCGTTGTCATCATCATTGTTGTGGTCGTGGTCGTTATCATCACGATCGGTTAAGTCAACCTCCTCCATAATGATCTTGGGCGGGTTGTTGGTGCCAAAAGTATTGGTCGCTTTTCTCCATTGTGGAGAGGGAGCGACGGTGGCGGTGAGATGAGCAGAGGCCTGGGCTGGACTCATCATCATCATTGTGCTGTCGCCCTTTCGCTCGCCCACACGCGGGTTTTGACCCCGACTGTTGGGTGGTGGTGCGACGGTTGTAACCAGGGGCGGTGGGGTGGGTGTGGTTTGGGAGGGGGTTGTGGCTAGTGCGGGTTTTGACAGTTGTTGTTGTGATAATGCCGGCTAAAAGGTTGGGTTGGCTGTTGGGTGGGTTTGTTGAGTAGGGGCCGGAGGTATCAGTAGCACCTTGGGTGGAAGAGAAAGCCACGGTCTTCCCCGGGTGCTGGAGTGCGTCGGCGCTCATGATGAGGTCCAGGGGCTGAAGTTTCTCAGCCGCAGAAGAAGGTCCTGTCCTCTCGATACGACTCGAGAGTGAGATGTGCTCCGTTGTAGGGAGGATACTGTCCTTGCGCGAGGATGTGGTACTGCTGCTGTGAGATATTAGTATCTAACGAGCAGATCGTAGAAGAAAGACAACCTACAGCGACGCCAGCAGGCTCTTGCCCTTAAGAGAGATAGAACCCCAGCTGAACTTAAAGCCGGCTGTAGGGGAAGGCTCGTACTCGCTCCTCAAACTCGGAAACACATAGCCCAGGCCGGCATTGAGAAGGATCTTGCGATACATATTGAGGGCCTCGGGGGTGGTCCCAAAGGGGATGAAGACGAAGATGCCCGCAACCTCGGCAACAAAATCGGTGGCCAGCTTTGAGAACCCCATTTTGTGGGAGGTGGTGAAGTTAATGAAGCTGCTGTTGAAGGGGTTTGGGCCGACGTGGAGGCTGTGAAAGTCGTACCTCTCCAAAGGCATAGCGTCGAGAATGTAGAAAACCATCATGGTGGTGGTAAGCGGCAAGACGAAAATGATGGCAACAAGGGTGATGAAGTAGAGTTTCTTCCTTACACGATCCTGGCGGGCCGCGGCGATGGCACCTTGGGAACGGGAGATTTCCCTGGTGATCTTCTCAACCTTTCGATAGCGGTGAAACGTCACACCTGTAAGGGTTTGTTGGTCAGTGATAATGGTCAAGCAAAAGAGGACTGCCTTGAGACTGTTGCTCACATGCCATGATGGCCGCAGCGACGGCAAAGACGGGGATGGGGATGACATAGAAGACCAGCGCTATCCAAGTCGGTAAGTAGTTTGGAGTGCAGCCGACAAGGGTAGAAACGTTGTACCGGGTGAAGGCGGCGAAGTAGTGGAGGACGACCTGAAGGAAAGGGACGGTGAAGATGACCAAAGCCGAGACGATGCGCTCGCGGCGCCTCTCGCTTCGTGTCGGCTTGACGGCGCGGTTGAATGCCACCTTGGAGGCCAGGCCACGCATGATCTCAAAAAGGCTGATGTTGAAGGCGGAATGGATAGCAAACTGGATGTAGACCTGAAAGTCACACCAGCCGTGGCCATCCCACCATTTGTCGACATCGTTGTCGTGCCAGATGAGAGCGTTGATGACGGTGAAGAAGTTGATAACCAACAGCGTCACGCAGAAAACGGTGCCAGCAAACTCCCCGTTCCTCCACAGGAGCTTTGCGGGGATCCAGGTGACGAAGAGTGAGGTGAGGCCGAGGGCAACGCGGAAGAAGAGGTTGATTCGGAGTGCTATGGAGTTGTAGGGGGGTTGGCGCCATATGCTCCTCAGGAGTTGTGGTCCATGGAGCATCCTTCCATATGGAGGACTCTGAGTAGTTGGCTGGCAAGGCCATGGTGACTGAGTGAGCGGCGAGCTGGTGCGAGGAGATTTATGAAGTCTAAAACGCAGTCAGAGGCCCTCTGGTGCCTCCCCTGGAGCTGGCCGTTAGAGACAAGCTGATACCACGGGCTTTCCTGGTGAGAATCTGGTGCAGTCGAAGTTGCAGTCGACTTCAGGATTAAGTCTGGCTGTGAAGCAATGAAGACGAGGCCTGAGAGAGGAAAAAGTAGAATCTGATGATGGCAAGTACGGCAACATAAAGATGCACGGCAGTGAGATGAAGGGCCTGGGGCGGCAGGAAGGGCACCCCATGGCTATTGCTCTATTGACCCATTGGCTTTCTGAGTGAAAGCAGTCCATTGAGACTTTTGAGACAGACCCCACATATGATGGTGGTGTTGCGGATGGTTTTAGTGAGAAGTGGTAACAGCCTTATTGAAACTCTATTCAGACCCATAAAAGGCAGTGGTCGACAGCGGCTGGAGGTTGAGTCCACCCAGTGAAACAAAGACGGAAAAAAGACTCGTCTCAAATTTTGACCGCGAGCAGCATCATCGTTGCGAGCTGAGACCAAAACCAAGATTCTTGATCTTTTTTTCAACGACTTCGGGCTTGGTAAAGCGACGGGTCATGACCGAGTCTGAGCATCACCAAAAATACCACAGGGTGCTCCAAATGAGAATGAGACCGTCAGCGGGCACTTCTGCAGCTGGTGTTTCTCGTGCCGCCGTGGGGCAAGACACTCAGCCATGAACTGTGCCTTTCTGCGCATTCCGTGCCTTGTCTGCAACAGTCGACGGCCATCACAGCACGGCGTGATTGAAAAAAGTGAGCCATTGGGTAATCCGCCAGGGCACAAGTTTGGTAGCTGATCGGCCAATTCATGCCCGAAAATGGGGTGGTGATGTCTTGGGGAAGGGAGAAAAAAAGTAAGGGATGAAGTTTTGGAGTCGAGACTCGTGGTTGCCAAGACTGGGACTCCACAGGGCGACTTACACGCGACGCCACAGCTGTGGCTCAAGCTCCCACGCCAGCCACAGAACCCTGAAACTTTCATGGGTGTTCGCGTCGCTGCGATTTCAACGCGACGGAAGCTCAGATTCCCATCCCATCCCCACCCCAACCAATAACCCCCATTGACGCCCCATTCCGACTCAGCTCCTCCCAGCAGATTCAATACCTCCGTCTAAACATCCCGCCCTCCAAAACCAACACAGCCAACATGTCCGCCTTCCTCCGCACCGCCTCGCGCACCGTCGCCCGCCCTGCCGCGCGCACCTTCAGCTCGACCGCCCAGCGCCCCATCGCGCGCATCACCATCATCGGCAATCTTGCCGACGCCCCCGAGCTGCGCGCGTCGAGCACCGGCCGCGAGTACCTGCGCTACGCGGTCGCCAGCAACAGCGGCCAGGGCGACAACCGCAAGACCAGCTGGTTCAACGTCCACTGCTTCGAGCCCGAGGGCCGCCGCCGCGACTTCTTCCAGTCGCTCAGCAAGGGGTGCGTTGCATGACAGAGAGAGTGGGGGGATTGGTTGCGGGCGGACTGAATTGACAGGACGGACAGGACGATGGTCATGGTTGAGGGCGAGGCCTCCATGGCGAACTACGTCGATAACGAGGGCAAGACCCGCCAGGCGCTGAACGTGACGCAGCGTATGTATCCTGCTCTTTCCAAGCAATGCGGACGATGGACTAACGCTCTCAGGCAACATCGAGGTCCTCCGCCGCCCCAACCCCAACGCCTCTGGCGAGGGCGAGCACCAGCAGTAAGCGACTTGGGGTGTCGCGTTGCTGGGTGTTTGACTGTTGGTGGGTAACATGTACAAGGCATGATGGATGATGGGACTCTCCTTTCTGCTGCTGTATCATGTGGGCAGGTTTGCGCCGTGTGGGCTGGGGCTGTACGTTTAATGTGTCTCTACAGTACGATACCAATAAAATTTCTTTTGTATGTACCACTGCCGCACGCTGGAAAGAGACTTGATCGAAGCCCAACATTGAAGAGACGATGGCGGTTTGTGTGCCCGCACCACCTCTGTCCTTGACATTACAGTGCCCCAGGCCGAGCTGTGTTCCTGAATGCCAAGACATGCCGCAGCTCTGGGCCACCAGGGTGTGCCGGCGCGCTTCGTTATCAGTGGCTTATCGGCGATTGATTTTCTGGACCGCGACCGCATCCCTCTCTCATGTATTAACAAACCGTTATCCCGCTTGGCGCAGTTCGGTAGTCATGACGAAGCTCTGGCTTCCTCGAGGTCTCGGTAGGCCACTCCGGCGGCCAGTTCGCCGGGGCACCACCAGCCGTGTCACCAGGAGGACGTTTGCCAGTGTAAAAGACGATTCAAGGTGCGTCCATAACTCGACTTCCATCACTCGGCCCAGGCCTATGGCAGACAGTTACTGACCTTATTCGGACACCCCAGACCATACGATGTCATCGTCATTGGCGGCGGCCACGCCGGCTCCGAAGCCTGCGCCGCGGCGGCTCGCGCAGGTGCCCGGACGGCCCTCATCACCCCCGACATCCACAACCTCGGCGTCTGCTCGTGCAACCCCAGCTTCGGCGGCATCGGCAAGGGCACCATTTTGCGCGAGATCGACGCTCTGGATGGTCTAGCGGGGCGCATCATTGACAAAGCCGGAGTGCAGTTCAAGGTGCTGAACAAGAGGAAGGGGCCCGCCGTCTGGGGCCCACGCGCCCAGATCGACCGCGCCCTGTACAAGAAGTACATGCGCGATGAGCTCGAGTCATATCCAAATCTGTCCATCGTCCCCGGCAGGGTATCCGACATTGTCATCGCCGACAACAGCGACGACCCCGCTGCCGATGGCGCTAAGAACAAGATCACAGGCGTGCGTCTTGAGTCGGGCGAGGTGCTGCCCACCAGCCAGGTCATCATCACGACAGGAACATTCCTTGGCGGCGAGATTCACATTGGTCTCGAGGCCTACCCATCAGGGCGGATGGGCGAGCAGGCGACGTTTGGGCTGAGCAAGTCGCTGCGTGACGCAGGATTCCAGCTTGGCCGGCTCAAGACAGGCACACCCCCACGCCTCGCCAAAAACAGCATCAAGTGGGACATCCTCGAAGAACAACTCGGCGACAACCCCCCGATTCCCTTCAGCTACCTCAACGAGACCGTCTCGGTGCAAGATCAACTCCCTTGTTTCGCTACCTACACCAACCAAGCCACCCACAACGTGGTGCGCGCCAACCTCGACAAGACCATCCACATCCGCGAGACCGTCAAAGGCCCGCGCTACTGTCCCTCCCTCGAGTCCAAGATCATCCGCTTTGGCGACCGCGAGCGCCACCTCGTCTGGCTCGAACCCGAAGGCTTCAACAACGACGTCATCTACCCCAACGGCCTCTCCATGACCGTTCCAGCCCCAGCCCAGGAACAACTCCTGCGCACAATCCGCGGCCTCGAAGACGTCGTCATGCTCCAGCCCGGCTACGGCGTCGAATATGATTACGTCGACCCACGCAGCCTCAAGCGCACCCTCGAAACCAAAGCCATCCGCGGCCTCTTTCTCGCCGGCCAAATCAACGGCACTACCGGCTACGAAGAAGCCGCCGGGCAGGGCATCATCGCGGGCATCAACGCCGGCCGCGCCGCCCTCTCCCTCTCACCCATCACCCTCTCCCGCGCCGACGCCTACATCGGCATCATGATCGACGACCTCGTCACCAAAGGCGTCTCGGAACCGTACCGCATGTTCACCTCCCGCTCCGAGTTCCGCATCAGCGCCCGCGCCGACAACGCCGACGCCCGCCTTACCCCGCGCGCCCGCGAGTGGGGCATCATCAGCGCGCGCCGCTGGACGCAGTTCACCGACGACGCGCAGCGCATCGCAGACCTCAAAAAGATACTCCGGAACACCCTCCTCACCCCCGAAGCCTGGACCACAGCCGGTATCCCCCTCACCGCCAAAGACCCATCCAAACGCCGCGACGGCTTCGACGCCTTGCGCATGCCGGGCGTACTACCCACGCACCTCACCACGGCCAACCTCCCAGGTATCGACCCCCTTGACTTCCCGGCGCGCATCAGGGAGAGAGTCGCGGTCGAGGTGGTGTACGAACCCTACCTCAAATTCCAGGAGGCCGAGGCTGCACGACTAAGAAGGGATGAGGATATGAGGCTGCCGGGGGATCTGGATTATGATGGGATTAAGGGGCTGTCGCTGGCGGAGGTCGGGGTGTTGAAACAGGCGAGGCCGGAGAGTATTGCCCAGGCCGGGAGGGTGGAGGGAGTTACGCCTGCCGGGTTGGTTAAGTTGTTGGGGTACGTGAGGAGGTTTGTTAAGGCGGAGGAGGGGGGAAGGTTGTGGAAGGTTGGATATGGGTGGGGTGGAGGATTTGGAGGGGTGGATGCGAAGAGTCGGTTGGCTGCTAGTGAGGTGTAAGAGGGGTTGGGAGGGGGTGGTGTGTTTGTTATGGGTGTATTTGGAGAGTGTATGATGTCTACTATTTACAGTGTCTAATTAAGCACATGGGGCGAGGGATCATCGCAGGGGCGCGGCCGGCGTTTTGAGAAGATAATCTTGTATAGAATTGCTACATAGGTATTACGCGAAACGGCTGTAACGCCTCCTTTCTTGCCACGCCAAGCCAACAACGACACGGATTATTGTGAGACGTCCTTGCTTGACTCGGGTGTATCACCGCGACTGTAAATACCACGCAGGACGGCCGAGCTGCTCTTCGGTGTTACAGCATGGGAGGGATATCCAGCTTCATGGTTTGGTATTGGAAGAAGTTAAACCCCAGGTGTTAGTATCACCTCATCTCCTTATCCTTCTTTTCCTCAACCTTCTCTCCCTCCTTTTGCGGCTGCGTCAAGATCTTGACCGCGTCTTTGCTGTAGATGTAACTAGCACCGCTCCAGATTGTCGTCGTCGCCACGACGTACCTATTCACCTATATCAGCATCCCATCCCTCCCAACCAACAAGTATCCAGAAACACAAAAGAGAAAAGAAACTCACTGCATAACCCCTAACGCCGTGCTCAGATCCACCTCCGTGACAACCGGCGCAACAGTCGTCATGCCCATCAGCCCCAGCTGCAGCGCCGTGTTGACCTTGCTGATGAGCGTCGGCCGCACCTCGGCCGACGGCAGCGAGAAGTCCCAGTACCGCGCGAAAGTCTTGGGCGGCGGGAGTGAGATCCAGCGGTAGTAGATGGCGGAGAGGGCGAGGCCGATATCCCGGCCGAGGATGATGACTGCGAGCCAGACTGTAGTGGGGGTTAGATGGTACCCCCAAAAGTTATTAGGTGGGGGCGGGGGGACGTACCAGGAAGCGCCCCCTTCATAGCCAGCGCCACGGTCAACACCGTCATGAGCATCTTGTCGGCCATGGGATCGACGATGGTGCCCACAACCGTCTGCAGGTTCCAGCGGCGCGCGATCCAACCGTCGAGGGCGTCGGTGATGCCCGCGTAGGCGAACAGGCCCAGGGCTAGGGTGTGGTAGTCATGCAGGATGCAGTAGCCGATGAAGGGCGCCGCGACGAGGCGGGTGGCGGTTAGGATGTTAGGGATGGTGTAGATGTTCTCGCGGAGGGTATTCTTCGACATGGCGGGCAGGATCTTGCTGAGGGCGGACTTGGGGTTGTCTTGTGCGGGTGATCCGGGCCTGGGGGAATGTCAGCCACAGGCGGCTCCCGGTAGATCAAGGAGCGGGTTAAATCGTGGGGCAGGAGCATCGGTCTTCGTGACACAGGCGGTGACTGCTCACATCCCCTCACCCCAACTCCCCAACCACCGGCACCAAAAAAGGAAAATCGGGAAATCCATACCTGCTCTCCCCTTTTATCCCTTTCCCATCCTCATTCTTCCACCTCGCCGACGCAGCAAAAAAAGATCTCGTCGGCGTCAAAACGCCCACACCAGTCGGCTGCCCAGGGGCAAGCCTGAGTTTCCCAACCTCAGACACCGGCGCTATCCGTTCTGAGGGCACACCCTGATGCCACCTCCTCTCGCCCGCCAACCACCTCGCATGTCCTGTCGTCAAGAACGCAGAGATCCCGCGAGACGCCGCTATCCTTGTCCCCCCCACCGCCAAACCGCCCATCCCCAACCCGGCTACGCGTGCAGATGTGCACAGCATGATTGCCAATTTGAGCGTCTTCGTCCGCACCAAATCCAAAACTTGAGTTGCCTTGCAACCAACTCGCTCTAGTCGCTCAAAGGATGAGATGGTTCCGCGCAACTCCCGCTAGATCTTCCCTGGCCTGCTCCTTCAGCCTCCTTTTCGGACCGGAAGGCTCGGGCTAATCTCCCCTGTGTCAAAGATAGAGAAGCAGCGGCAGAATGAACCGGAATAATGCCACTACTTGCACCTTCTCAAGTAATGAGATTTGCAGGGTCGATGACGTCGGGAATTGGCGCAAGATTGGTTCTGGTTATTCCATCACGTTGTTCTGTCAATGTCGAAACAGGAAGGAAAGGAATATGGGTTCTTGTAGGACAAAAATGAGTGTAAGAAGGGCTGTGTTATGTCGAGGTGTCTCGTTGCGAGAGTTAAGTTTGGAGAAGCGGACAATTGACGACTCTAAGCCTTGGGAATGAATGAGCTGACGTTGAATTGGACGAAAAAAAGACCAAGGGAATGAAGTGGGCCTCAACACCAAGAGCCGCGGCGCCAAGATGCCAAGATCGGGGATCTCAGGGACTCGACCCGCTCTGTGGGTTGGGGTGTGACGCTGCAGGGATCTGGAGTCGACTTCGATTAGGTGTGTAAGTGGTGAGTTGTTCGGAGCTGGTGATGACAGATATTTAGGGCAGGTTCTGGAATGGTGTGGTATTAAGTTCTGGGTGGAATTTCCTTTTTATGAAATGACTGAAGAAATGCTTGCCCAGAAGGAGCCGAAACCCCAGACTGCAAAAGGAGTCCAGCTGGGTCAATGAGATGTGAAGCGAAGAAGAGGAGAGGTTGGGGGGACGGGATGTCTGCGCTTGGTCGGCTTCTCATAGAGTGTTGGAAACTAATGCGACGAGATGGTATGAACGGGCCCCACTTGCCGGATGGCCATTGATAAAGAAGTTTCCAAGTCCGCAATCTCAACGGTCGTCGCAGCGGTGCGGTAGCTCAACGGCACTGCGGTACGCTGTGACGACCAGGCCCTGTGTGAGTGGACGTAAGACCGCGTGAGGTCCCAAGTTTGACTCCTCGCGGTGGCAATGAGGCAGCTGCCTCTGCAAAATCCCAGAGGGGTTTTTGTAGCCAGCTGATGCGTTCCCATGGGTACGGTACAGCTGTGAGCCTTTTGCATTTTTGGGGGCCTTTTTTGCAGTTTTTATTGCTTGTCGGATTGGATTTGGGATATACTCGTGTCAATTTGGAGCCTCCTGTCTCGACTGACTGATCGTGTTTGAGCAGCGTGACTTCCTAGAACCCGACTCTTAAGTACTGGCGCGCCGGAGACCCTCTTCCCTCGCCAAGGATGTTGGCAATGGACAGCTTCAACTGTCCAAAATTTTGGGCCCAGCGCTCACAGGCAGAGCTAGAAAAATTAAGAGCAATGAATCAGGCTGGTGGTTATGATTTAACGGCGACATTCTCGGCCCTTTAGTTGCTAGTAAACCCCTATCCCTGGTTCTGGGTAAGGGGACCACGAGACACTACGGCGCTTCCAACCCTTCCATTCTTCATGCAATTGATTTTCTCAAGATCCGTCACCCTTCCTTCATTCACTCTGTAAATCGTGGCTGGCTCAATCAGTACCTTAGAAGCACTGCTCATTAGGTATACGGACCCCCCGAAATCCTTCCAACCTATATCAACCCTCCTGGGAAAACCAAGGCGTCCGCACTTCCTTCCCACCACTGCCCCCAGAAAACTGCTCGCCAGGCCACTCCATCGGTACAGGAACAGATCCCTCAAAAGCCTCAAACCCGGGAGGCGCTGCTGCCAGATTTTGCAAATCCCCTTGGTGAGCTTGAGGTGTCTCCGCTGACGGAGCATCCGGAACGGCAACCACTACGCCGCATTCCCTATCCATCATTAACATTTCGTCCGCCAGTTTGATCACTATCTTCACGATTTCTCATTAAGGGTGACCAGGAGTACGTACCAGTTCCGACATGTCATCTTCGGAGACCCCGTAGCACGGTCAGTCACCAGCCGACCCCTATTCCACCCAGTACATTAGCATCATCACATCCCCAATACTAACCATTTTACCTTCTAAAGCAGTACCAACGGGTTGACGTACCAAGCACTCTCCGAGAGGTTTGCGCTACCAACATACGCAAAGCAGCGTCGCTCAGCATCGCGCCGCCTGACAAATATGACCTTGCTGTGTATGAGCAAGTTCGGCCGGAGGGACCGACAGTCTCGCAGTAGTTCGCGAGGAAAAGTGGGCGCGTTCCACCATTTGGGTTGGAAGCAGATTGTTCCCGCGCCCTAGTATCAGTCGAGTCCCAGTTAGTAAAGGCTGAATGTGGTAAAGGATGGGACGGGAATGGCTCACGTCTCGGCCGCCTTTGCTTTGGACGACGGTCTCTCGCGAAGGGAAGAAGAGGCGGGTGTGGGTTTGGATGATGCTCTGGTTGTTGGGGATCTTGGAAGTTGACCCCTTCCCCTTTCTTGTGGTCGCACGGGATGAGTACTCGCTGAGACCGGAATCGCCTGTGTCGTGTGAGCCGACGAAGAACGGGAAGATAGTGGGAGGGGGGCTACCTTGGCATGCGTAGTAGAGAGAGGTAATCAGGCTGTAGTTGACGGCGCCGAGGGAAGCACACTGCGTTCTGGGTCAGCTATTGGGGGCTGTGTTGAGGAGAGGATTGGCTGACCACAAAGTCCATCTCAATAGGGGTAGAGGAGCTGAGGCCGAGGGTGCTGACTGCCCTTCCAAGCCCGCAATATCCTGGGACATAGCATCAACAGCAGGCTCAAGGGTTTGGCATAGATACTGAGGGTAATGCATGGACCTACCGATCCTCTGCCAATCCTCTTTGGCAGTGTGTGAACCTGGGCTAGTAAGTGAGATCTGCGTTAGTTGTCTACATTCCACCCACTCTTCCAAATCTGGTGACTCACATAGTATGGACGAAGGCATACCGCATCGTCTCAGTAAAATCGTAGTTGCGCAAGCTCAAGACCAGCTTCTCATCCAGCCCCTGCGCCCGGAGAAAGTAGAAAAGTTCCTCCGCAAACGGGGTCAGCTCTTGTGCACCCCTCTCCTCGGCAGTCTGAAACTTGGGGAGGTCAATCAGGAACACCATCTGATCGTCTGTCAGTACTTGCCAGCAGAAAACCAGCCATAGACAACATACGTTCTCCAGGGTCCCCGTCTCGCCCCAGTCAAATGACATAAGGTTCCCCGTGGGAACGACGATGCGCATGTACCCCTCGTACTTGAGCAGCTGGAGCTTGGAGTGCATGGCTCCCATGGCTTGCATCGGAGGGAAACAGAACCGAATCCTGTCGCGCGGTACGTTGGATCGCATGTCTTCTTTCTGTTATTACACTCAGAATCAGCACTGTCTTTTACTCACATAGTCACTAGAGAAAAGGAAAGAAATAAACCACTCACCTGCTTCTCCGAAGCCGCAAACGCAATCAAAATCACCTTCGCCTTTGCAATATCAATTTTTGAGAACAGCCATTCCTCATCCCATTGATATGAGCTCAGCACAGCCAGCTGTAGCTGGTGCTTCTGAAAAACTTCCTCGAGCTTGATATCATCGCCCCGGCGCGGCTGGCCATACGCCCAGGTCTTTTTCACAACTCCCTTTGGGAAGGGCAACCTCAGCGGTGGTGAAGTTGATGTTAACGTAGCCGGGGGAGTGGTGGATGCAAGCGGTAGGGTTTTCTTTCTCGGAGGTGAGATTGCGGATAGCAGAGAGGACGGTATCGATGTCTTCCTTGAACTGGTCGCTGACGGAAGCGATGAGAGTGGCCCAACCTCAGTCCTGAGACGCTGCATTGGCCTCGCCTCTGAAGGACTGCCAATATCAGACGCTTTGCGTTTGTTCAGTCTCGCCAACCGCTCCTCCTCCATCCTTTTCCTGTCCAGGCCAAGCGCAGCGAGAGTCGACGGTGCTGACACTAGAGTGAGCCAACCTGCTGCTTCAAGAGAGAACTAATTGGCACACTTACCTCCTTCAGCGCGATGAGGTGGACTTTGATGACCTTCACGAACACCACCACCACCATCATCACTGCCACAACCATTCTCACCAACAGCAGCAGCAGCACCCTCATCGTCCTCAGTCAAGTCAATCACGCCGGATGAACTTGGTTTTGGCTCCTCTCCAAGAGACATTGCAATCGCCATCCGCAGCGCCTCGTCCTCATCCTCGCCGTTGAACTCGGCCGCCCAGTTTTGATGGTTGTCGGCCATCTTGAGGTTAGAGTTTAAACTCGCAGTCGTGATCGCGATTCGTAAAGAGAGGTCAAGGTAGGAAAGAAGGCCAGTAAATGGCGACAGAAGAAAAGTGCGGTAAACGGACGACTTGGGTAGTCTGGATGGAAGTTGGCTGTTTCCGATTTGGAAACTGGTTCGATGATTTGATGAGATGAAAGGCAGATAGGATGGAATGAAAACTGGGTAGAAAGGACTTTGTGCTCGAAATGGGTAGTCTCAAAACTTCAAAAAAGAAAGGCTCAACCTTTTGTCTCGAAGAATTGCATAGAGAGTCAAGCAAGTTGATCGAGGTTGAATCCCAACCCTTCTTTCTGTCAAACTTCGGGAAGTAGTGGGCTTGTTGGGATGAGAGCGACGACGCGAGACAAACCACCAACCAAACACCAAGTCACGTGATGCGGCAGCTGCCTGAAAGTGGTTTGAAGAGACATATGGCCGAGAGGATTGAGATCTAAATTATTGTGCTAGCCGTGTAGGTTATGATCGCGAGCTTTGTGTTACTCTCGACCCCAAGTCGTTGAGTTGGGATTGGGCTGCGGTCGGATTTCTGCTTGGAGCACCCCGCTGGATGCATGTCAAGTGTACATATCCATGAGCACGCAAGACCTTTAATTCCATGTATTTCATGAAAGCCAAAATAATTAAGGTACCTCCTGTCTGCCGGATTGGCAGCCACAGGTGCTAATGCAGAGGAAGATAAGCCGGAAAGAACGGCAGGAGTGGGATATATCAAATGAATTCTGGCACGCTATAGATCTGCTGCATCTAAAAGACTTGTCTCAATGGCCCGAATCCATGGATATGCTCCCAAAAATATTTTTTCTTCTTCATTTTCTTGTTGTTCGATATTGTAGGTGATGGTGATGTGTGTGTGTGATGCGCTGCGAAGCACAGTCAGCAAGCTCTGCATCCTCCTCCTTCCAAGCGCCCTTCTTCCCATCCTTTCCAGAGCCGCGACTTCCCCTCAAACGAAGACGGAACCACGCCGAGGACAACACCAATTCCCGCCCCATAAAGATCTTGGGGTTCAAATCTACCAGATGCTTCTCCTCTCCCAAAACCCTCGCCTTGAACCACCACCCCCTCTTCACCATGCTCTGCCCCAAAGAAAGACCATAACCACCCGTGCAAAACGCCCCTCCACCACAGGTCAAACGCCCAAACTATGCCCACCAGAAAGCTCAATGCGACCGGCGAACAATGGGGGTATCCGCTTGAAAGAACCAGTATCCTCCATGCAGCAGCCAGACACCGCCCGCCCGCTGAGACCAAAGATGCGGGAAAAGAGCGCGACGCGACCCAAAAGATTCAACCGTCCGGAGCGGCGGTTGAAAGAAGGAAAAGATTTGTTGACCCGTCGCTTGTGCCGAAGAAGATACCCTGCGCTGCCCCGAACCCCGAATCTTCCTCCCAGACCCTCGCGATCCGAAACCGTCTATTATTGAAGAGTTGTTGTTGCGTCGTCGTTGTCCTCCCGCCAAGACTCGGTACCCAGTTTGTGTGAGCGAGTGCGTCCAAAGTAGAATATGGACGCCCGATCCGATGATCCAGAATGAAGATGGTATGAGGATGAGTGCGGAAAACCAGAACGAAGAAACGAGAAAACCGCCGCCCTTCCGACACCGATCATGATGCAAACGAGGCTGCCGAGTACGCGTCCTGCCCTGTGGTGCCCAAACAACACAACAAACACAAGTCCCGTTCCGGTATGTCGCCGCGCCCCAGATGCTTCGAACCTGTGCCCAACCGTCCAAGACCCGAGACGCCAGAAAGAAAAATGAAACTAGAAGATGAAACAAGACAAGACGATAACATATGAGTCCAGATCCCCTAAGAAAAATCTATGCCCGATCTGCCAAAAGAAAGGACAGTCGCAAAGATAGCTTCCCCGCCTCCAAAGTTGAGTGCGCAACCATCAGGCTGACGCCCCCTCAAGAGCTCTGGTAATTGGGGGGGTAGTTCGGCGGATAGTTGCGTGGGTAGTTGGGCGGGTAGTTGTGCTGAAAGTTGGGCGGATAGTTCTGCCGGGGGTGAGGCGAATGATTCTGCTGGTAGTTGGATGGATAATTCTGCGGGTGGCTGGGCGGGTAGTTTGCCGGCGGAGCTGCCGGGGCTGCCGGAGTCAACTTGAGCACACGGCGCAGGCTATCCTCCATGTGTAGGATGTCGGCCGAGCGGTTGTTGCTGGAATTCGTCGTCGGAGCAGTCGAAGTCGGTGGCATTGTTGACATGCCAGAGTTTGGCATTGCCGGGTATGGCTGAGGTGCTCCCGATGGCGGAAATGGCATAGATGGAGCAGCCGAGGTGGTTGAGATTGAAGCTGTCGGATCCAAATGGCCCGAGGTGAGAGGAAAAGGCCGCGGCGCATCTCTAAACCCATGAGGGGGCGCCGGGCCTTGAGGAGCGGGCTGTCCATTCTGGGGTCCAGAAATGGCCAAGAACCGCTTCAGCCGGTCAGTCAGCTCATCAGTCCCTGGGTTCTGCTGCGGTGCCTCAGTATTCTGCACCGGCTCGGCCTGCTTCTGCACAGACCGCGCTGCTCGGATGCGGTCCTGGAAGGGCCTTGAAATTGCCGGCCCAATAGGCCTGCCGGGTGTGCCGTCGAGCTCGCTAGCGGGTATGCCTCCCGAGGAGTTGCGCTGGAATCCGGGGCGACGGCTGTTGACCCCAAACAAATTGGGCGGAAGGGTGCTCGGTTCCTGCGGGGGTCGAACCTGGGTAGGAGGCGAGAAAGGGGCAGGGTTCGGCGCCAGAATGTTGGCCGAGCTAGCTCTGCGTGCCCGCTCTTTCTCAGCCCGGTCGGCTCGGAAGAAGAAATCGAGGGGCGACTCTTGGGGGGCAGCGTCCGCCAACGGGGGCGGTGTTGGGGAGTAGGGGCGGCCTCCGAGTCGGTGGCAGGCGGGGACGGCTCGCGGCCGGTGTTGGGGTCGCGGACCGAAGGGGAGTCGAGGGTCTTGGCTAAGAAGCTGGGGATTGGGAGGGACGAAGGAGCGGGAGATGCGTGGAATGTCGCGCCAGCAAAGGCGGCTGCGGCAATAGGCTTGTTCGTCGTTGGGGGAGGAGTTGTTCGGCCTGGCCTGGCGGGCCCAGGAGAGGAGACTTGCTTTGCCCGCATCTTGTTCCCACCATTCCCACCATTCCGTGGCTTGGACTTGGTGTTGTTGAGCTGTGACGCAGGCGCTGGGCTGTTTGCAGCCGACTTCTGCGGAGTAAAAGGACCCTGAAGTTCGATGGGGAAAAGCGGCTCGCTTCCCATGTCGTTCTCCGAAGCGTACGTCCTACGTGCGGGCGAGTTGACAGGTCGCTTTCCACGGCGGCGAGCGGGCGTCGCCTTTTGGGGAGGGAATTGTTGCTGTTGGTGGTTCATTTTCACGAAGGTGGCATGAAGCCAGACGGTCTGTGTGAAGGCAGGAAAAGGGTCGACAAGGTTGTGTGCCGGGAAAGAGGGACCCGTCGGTGAGGGGGACGAGATGACTCGCCGTCGCAACAGGCCTTGTTTTGTTTGTGCTGGGCGGGGCAACAAGATGAGAGTTGCGATTGGAGAAGGGCGCTCAGAAGAAGTCTGTTGAAATGCGCTGGTGATCGCAGAGCGCTGGAAGACTAGAAATTACTGAAACAATAGGCGTAGGGATTCTGTTATGCTGTGCTTGTTATGCGCATGTTTGTTTAGTCGCGATGGTGTGAGTCTGGGGAGAGAGGGGTGGGGAGAATTCGGCTTGCGGAGGTGAGTTGCGACGGAGGCTTGGAGCCCTGGCCGAGCAGGAACACCGGACCCTGGCCGACAAGGCAGTGCTGAAAGCGGAGTCCTCTATGGAAGTGCAACGGTTTTGTTGATTGCGACACCCATTCTGGGTCCTTGTAACGGAGTTATGCATCTATCATAACTGCGCCAACGGCCCCATCAGGCAGCCTTGTGGCGGGGCTGCCTCTTGTCTCGATGCACAGCTTCCCGCATCCAGACCAACCAACACCTGCTTGTTTGCAGCATCAGCCCTTCACCAACAGTCTTGAAACAGCGTTTGCTTTCAGAGTCTTTGCCATTTCGGATTCTGAAAAGCCACAAAAGGTAGCGAAGAAAGTAAGCAGTCTTCGGCTGATGTCATCCAGCCCGTCCCTATCGATAAAGCGGGCTAACCCATGCTGCCCAGGCTCCCATCGCGACCCCGGCTTCCTTCAGTCGTCTGGAGCTGGATCACTGAAGCATCGCAATCCTCCCACACCAGACCTAAATCAGCGTCTTGTTTTACGAACAATTCATCGGGCTCTCGGCGAAACACCCAACAGCCGCGACCATGGCCGACGTCGAGATGACCGATGCCCCCACCTCGACCACCGTTGTTAAGAAGAAGGGCGGTGCGGCCGACGGTGAGGGGAAGGAGGGCAAGAAGCGGTTTGAGGTCAAGAAGGTATTTTGGACATGGCTCAGGGCTGCTTCGGTTTTCGCTGACGAACCATAGTGGAACGCGGTCGCGCTTTGGGCGTGGGATATTGTTGTCGACAACTGCGCCATCTGCCGAAACCACATCATGGATCTGTGTGAGTGCTGCCAACCATCAGAAATCAGGACTTTGCTGACGCTCCGGGTCCTCAGGCATAGAGTGTCAGGCGAATCAGGCGTCCGCCACCAGTGAGGAATGCACAGTTGCATGGGGTATCTGTAACGTAGGACTATCCCTCCCCGGTTTCCACCTTCGCCATGGCATGACTGACAGACATGTAGCATGCCTTCCACTTCCATTGTATCTCCCGATGGCTCAAGGCGCGCCAAGTTTGCCCGCTCGACAATAGAGTTTGGGAGTTCCAGAAGTATGGCAGATAAGCCGGAGCAGGCGGCGTGCATGGAATGCAGCCAGTGGGTGGTGGCAATTTCGGATTGGGGCAGATGGGACGGCATGAAGCGCAATATACGCTCTTTGCGCATGGTCTCACAAATTGAAGTGAGACCTGGGTATCGGTAGATGCTTCCCTTTGGGAGACTGGAGACAGCGGAGTGATGACGGCTGCCTCGTTATGAAATTCAACGACTTTCTGCGCTCTATCCTTCGCCTACTTGTGCAACCCTGCTTGCCCAGCATCATCTCATCATCTTCTCATCCATCACCAGATTTGTTGGTGGTGCAACTCCACCCACTGGAAGCCATTTCACGGGATGTCGGTTGAAGAACGGCCAGGGCGGGACAACGAGGACGAAGGCTGCGGCGGTGCCAGCGAGGCCGATGTAGACGGCGAGCTTGATGTCTTGCAGGAAATAGCCGACGAGGAAGGCGACAGCCTGGGCAGAACATGTTAGCTTTGATATGCAATTTCGAGAAGACGCGGTCAACTTACCCCCACGAGGGTCAAGGCAACATTGACGAGGAGCTCAGCTAGCTTCTGGCCCTCAAAGTCCTGTACCGTCATGTTCATGTCAGCAGCCGCTATGATGGTCGGCTCTTAGCGAAGACCAAGGGAGCTGTACTCACAATTTGACCTTCGAAGATATCGCGAGCCTTGTCCAGGAGCTGCTCCGCCATTGTGATGGTGTTCTTGGACTCGGATGTCAATGTTGTCGTTCGTTCTAGGAGTAGTCGAGGGTCCAGGCATGGAGGGATGGAGTGGATTCGGTCTCCAACGTGGCTTCACAGAGTTGCATGTTCGCACAGTGCATTTGCAGACACAGCTCTGGCTGACCAGCGAATCAAGGCCCTAGGTAAACCCAAGTGACCCACAGCTTCACCAAACCCCTGTCCCTGAGGCTCTTGAACCTTGTCAAGCACCAAGATGTTCCTGCACAAGTGCCGGCATCAGATCGAGCTGTCGTGATCTCGGAGCAGAAGCCGGCCTCAACTCAGGCCTTTTTGGTGATGAAATGTCATTAAAAAAGAGCAAGATCTTGAACCTCGCTGGCCATCCGTCCAGGCCTTGGCTTTTCTGCAGGAACAAGGATGCCCCTCAGATATCCGCCCCTCGGGACTTGCCGAATGACTAACAGGGTTGCACTAAATGGTCAAAGATTGAATTTCTCCATTGTTCAAGGAAAACCCTCAATCAAAACCGAGCCACAGCTGTTGGCTTTTTCCACGTGAAGCCACAGCACACCGACTCCTGGGTGCACAAACACCAAACATCGCCCGATTATTGGTTTTGTCCGACCAAAGAGCAGCCAAAATCTTGCCGGTTCTGGTCTCTTTCAGCTTTGGTCCTTTCCAATTTCGGGAGGCCAGTGTTTCGCTCCACAGCAGCACAACCTGGACAGAGGACGTCATTAAACACACCACCACGGCAGACCACCCCTTCGCCGCTCCGACAAAATCCACTCATCACCTGCCCGACCAACCCCCAACTTTCAGCTCGACCCCTTTCGCTGACACCCCGTTGCGCCTGTCGTTCTGATATCTCCCGCGCGATCCGACTCTCAGCCCTCTCGAATCCATCGCAAGCAACATCCATCGGACCATTACATACGAGATATCAAGCTCGCGTCGCTTTTTCTCAGCCAACGTCGCACCGGACCGGCCAACCACCCGTCACCACCACAAGCCACCAAGTTGGCGGGCTCTATTTGCGAACAGATCTCCTCCCCTCGTTCACTCCTAGGCCCACAGCTGGTCTACAGCGGAGTGAACAAGCAGCCTCCGTAATTGGGCCCATCGGACCCAACCCGCCATTTTGACCGCCACACAGAACACCCCGAGGTTACGCCTCACGCCGCTCATCCATCCCAAGGGTGAAGCAGTGCCGCTATCCCCAATCGTCACGTTGTCGCGACCGCACGACCGTCGTCGCGGACGGCTGCTGGCCGTTCGCTGCCATCCGCTGGTGAACTAGACGAGCATCGCTTTCGGCAATATGCCTGCCGGCTAAGTCCTTGCAACGCGCTTCGAGGGCTGTGTTTAGATTCTGTGTCCGTTGGGAAGGGAAGATATTTACAGCACAAATCGATTTAAAGTACGAGGAGGAACAATACCGCAGCAATGTCGGACCAGGAGGAAGTTCACGACAACTCGGGGTACTCGACCCCTGTTCCGGAGCTCGACGATCACCGGAATCAGTCAATTTCCGTCCAACGCCCGGACCGCCCCCGTCGGGGCACCTTTGACTCGTTGTATGGCGCACGTCAGCTTGCCGATGCTGTCACATCTGGTGAGCCGCGGGTCCGCGACTTCGAGGAAGCCATTGACGACGAGGATGATGGGAACCAGTCACCTACCATGCGCCGGGCCCGGCGCCCAACTCTTGAATCAGTCTCGGACCGATCGTCCTCGCCACCAAACTCGGTCAAGGCTTTCGCCGAGGCCCGTCGCCGGGAGCGGGAGTTCTCCTTTTCCGAGCCGAAACCAGACCGCCGACCAGATGAGCTCGAGCTGCAACGGACAGCGTCTATTGTCAGCCGCCATAGCTACCGCAGCAGGCAGCACACAGTCGCGACTGCTGATACTGCAAGCCTGGCCACCAACAAGTCCGCCGAGGAGGATGTCTGCTTCCCGCTCCAGGACGAGCAGAGGGGCGACCATCTGCATATCGACTTTGACTATCTTGAGAATTTCATCAAGGCCGAGAGCGAGGCCCGCGAAACTATCCGCCGTCCGTCTGCTGTTAAGGTCTTCCCTGATTTGCGGCCCCAGCCCGCCGAGCCAACTGCGCCGCACCCTGTCGTCACGGCCGATGGTGACTTCCTAGGCACACCTTTTGGTAGTGAGGACCAGCCGGAGAAGGCCGAGACAACCGAGGAGGAAGAACAGGCCAAGATAATACTGCCCCAGCTGGATCAAAGCCGCGTGAGCTTTTTCTCGTCGGCTTGGGAATCAACGATCCATGCCGCCGACCTCGAGGGCTTGATCTTGCCTGGCGAGGACATCCGCGGACTCTTCAGCTTCCCGAAGGGCGAGACAGACGGCGTCTGGTGGCTCAACATGAACAAGCCGTCTGAGGAGGAAGTGCGCGCGCTCTGCAGGGCTTTTGGGGTCCATCCCCTGACGGTTGAAGACATCACAACCCAGGAATCCCGCGAGAAGATTGAGCTCTTCCCGTCCTATTACTTTGCTTGCTTCCGGTCGTTCACCATTGAAATCGACGAGGAGACCAAGGAGAAGGAGTTTGTGCCCTTCAACATCTATGTGGTTGTCTTCCGTGAAGGCACGCTGAGTTTCAGCTATGCCAACAATTCGCATGCCTCGCATGTGAGGAAGAGAATCGCCATGCTGAAGGACTACGTCTCGTTGAGTAGCGATTGGATCTGCTACGCCCTCATGTAAGAAACCTTTACCCCCTGATTTGTATTGAACTTGGTACTAACCATTTCCAGCGACGACATCGTCGATTCCTTCGCACCTGTCATCAGCCGGTTAGAAGCCGACACCGACCAGATTGAAGATGAAGTGTTCATCGCCCGAACCGACGACATGGCGCAGTTCCTGCGCAAGATCGGCACGGCGCGCAAGAACACCATGGCCCTGATGCGGCTGCTGGGCGGGAAAGCCGACGTGCTGCGCGGCTTCACCAAGCGCTGCAACGAGAACTACAAGGTCACGCCCCGCATGGACATCGGCCTGTACCTCGGCGACATCCAGGACCACGTCGTCACCATGATGAACAACCTCGGCCACTTCGAGAAGATGATGTCGCGCGCCCACAGCAACTACCTCGCGCAGATTTCGATCGATGGCATCGCGCAGGGCACCAGTACGAATAAGGTGCTGAGCAAGATTACGCTGCTGGCGTCGATCATTGTCCCGCTCAATGTGGTGACTGGGCTGTTTGGTATGAACGTTTTGGTGCCGTTCCGTGATGTAGAGAATCTGGCGCCGTTCTTTGGGATTTTGGGACTTCTCATTACGTTTTGTGTGATTTGCTCGTATCTCGCTTGGAGGTTGAGGATGTGGTGAACTAGGAATGATGGTGTTGGCGGTCTCATATGTGTTTCTGCACTTGGCATGATGAGTATACGTTGTTTTGGACATGCCTGGGATAGAGAGCTGCTGATGTTGGAGTCGTGGTGGTTTGCATGTCGTTGCACTTCTAGAATAGAGCAGGGTAATGATTTGGCAGTTCTTGAATTTCAGTTTAGCCTCATCATGAAACGCATCTTCCTATGCCATTTGCTACCTTCGTAATGACTATCTCTGTCGCAAAATACGTAGGAATTAGGCACTGCACATGCGACCATCTGCTACTTGTGTTCTGTTTAAGAACAGAGCTGCAAGCAAAGAAGTGGGTCCCTTCACCTCAAGCTCAGCATCTTCCCCACCCTCTCATTGGCCACACACCTCGACAGAGGCTGGCCACTCCGCCAAAAAGTTCAACCGCAACGCATCGCTTGCTTCCAGGTCGCTTGCTTGTTGATACCGCCGGCATTTGTCCACCACCCACACACCATTGAATCCCATCTCGGTGTCCCTAGCTAGCCATCATGTCTTCCACCGACTTCCAAATTGATCACGCCGACCTCGAGCGCCTCAACGACAAGGACAAGGGCGAGCTGCGCCAGTTCTTCACCAGCGAGGAGCAGCGCGCCCGGATCCAGGGCCGTATGTCTCCCCCTTCCTTCTTTTCCATTACAACGCCACGGGCCGTAACCAGAGAGCAATGCGCTAACAATGATGTCTCCTGACGCAACAGAATCCCACGAACTCACGCAAATGTG
This sequence comes from Collariella sp. IMI 366227, assembly GCA_027946355.1. Lineage (NCBI taxonomy): Eukaryota > Fungi > Ascomycota > Sordariomycetes > Sordariales > Chaetomiaceae > Collariella > Collariella sp. IMI 366227. The sequence goes on along the minus strand of JAPEUS010000003.1, from coordinate 2,179,713 downwards.
CTTCAAGAAGTGCATCTCCCCCGGCACAGTCCGCAGCGCCGCCCTCGACAAGAATGAACAGTCATGCCTCTCCAACTGCGTCGACCGGTTCATGGACGCCAACTTTGCTATTGTGAAGCACCTTTCGAGTATGAGGCAGCAGCAGTAGAGGGCTGTCTTGGATATTTACGGTTTGGGAAGTGGCGGGAGTGGATGTGTACGATGATGTGATAGAGTAATGGGGGGTGGAGGTGTTGATGGCGAGAGGGGCTTGAGGAACGGCGTTGGGGGAAGCTTGGTCAGCGGCCATCGTTGGATGGAGTGAGGGTGGGAGTAATTAAGAGAGGGGACACGCATGGTTCATGGTGGAAGGTTGAAGGGCGTTGGGAGAGGTTCCCGGACAGCTTATGTTTGGGAGAGGCAGCATGTGCGATACCGCAGCAGAGATAGACGGTGTATGATGACTGGGGCATATTGGTTTGTAAAGGGAATAGAGGGATGGGAAGCAGAGGGACATCAAGATTTGGACACAGCAATGAAAGGCTCCAAATCTGAAGCAGCAACAACAGCGAGACACAGCACGGCAAGACAACGGACGACAGTCGAAAGTGCTTGAATTGTTTCAATTGCCCAGTCATAAGCCCAAAGTCCAGGTATCAGACGCCGAACAAAATGCAATCCGTGTCCCTTCGATGTGCCGACCTTTTTTTTATTCCCATGCTTCCCAGCCAAACTTTCCAGTTTAGACGAGGCCGAGCTTGGTGGCGGCAATGTCGAGGGCATCGACATCGGCGGTGAGGCGGGCGAAGGCCTTCTTGGAGCCGTCAGGGCTGTGGCATTGTTAGCAGCCGCTCCGAGCAAATTTGTTCCCAAGTAAACTAACCGGATCAGGGTGTTGATCTTGACGGTGTCGATGTCATAAAGCTTCTTGAGGGCCAACTTGATCTGGGCCTTGTTGGCCTTGACATCGACGATGAAGACGAGGGTGTTCTGCTCCTCGATCTTCTTCAGGGCACCCTCGGTGTTGAGAGGGTGGACGATGATCTTGTGCTCATCGAGGCGGGGCTCGTGAGGGATCGACTTGCGCGGGTACTTGGGGGCGCGCGACAGGACGAGAGTCTTCGGGCGGTGGAAGGTGGTCGAGTTGCGGACCTTAGTCTTCTTCTGCGAGTGCACCTGGGGGGCTGTCAGTTCTGAAAACGGTGAACTCGGAAGATTGAAGCACTTACACCCTTGAGGGCAGCCTGGGCAGCCTTCTTGGCCTGAGCGCCCTTGCCAGCCTTGGAGGCACCGCCTGTCCGTGGGGAGCATCGTCAGTAAAAGCATTCGCCTGAACAAGGGGAGAGACCCGTCTTGTTCAAACTCGCAAAATCTGCTGCTGCTTTTTGCATCACCTCGCCGCCGCAGCGACGACAGCGACGGCGAAGGTGCGCATTGAGCGACGGCCGAATTTATGCGTGTTGAAGTCCATCCTGGGCGTTCATGTACCTTTCTTAACGTCCTTGGGAGCCATTTCTGGGGATTTTGTCGGCGTTGGGCGAAGTTGTCGAGTCGGTCGTGGATGAGGAAAAAGTCGCGGATTTTCGCAAAATGGGGTTGAAATTGTGTGTGTGGAGGCTGTATTGTGGCTAACTTTGTGGCTGGTGGCTGGTGTAAGTGACGGATTGGGTTTGGCGCGGCACGATAAGATATCGAAATGTCGAGTAGGAACCTCGCAATGAGTTGAACAAAACCGAAATTCTTGACCAACCAACACAAAATTTGACGATCTTGACTCGATGGCTCTGAAGAAGAAACGGCAACAAAAGAGCCTGGCGGCCGGGCGACCTCCGATTATACAACGGACTAGGTCAATTACCAGGAAAGCGACCAAGGCTCTCATCAACAAACACCATCTCCTCCACAAAAGGAAGCAGCAGGCCGTCGCGAAGGGAGACAAGGCTGAGGAGGCGGCAATTGACGCAGAGATTGAGGTAATAGGTGGGCTCGAGGGCTACCAGGAAGCAAGCTTGCAAGGTCAGAGGCATGATCGGGGAGGCGACAGCTCGCGGGTTCTCATGGACTGGCTGAAACCATGTCTTTCAACTCAGGAGCCGGAATCAGGGCAAAAGTTACGAATGTTGGAGGTCGGGGCTCTCAGCACACAAAACGCTTGCTCCAAGAGCGGCCACTTCGACATCGAGAGGATCGACCTAAACAGCCAGGGGGACGGCATCCTGCAACAGGACTTCATGGAACGGCCGTTGCCGAAGGATGAATCCGAACGGTTCGACATCATCTCACTCTCGCTGGTTCTCAATTATGTTCCTGAACCGAAAGGGCGAGGGGAAATGCTCCGGCGGACGACAGAGTTTCTACGAGCTGCTAGACGATACATTGCCTTTCCCCACCAGGCCGACACCTTTCCGAGTCTTTTTCTTGTCCTGCCGGCCCCATGTGTGACGAACTCCCGGTATCTGGACGAGGAGAAACTATTTGCCATTATGGAATCGCTGGGTTATGTCAAGATGGCGGCCAAAACGACCCAACGGCTGGTCTACTACCTGTGGAAACGCGACCGGGCTCTCAAGGAGACCAGAAGACGGTTCTCAAAGAAGGAGATTCGATCTGGGGGGTGCCAGGAACAACTTTGCTGTCGTCTTGGAATGAATCGATCACCCTGACGAACCCAAGGCTTGACAACGACAGGTGGAAGCGATTCTTGGGGTTCACCACGGCGGTCTGCAACAAAGGACTCACTCTAGACTCTATTCATTTTGACGTCAGAGGTCCAAGGACGGAATACCTAATCTGGCACCCCCGTCTTCGCGGAGATCGCTTGGATGGGCAACCAGGATCGTCATGAAGTCTTCCCATGCTCGGCGCCTCGAGTCGGTCAAGCTATTGGAGCCCATCGCTTTGATGCTGAGACTCCGCCCCTCGGATGCGCACGCTCTCCCTCACCCTGTTTGTTTTGTCGAACTCGGGAGCTGATTGATGGGCCAGCACCTGAACGCCCAAACCATGCATTCAATCTGCAGAGCTAAGGGGTAGTCGACGGCGAGCCAGCGACCCCGGCAGGTTTGTGTGTGTTCAGATGGACAAGGCATCGTCATCCCCGCACATCGAAACGCCGGGCCAGGAGGTTGATGCGCTCAGCGCCCATGGCGTTCAATCCGGGGTCTTCACTCCCCGAATTCGCGGGCCCGCGAAGCGAGCCTCTCCTCAAGCCGAAGCTAGCGAACCGATCTGGAGACTTTCTGGCACACCGCATCACCAAACTTGCCACAATGCCTGGTTTTCGTGAAGTGTGTTGGGGCGCGGCTCGCTGCCCGAGCCACGCTCGACGGAGATAACACCATCACCACTCTGATCTCATCCGCTTCATCTCCGAGGTTTCCTTCGTTCGGTGTTTAAGCTTCCTCCCGGTTGAGCACCTGAAAGGCGATCTGTCCTTATTGGCAATTGTTGGGCTCGGGTCAGGGGATGCCATCACGCCTGGATCCTGGGCACCCCCTTCCTCGCGGCCCAACAAAAAAACGGAGATCATTCGAGATCTTGAACCACCATGATCATCTGCGCAACACCTCCGTTTCCCGCTCACTAGGCGATCCAGGACCGCTCCCAAGAACGTCGAGCGCGAACCCAAATCCACGGACCAGCCACAATCTTCTCGCCAGGAGCTCACAGCCTTTTGTTTGGGCCCCATGATTGCAGATGGATTGGACCCAAAGGAGAGAAGGTTGATCAGATGACGACAAGCGTTGGGGGTGGAAACGTGGGGGAGACGAACCACGCCAGACAAACGCCCAGCCACATTTCCGCCTTTTCCCCAGGTTTTTGAGGGGTAAAAAAGGGAGCTAACTAGCACGGTCTTGGCACATCACGCGGCAACTTCCAAGGGGATGGCCGGATCAGGATCCGATCGTTCCATTTCGGTCTCGCGAGGCGAGTCGCGTGAGGTCGCGGCGGCCGATCGGAAGGGTAGGGGATAGTTGGATGGGGGGTGGTGAATGGAGCCTAGGATTCGATCGGGGGCTGTGTGTTTTGGAAACCTTAGATAGGGGAGTCGCATCGAAGCTACCGATGCCCGATGACGGGGAGATCAGGAAAATGCAAATTCTCTTGAGATGCCAAACTGGGAAGCGAAGGTTCTGTGTGTTTCGGTGCGAGATCGGCTCCGTGGTAATGGGTCGATGCTGCGGATGGATCATACAGTTTGGCGAAGGGGGGCAATGTCTGAGTTGGCAATGCATTTTGTGATAAGCGAAATGCGGAATCCAGAGCAACAACCGGTTGCCATAACCGATGTGTCTTGAGAAGGCTGGCTGATCAATGAGTGGAATGCGAATGTTGGTAAACCCCATGTTGTAACTGGGGCGACCGGCAGGAGAATGCCAACAACAACCAGGCGCCCAAACACAACGCAGTTCATCAAACCTTCTGATTCCCTTGTGCTGTCACTCCCTGATCTAATATGTGTGTTTATGGAACGGCAACAAACCCCAATTTTTCTCTCTTATCTCCCGAACACTGGGAACTATCTCGTTTCCAACATCAACCGTTTTCTGTAAACGTAGACGGATGTACCAGCCACGCAAAACCTCACCGCGCCTTTGAACTCCGTCTCCAATCAAGCAGTTCACTTTCTCCCTTGGGTACCTCTCATATCATCAAATCTCTTCAAAACTCCCCACCACCCTATTGCGCCCCTCTCCTCCTCCGTCAACTCCTTATTCCCTCCCTCTCCACAACGTAACTCTCCATCCCCGCCTCCCTCGCCGCCTCCACCTCCCTCACATTATCACTCAAAAACAACCACTCCCCTCCACCTCCGGATACCCCCCATAATTCTCTCATAACTCCCCTCTCCTGCTTCAGCCCCGCGTTCACCGTATCAAACCAATCCGTAATCTCCCCCTCAAATCACTCGGTTCCGCGTTCGTGTGCCCGAACAGGAGCTTCTGCGCCGGCACCGACCCAGAACTGTAAATCATGACCTTGACTGGGCGCCATTGAAAGAGCGGGAGGTGGTGTAAGTGGGAGGGGCAGGTCGGGTGGTGAGTGGCTGGCCGATGTGATGAGTGAAGGGGTTGGATCAGTGCCACAGTGTCGAAAAAGCAGCAATTCTCCCGAATGGCAATGCGGTGATACATGAGCAGGAGATCGAGATGCTTCCACCTACAAGAACATCCTTGACGAATGAGATGGGACAGACGGTGCCCTCTGTGGGAGTGAGAGTGTTAGCGTGAGCCAACTCATATCTTTCTGATGAGGCAAAACAATAGTGAACATCAAGACCGGGCACACATACCAATGTCGAGGAGCACCACACGAGGCTTGGGTGCGGCCATGGCGTTGAGGCAGGGGTGGAAAGTCCCGAGTGGATGGGTGGCCGGGGTGGGTTGGTGGTGCCCGCGCTCGGAGGGTCACGGCGCTGGTCTGCACGGGACGGCGGGACGAACCAACAGGCCGAAATGGCCGGGAATTCAAGCCAACAGGCCGTGAGATGATTCGGGAGATGAGAAGGCGGTGAGAGTCACGGCGACAGTGAGGGACCACGTTGACGGTGATATTGCTCTGTGAGTGGATCATCAAAGTCTGAGTGAAGCAGCTGAAAATTTCCACCCAATTTTTTTTTTTTAACCGTTGCCAACTCAAGTCTCAATGCGTCTCCATGCAGCATCAACCGCTCAGACTCTTAAATTGAAAGTAACAACGCGGTTGCGACTCTTAAATTGAAAGTAACAACGCGGTTGCACCGAGGCAGGTGCTCCTGCAGGACCGCCCGTCTTGCAGATGTCGCTTCCGGGTTGGGGTTAGAAGGGCATCAGCTTGCATGAACGCGGTTGCGAAAAGAAAGGCGGTCAAGATAGGACTCAGGATAGGACGCATTTCCTGAAGCCCCCATCTTGCCTGAAAAGTCACTTCTTCATTTTTCTGAGAATGCTCGGGCCAATTTCCATGCACACCACAACCACAGCTCCTGCAGCACAGGCGCCCACACATGAATCCGGCGTCTCACCTATGGGATCGCGGGGGGGCAGCTGCAGGAGAGCTGGCGAAGTTCAGCCGAGAAAGAGGTGTGTGGTTGCTGCATCGCCCGGTTACAGTCCGTCGATAGTGCCCTCATCCGTCGATGAGATGCAATGCGATCGTCGGCGACGGACCTGACGGAGGCCATGTACCCCGCGCCGACCAGCTTTGTCCTCCCGTCTCCGTGTCAACGGACCCAGCCTTTTCCTTCCCTGGCCGGACAGCCTCCCGAGCGGCAGCATCACAGCCGTTTGTGTTGTGCATCGAAGCGGGACGGATCCAGCAGCATCAAGCCATCCCCTCGGAGCGGCAAAATGAAGCTTGGTTCATGCGGCAACGGCCATGAGATCAAAAAAAAAATCCCCACGGCAAGACATTGGACGACGAATGCCCAGCTGCATGTCTCACCGACTTGTCTGGTTGAGAGGCATCGCGAGAGAGTTGCAGGAATGCTAAGGCGAGCCCGCGGCCATGATTGGGTTGGCCAGCAGTCCTGTGATGGCACTGGCGTCCTCGGCCCAGCAACATCACGAGAGCGGTACGGGCATCCATGGCAGACCGCCGCGTCTTCGCAACGGCGACGGCAACCCCGCGCTGTCTTGCGGCGGCTGCTGAGATCACTCCTGGCTGTCGCCAGCCCCACGACTGGTGATCTGCATGGGGAAGTGGGCAGTTGATGTGTCTGAGATTCAAACAGAAAGAGGGGCCGTCTCATCAATCACGACAACGGCGCCCGCCACACTCTGATCAAGACCATCGTTCATGCGCCGATGGCTGATCTGCGCTCAACACTTTCGAGACACCACGGCTCTCACGGCCAGCGATGGACCCTGAAGATGGGCGTTTCTGGAACGGATGTGGAATCGCATTCGTGCCAGGCACGCTCCAACATGCTGCGTTGCTGGAGTCTCCGTAAACATTGCAAACACAGCAACGACTGCCAGGGTCCAGCGCTTGTCGAAGGCCATTGGCGATTGAGGAGCGATGAAAGCGCACTTCCTTGTCAGTTAGCGCCAGGAAGCCTGCATCTCGTGCGGCATCAAACACCCCGAAGATGGAGGGTTGGCGACGGGCGTGTGTGGTCTGGGGCGACAACCCCACAGGCGCCTCCCCCAATTAACGGCGTGTTTGACCGCTTGAGAATCCCGAAGATCAATGGACGATAACACCGTCGACGTAACCACACCTTGCATCATGGCTCCTCTGGATAAGGCCAATTGATCAAAGCACGGAAATCGCTTCAATCGACACATTCCAGAGATTGGTCAATTGGGGTGCGGAGTGGTGGGTGGCACTCAACACTTTCCCATCCATTATGCCAGTCCGATCTCGTCCAATGCCCCCTTCGTCGTCGTCGTCGTCAGATTCTGGCCAGACCCCACCACGAACGGTTTCAAGCCTGCCCAGCCGAAACATGCTCACTACACACCACCCTCGCAGGGCCATTAATCAGGCTTCCCAAGCCTGAGGCCAGTGGCTAATTAGTTAACCCTCCAACTTGGCTGGACGGGCGCGCGACGGAGCCCGATGACGGACCCTGGCCGAGGTCACACGACGTCACAAACGGCATCCCAGGGGTCACCGAGCCCGTTGTTCGAAGGCCATGGATGGGGGCAGCAACAACGGAGCCTCTTCGGCCTTGGATTGCTGGATTTCTCGGCACTTAGAGGGTCCACCGAACACGGGGTCTCCCCGGAGTCATCGGGTCCGCCGCCATCGGGGCTCGGCAAGCTGACGAAGGTTCCTTATCTGGCTTATCAAGCGGCGCCGGCGGCGAGATCGTCTTCGATGGAACCTGAGTTGTGTCCTGCCTCATGGAGAGAGAGAGAGAAAGAGATACGGAACATTCCTGGCGCCGACGGAGACACCTTGATGGCGCAAGATAACGTGTGTTATCGCGCAAATCATCATACATCACAGCGATCGTCCCTTTTTCGCTTTGGGGTTTCCCGTCCCCGCCCGAGAATCGATCGGCTGCCCCTTTTCAATGCCACGGAGGGAGGAGATACACGATTGTGGGGTCTGTGGCCGTGCGCCTTCAATGATTCCGATGATGGCATTCGATGTTCCAGCCGTTGTCCCGGTGGGGCTGTACCCAAACAGGAAACGAGGAAACACTCCGTCGATGGGTTCCAATGATTGATTGATTGATTGATTGATTGACGATTACGGGAGCCGCATTGCGATTACGGGATCCGCGAGTACGGGAATGGCCTATGATTAGGTATAGGAGCCGCTGATGAGGGCAATTGTTGTCGGTTGCCAGCTGTTAGGTTGCTGTCTTTTGATTCCAGCCACTGCGCTGGAGGAACAGCAGCGAATCGATGAAGGAGTGCATGTCATCGGGCCAATGACAGCTTTGTCAGTTGCCAGCCGGCTTGAAGTGAAACAGAATCCGCTGGAAGCACGCTGGCTGGCGGCCAGATGACGAACAAAGCCAAGCAGCAGAACGGTGACAGCGACGGCGACCAGGCCACCTCCCTGTGTCGCTCCGTTGAGAAGCAGCGAGCGTTTCCGGACCGTTCTCGACTGCCGTCTCTCGTCCGGTCTTTACAATTCCACACAGCAGTCTAGTCATCCCCCAGAGGTAGGTCGTCTCCACATGAACAATTGTCTCGCCTCGGCCCAGCGCTCTGGACAACTTCATCAGCTGGGACATTGCCAATTCGCATCGTGGAGCTTGGTCGGAAAGTGGATGTGTCCCGACTTTCTGCTGGGGATCAGGGAGTCGCACACACGAGGGATGCACAGGTACCCAATTCCCAATGTCAACAGCTGGTTGCTGGAGCACCTTGAGGGTACCACGGCCCGGGAGATCAGCGGTGTAGCTTGCTAACCAGAAGCTCCAAGCAACCACTCACCTTCCACGGGTATCTTTCACCATCCCCGGGCTTTGTGACTGGCAGCGCTGTGAGGAGTGTGTCACGATGGCCTCCGAGGAAACGGAGATTGAAGGCGAAAGCGAAGTGGTCTTGACTGTATCGGGTAAGTGACTAAGATTAAAGCGGCTAAAGCACTTGATGCGCCATGCAGAACGGGCTAAGCGGTGTGCCTATCCTGTGGCAGCCTTGGATGGATCCCATTCGTCATTTCGGGTTGCGCTGCACAATGCACCCGCGACCCTGACAGTGCCAACCTTTTTGACAGACACGTTGACTGTTGCCTGGAAACCCCACTGCCAACCCAGTGCATGCCCCTTGAATCAAGACTCAACAGCCCGGGATGCCATTGGCCATCCCACCCACCCTCTTGGCCATGGCTCCCCCGTTTTTCGTGGCAGGCACGACGCTCAGCCTTGGCCACTGGCGTCGGGCGCTCAGTTCTGTGGGCGTCGAGAGTCGAGAGTCGCCCCATTTCCAATGCCAATGTCCATGCCTTGTCCGGGCATGCCTCCCAACCTTGATCGATCCCACCCGCCGCTGCTCCCATTCTCCCACCTTCACCATCCCATCCCCCTTCCCACCGCCTCTTCAACTCTCCCCATCAGTCGTATAATTCTGCACGCCTCTGCTTGTCGCCGTCGCCAGCCACTCCATCACGCTGCCATCCATCCATTATCGCGCTTCCGTCTCCCATCTCTCTCCTCGACGACACTCAACCCGCGACGAGCATTGCGCTGCAGAATCGAGCTGCCAGGCACCACATCCACCCGCCACGCCTGCTTATCTGTCTCAGTCCGCTACCTAACAACAACTCGCCTTGGACAGATTGTTGCCTTTGAAATAAGGTACAGAAGGCACCCAGCTCACCCGCCAACTACGACTTCCTTCCTTCCGAGTCCGCTCGACTCCCCCCGAGCGTCCACATCACCACACCACACCAACAACACCGCTCCAGTCTCTCGTACAGCCGCCCTCGTGGCACCCTGAGCGCTGTTGACAGACCCCCGGACCCGGTCGTCCCACTGCTGCCCGAATCCCGCCAGCTCCGAACATCGCCAGGTCCCGATCGGTCTCCACCGGCTGTGAATCACACGCCTCGCCCGAACAAGGGGGTCGAAGAGTCACCTCTTCGTCCACCTGTTCTTCCAACTCCCCTTCGCTCCCGCATGTTTTCATCGACGGTCCGCCAGGTGTTCCAATAGCTGCAACTCACTCCTGGCTTGCTGTCTGCCACCTGGTCTTCTCCCCCTCACCTCATCCGCCTTCCGTCTCCCGCTTCCGCCACTACCCTCAACGCCGTTCTCTCTCCCCCTGACGATAGCTGTGCCTGTCTGTCCTCGCCAGCCAGCTTCCTCGACCACCACATCACTCGGTCAACACTCCCGTCTTCCTCTCCCACCACTCAGTTGATCCTTCAACGCACCATCAACCTCTCAACGCCTACCCCTGAGCTCGGCTCATCTCATCACAACCACACGCCAACACACAACCTACTCGTTCCGATGTCATTATAACGAACACTCCTCTTGTTTTTCTCTTTCCCCTGGACCGCCAGTCCGACTGCAACGACTTTTTTTTCCCTCGACTTCGCCATTGACGACAACTCGGAAGAGCTCGCCCTCCACGGCGACCTCGGCTCGCACCCCAACATCGTCAACCTCATCGACTCGTTCGAGACCGAGGCGCACATCTACCTCGTGCTCGAGTTCTGCGCTCGCGGCGACTTGTACGAGGCGATCCGTGCCGGCCATGGCCCCTTGGAGACGGAGCATGTGAGGCGTTTCATGCTGGAGCTCGTTGATGCCGTTGCGTACATCCACGCCAAGGGCGTCTACCACCGCGACATCAAGCCCGAGAACATCTTCCTTACCCAGTCGGGTTCCATGAAGCTGGGTGACTTTGGCCTCGCGACAACCGATGAGTGGACCTACGAGAACACGGTGGGGAGCGACAGGTACATGTCGCCCGAGCAGTACGACTCAGCCGGCGCTGGGTACTCGCCTGCTCAAGCCGACATCTGGGCCGTCGGCATCTGCCTCCTCAACATCCTGTTTTCGCGGAATCCGTTCACTGTCCCGACCGAGGAGGACCCGCTGTTCTTGGATTTCTCTCGCGACAAGCAGTCGTTGTTCGACGTGTTCCCGTCGATGTCGCAGGACACCTACGAGGTCATCGTGCAGTGCATGAACATGGACCCTAGCAAGCGCTCCCCTGGCCGGAGCCCGTGAGGCCCTGCTCCGCGTCGTCAGCTTCACCACTCTTGACGAGATGCTCGACGACTTCTGCTCTACCGACCGCCGCGTCGTCGCCAGCTCCAACCGCGAGCCCCTCCGCACCCCCTCTATCCAGAGTCCCCAGGTCGACACCGGCGCCTTCCCGTGGGCTAAGGCCCTGCAGGCAACGCCGCCAAAGCCTATCCGCCAGCTCAGCGTCATCCCCGACGACGAGGCCTACGACGAAGATTTGTTTTCCAAGTCGGGCGCCACGTCCGACTGGATGTCCGGTTCTGCCCTCACTCCCTCCATGGCCTCGTACATGGACTCCAACCTCGGTATCTCGATGCACTCCTCGGCTCTGCCGTCAAGTTTCCTTCCCAAGCTGCCTGCGAAGGCTGCTGCCAAGGTCAACAAGATGGCCGAGTCGCTGCCCATCACCATGTCCAAGAACCGCCACCAGCCGTCCATGTCCCTGGTCTTTGGCCGCAAGGATGCTGGCGTGTCCAAGAGCTGGAGCGATCTGTGGGATGAGGAGTTCGAGGAGGAGGAAGAGGAAGAGGAGGTCAAGCAGCTGCAGGTACGCAAGGAGATGAACTCGAGGACCTGGAGCCACGAGAGCATTGCTTCGCCGTTTCCGATCATCGTCGACGATGAAGACACCCCCCGCCAGGGCCTGTCGCCTGCGACCAAGTCGGCGAGCCTCGCCAACGATGAAAATTCTCTCCCACCCGTCGATGACACCTTCCGCATGAGCCTTGACTCCGACATCGACGGGCTGTTCTTCTGCGAGGAGCATCCCGCCAAGGAGGAGCCGCAGCTCCCACAGTCAACTCCCCCTCTCGCGGCGCAACAACGTCGACAAGTGGACTGCTCTCGGCGAGCGCCGTCGCGCGTTCGGCAGCAGCTCACCAGCCAAGGGCCCCGACGTCCCTCTCCGCTCCGGTCGGCAGATCGGACACAGCTTCCCCTCGAGTTCCCCAATCAAGGGACACGGACAACACGGCGTTTTTGATATTTACAGCGACTCTCCAACATCATCTCATCATCATTCTTCTCATTTCTTTTCTGGAAACCACTCTCAACACAACTCTCATCACTCTCATCACAACAATAAGGATCACCACAACACGGGAAGACGGAACAGCAGCAACCACGGTAGCCGCGAGCGCGCCATCGCCGCCGCGGTTGCAGGCGCTGCTGGCGGCAAGGAGTGCCCGCGCAGCAAGCAGGGTCGTGGTGGCGGCGACCACCATCGAGATTGGAATTGGAACTTTGACTGGCGCTCTTCCAAGGAGAAGCGTGGCGCCTTTGGAGGCTATGGGCTCGGGTGGGTTGGTAACTGGCAAGAGGCACGCTCTTAAGGAAGGAGTGTGTCGGTGTGATACCCTTCTCGAGTTGCCGGTTTATCACTTGTGGTTGGGGTCGAACACTACCGACAAAACCGCCATCGCCAGACCCTATCCGATAACTATCTGCTCTCATCACTCATCATCTCATCTACGACCTGGACTCTTGAGTTCGACAAACCATCGCCACTCATCATCATACACATCAACAACAACAACAACATCATCATCATCATCCGCCGTCGTCGATTGAATACCCCATTTTCTTTCATTTTCTCTTCTGCTGTTGCTGGTTCCTGGTGGAAAGACAAGTGCTGTCTAAATTTGACCCTGCTTTGGCTGGCTGGTGTTTTCCCTGGTGTTCTGGTCTGTCTTGGAACTACTCTCCCCTCTTGTTTGGTTGGTTGGCCGCAGTCTTAGGAGGCGGCGGAGAGATTTCATCAGTTACATATTTTTACCCATTGGGAAGAAAGGAGAAGAAAGGAGAAGAAAGGGTTTTGGTGGTGTTGGTGGTGTCTGTCTCAACAAACTCTCGCTCTTTCCTTTGTCAAAGTATAGCATAGCATCTTGGTTTCCCTTTTTTTTTTTTCACAACGAAACGACACAAACATATGGGCAGGCATAAGGAGCGGCGCGTTGGAGCTTTTTATATCATCATCATCATCAAATGGGTGGGCTTTGGGTGTTGGGAGTGTTTGGATTTTTTCCGTTCTGTTGGGTTGGATTTGAACAACCTTTTTTGAGAACCGCTTCTTTTTCTGATCGGTGAAAGAGAGAGAGAAGAGACAGACGGAAATGGGGAGACAGCGCCAGCTTGGGAGTCGGGGTCAGCAGCATTTTTTGTTTACTTTTGTTGTTACTACTGAGAAATTTTCAATCGACAACGGGGAGGGTGCGGTGGTTGGATGGAGATGGTGGATTGAGGGCAAGGGAAGCAGATGAAGGATGAAGAGAGTTGGAGGGATTTGGATGGGGATGGAGTGGGGGTTTGTGGGCGGTTGGGGGCTTGCCCAACTCGCTTTCTGTGTATTAGATACTGTGTAGTGGGAGTCAGGGTCGTCAAGACCTGGCTGCTGCTATTGATGGGAGGAGAGGACGGAATGGTGTCTGAATACCAGAAATTACCCACTCGAGTATTTTTGCTTCCAAACTCTGATTGTGAGATGTGCATGATATGAATACTATGTGAGATCTGAGATGGTACAGGTGGAACACTGCAACAGAGAAATGAATTTTGACTGCAGGTCGGGTTGCCGTCTTGGGTGCGGGTGGCTGTTTTCGGTGATTGTTCGTGTAGGATGCCTGGGGTTGGGCAATGGCTGTGGAACCCAAGATTGTTGTGTAACTTGATCGGATGGTTCTTGAACGGATATGGTATCGGCTGGTGCACAGGACTCGAAACGGGCGATGGAACAACCGGAAACAGCACTTTCATTGAAACAGGCACTGCTTGTGTTGTTGAGCTTTGCTTCTTCAGAAAATAAACACTCTATCCGTAGTGGAATGTGATCAATTCTCTAGCCCTCACAACGGTTGCTACTTTATGGAAGCTGAGGAATGTAAACGGGAGCTTTGTGAAACTATAAACGGGGACTGTTTCTGGCCTTGGGAAGCCGACTTTAGTCTGGTCTAGATTACAGACAGAGATACAGCGTCAAGCTCTTACTACCCCGGGGTGTTGTCTGGGATGGGGAACGGAACTCTTCCGTTTCTTTCTTCTTTTGTTCTCCTCCTCGTTCTTGAACCAGCCACCGGCTTCATGTTCGTCTTCTACCCCCCAATCTCTCTGCCCGTTAGATCTTGAGTCTCAGAATTTGGGCACTTGGCCAGGTCTCAACCATAAGCTCATTGTGGATGCCCAATGCTGCACCTACACGGCCCATCGTCTTCCGAGAGTATGGCTGGTAGCCCTGCCATGCCCAGACAAGAGCCTGTCAACTTTGGAAAGCAAACATACATCCAAAACCAATGGACCTGCATCAGCATGATCTCCTTCTGACCTCCTGGACCGAAATGAGTGGCGGTGTTTCCAAATCTGTCCTTCTGCCTATCGCATGGTGACACATGTAGCTCGCATGTAAACAGACCCCCACCGGCAAGGGGTGAAACTGACACAGCATCACAGCGAAGTAGAACCCACGCGGCATCGAAGTGCTCTAGGGAACGAATAGCCGTTGAACTAATGTTTTGGTTACGAAGCCGCAACATGTAGATTCGACCCCCACGTTCCCTAAAACGTTGGCCGGGTGCTGGCATTGATCCAAACCAACGCTGTCTTTAAACCAACCAAAAAACTCACTAGTATTCGACAGCAGATGTCCAAACATACACACAATCCCTCCCAAAGCCCCATTCCGCGCCGCCACGCTACCATGCTATTTGCCGTGTACATATGCATGAGATGAGAATAGAAAGCCCAACAAAACGTAAGAACCTAAACCGACGAGGTGATGTGGCACCAAAACGCCGTGTCTCTGGCTGGCCAAGACGAACAACATCCAACAAGATTGTGACCAAATATGTCCCTTTCAGTTCTGGCCCTGCCGAATGATACCCCAATCCGGCAACTGAAGCCAAACCCTCGCAGCTCGCTGGGTATGTATGCATCCATCCATCCATCATCTCCCCACGTATCACATCGCCTGCAATGAACTACAACCGGAACCCTTTCCGGCGCCGTGCGCGTCCAACTGCTCCTCGACCGGGGAACATTCTAACGGGATCCGACCCTGCCCAACTCAACCCAGCACAACCCGAGTCCCGACCTCGTATCCTCCTGTTCTTTCGTGTGTACGTATTCCCCATCACCATCATATCGCCCACTCTGGCACAGCTGGCTCAGCCCCAATCAAGCTCTTAGGCAGGAACGCCCAAACGGTACCAACGACAGACAAGAGGAAAGAAACGGTCATGACAGACGCGGCAAACACCTTCTCGCGGGCCGACAGCTCGTGGCCAAAGAGCTTGAGATAGAAGGCGAGGGGTAGGCTGTAAGCCAAATCAGTCAGCAATCAACCATTCAAACCAAAATGGTAAGACAAGTAGAAATATGATAGGGGAGAGGGAGTGAATCTCACGTCACACAAATCGTAAAACACAACGCACTCCCCATAAACGCCATAATCGAATCAAACGCGGGAAAGACAATCGAAATCCCCAAAAAGCACACCACGACTCCCACCCTCACCGCAACCTTCAACACCCCTCTCACCCCCATCCCACTGCCCAACAACGGCCCGTCCGCCTGCTGATGCAACCCCAGCAACACCTCGGCAGTGGCGACGATGGGGCGGGCGTTGAGCGGGATTTTGGTCAGGGGGATGATCGCGATGGCCATGCAAATGAGGACGGTGAGGGCGCGCGGGTAGGAGGTTTCCATCAGAATGTTGGAGGTGATTTCGTCGCGAACGCCGTCGCCGAACATGAGGAGGCCTGCTACGGCTGTTATGGCATCGAGGACGTACTGTGCGAGGGCATGTATGTGTTAGTAGGGTGTAGGAAAGGGGGGTTGGTGGAGTGGGGAAGAACGTACGGTGAAAGAGAAGGAGACCTTCAGGGCGCGGTTGTATTTGTGTGGGTGGCGCATGTCGCGGTAGATCTAAAGGGGACGGGTGAGTAGATTGAAATTTGGTATTCAAAGCATGGGCTTACGTTAGGGAAGACGCCGTGACCGCCCCTAGTGTCATGTTAGTCGAGATAGATCCTTATGGGCGAGAGAGAAAACGTACCAAGGGGACATGAGCAGACCAAAAGACAGCGGCAGTGTCAGCCAGTTTGCGGGAAACATGTACGTCTTTGCCGGCTCGATCAAGGAACCTGGTGAAGTAGGTTTGATGAGGCCGTCGAGGATAAGGATGCAGACAACTGAGGTTTGTGTCAGCAGCAAGCCCATCTGTTATAGCTGTTGGTGTTAAGACTCACTGCTGAAGCAAGAAAAGATGCCAATAACGCTGGTAAAGCTGAGCAACCTCAGCGGAAGAAAATTCAGGGGCACCAAGATGAAAGAGCAGAAGATCTTCCACCCAGTGACCGACAAAAAACCTGGAAACAGCAGGTCGAGCGAGTCGGCAAACAGCACGATGAGAGCCACACACGCTGCGAGCAGCTCGAGGGTAAACAGAACACTGGTCGCTATCCGCGCGTTCCTGCCAAACGAGATGAAGGCAAGATCCGAGAATGTAATCAGACTCGGATCCAAGTCCATACACCTCGCCAGAATCTTCGCCGTCCACCCCGTCACCCCCGCGCTAAGCGTCAGCGCAATCATGCCGCAAATCCAGCCAGCATACTTAATCCCCATGGGCAGACTCAACAGCCCAACACCGATGAGAACACTACACAACCAGTTAGCACCACCCCTCACCCAACCCCTATCCGCCCCCTTTGGCAACCTACTTAGTCGAATTAAATATCGTCTGCGGCAACGTCGACTGCCCCTCCACCGTCAAAACGATCTTCCCATCCTGTTCAACCTCCTTCACCAAAATTGGCGGCAGCTCCCCATCGGGCACGTTGCCACCAACCTCCTGCTGCTCCCTCCACAGCGCGGCCGCCTGGGCCATCGACGTACGACTGACATCGGACCGGATCGTGCCGTAGTCGATCGCAGACCCATAGCTACCCACAATCGGGGGCGTGGCCAGACGCGGCGGGATGGCGAAGATAGACCCCCTATGGCTCGTGTGACTCCCCACGTGGAAAGGATGGCTGAGCTCATCGCCGAGCGGCTTCCCCTCGCGCGAGTCCCGGCTGGTCACGCGGAAGAGGGAGTTGCTGCCGCCGGGCTCGGGGCTTTCAGAGCGCTGGGATTGCTCGCCTGGGGCATGGAGGGCGGCCTCAAGGTGCTGGCGCAGGAGGGAGGGGGAAGTGCCGGCCTCGACGTCTTGTTGCTGGGCGTAGGGGGTGACGTCGCCTGAGGCGGTGCCGGCTAGGGGCGCCTGGTCTGGGGCGAAGACGAAGGATGGGCGTTGGGGAATGACCTCGGTGAAGCCCGCGGCGCGCTGCCAACTGCGGGTAAAGGAGCGGATGCTGTTCACGCCGCCGATGTCGGTGAGGGCTGTGAGGCGGTTGGTGATGGAGGATCTGGGGAGGGGTTAGTGGTCACGCGACAGCCTCAGGGGTGAGTTGGTTTACCTCCTCCGCCTCAATTGGTGAGGCCACTCGGTGTCATCGTGGTTTGAATCAACGCTGCGGCCCAGGAGAGACTCATCTTCGAATTGGACGCTGCGGTTGGCGAGTGACGAGACGCTGCCGGTGCGGGAGATGCCGCCGCCCTCGTACTGGTCCCAGTTTGTCGGGTTTCTTGAGGTCATTGGTGGCGGGTTGTCGAAATATACTCAACTGGTGTGACTGGGTAAGAGCAAACCTGAAATAATTAAACAGATAGTGAAAAGTGAAGCAAAAATCAGATCACTCGAGGGCTATCGCAGGACAGGACCTGGCGGACGCGGTTGCGATGCAGGGATCAACAGGCGCCGGGGAGGTTGGTGGAGATGGTGGAGTGGAGGGTTGCAGGTTCAATGCGACGACAGGGACCACAGCAGGGAAACACCGCAACAAGGGGCCGACGTTGCAAGAAGTAGTTGGATGGAAGAGCTAACAGTAAAATTTGGCTCAGTCTAGGGACTCCCGTGAAACGACATCGGTCTATCAACAGGTGAGGAGGCACTGAGGGGCACGGGGAGTGGTTGGTGGCGAGTCGAGACTCCCGCCCAGGTTCCTCGGTGAGATTTGACGAAGACGATGAAGGGCTCAAACAAGTCGGAATGGGCCGAACAATACCGTCGTCATGCTGCAGATGCAGTGTGCTGCGTGACCCGCGCAGCTGTGAGCCAGTGTGAGCCTAACTCCAAGGAGCAGTAAGCGGTGGGGTTGCGTCTCTTGGACCGGACCATCATCGGCCAACAACACCAGAAAAGGCGATGGCGAAAATCGCAAAAATAGCCCCCCAATCACGCCAATCTGCGATTGAGATATCTTGCCGCTTCATATCAGGATTTGACGCCCATGTGCTGCCTGAAAATTCTTATCGCGGTCAGCAGGTCCTTGGTTGCAGTTGATCAAGATCTGATCTGTCGTGTTCATTGGCCAATGCACCATTCACGATCTGCCAGCCACTGACATCAACCGGAATAGGTATTGGCGATCCGGTCCCCAAGTTGGCTCTCAATGACAGGGAGAAGCTTGGCTTTTTTGTCTTCAGAAAGCGGCCATTCTTTCCCGTGAAAAAAAGAACAAGGAAAATGAAGAGAACCCCCTTGAATCCGTTCACACCGCCTTCCAGATCTACGGCTCCAATGCCAAGAAATGCAAGACAAGCCCCACCCATTGCGGCAGTAAAGTATAGATGAGACAGGGGTCCAGAGCGGTGAAAGAAGGCAGAACCGTCCCAACCCGGCGAGGCCCAGATAATTTTCGTCACACCCATGTCTGTCTCGTCGCGACCCTGGACCTCAACCACTCCCACCCTCACCATATTCTCAACCGCGACCATGTGGAGGACAGCACGGGACTCCGTCTGCCTACTGTGCCGCTCGGCAGCTGCCCCCAGGACCACTCTCGTGGAGTCTGGCCGGCCATGGATCAACCAGCGCACCTTTGGTACCCGAGGACGCGAGCGGGAGCGCCCGTCCCGCATGGTGCTCTCTGACCGTGTCGCCCGCGGGCCACGACCGGAGGCCCCACGGAGGCCCCGCGACAAGCCCGATGGCCCTTGGGCTGGCACGAACCGTACCGTCGCCAATGTCGACCGAGGGCGAGGACGGTCAGCCGACTTCCGCGACAGGGACAGCCGGGATGGCAGGAACAACAGGAGCCTCAGAGATGACAGGGGCGACAGAGAGGGCAGAGACAGTTGGGATTCCAGGAGTGGCAGGAACACCAGGAGCTTTAGGGATGAAAGAGAGGGCGGTGATAGCCGGGAGTTCAGGGATAGCAGGGGCAGCAGGAGTTTCAGGGACGACAGAGAGGGCAGTGGAAGCAGGGACTTCAAGGCCGACAGAGAGAGTAGAGACAGCGCAGATGCTAGGGACAACAAGAGCTTCAGAGACGACAGGGGCGGTAGAGATGCTCGCGACAGCAGAGACAGCCGGGATGTCGCGGAAGGCAGAGACAGCAGGACTTCGAGAGACAACAGAGGTGACAGGAGCGTCGAATGGGAGGACACCCGCAAGGCCCTCAAGATGCAGCGCGCCCTCACATCCATCCCCTACCGCGAGCGCCTCCAAGTCAAGGCACGCATCTCCGACATCGAGACCTTCGGCCAGTTTCGCCTAGTACCACCTGTGAGAGACGCCATTTTCGATGAAGTCTTGAAGGGCATGACGGACATCAAGCCGACGCCCGTCCAGAAACTTGCCATCCCCGCCCTTCTCGGACGGCCCATCGCGGAGCGCAGGTCGAACCCTCTACTCAAGAAGCCCGAAGGGAGGCAGGAGTTTCTCCTGGCTGCCGAGACAGGATCCGGTAAGACGCTGGCATACCTGGCGCCCATCATGCACTCCCTCAAGGTGGCCGAGGCCGACGACGAAGCGGCGAAGGCCTACAATGAGCGCTTAGCGGCCGAAAAGGAGCATCGTGGAGGGGCCCCTGTGTCCGAGTGGATCGACAAGTTCGAGCCGCACCCGAACACTGCCCGCCCGCGCGCCATCGTGTTGGTCCCGACCTCTGAGCTTGTCGACCAGGTGCTCGCCGTCGCCAAACATATCTCGCACGTCGCCAAACTCAAGGTGCGCCCGCTCTCGGCCAACTACAACGCCGCCAAGCTCCAGCGCAACCTCTACAGCCATGGCGGCATCGACATGGTGATTGCGACGCCCCATCTCCTCGCCGCCATGGCTGAGAAGGACCCCAACATTCTATCCCGCGTGCACCACCTTGTCGTGGACGAAGCCGACTCGCTCTTCGACCGCTCCTTCTCCCCTGAGACGTCAGCCATCGTCGACCGCGCCATGCCGTCGATCAAGCAGCTCATTCTCTGCTCCGCCACCATCCCCCGCCGCCTTGACAACTACCTGGCCGCCCACTTCCCGCACGTGCACCGCATCGCCACGCCCAACCTGCACGCCATCCCACGCCGCGTCCAGCTCGGCGTCATCGACGTCTCCCGCGACCCCTATCGCAACAACAAGCTGCTCGCCTGCGCCGACGCTATCTGGTCCATCGGCAAGGACGCCGCCCAGCACGAGGGCCCCGTCCGCGAAGAGGTCGACGTCAAGCGCATCATGGTCTTTGTCAACGAGCGCGAGACCACCCAGGAGGTTGCCGACTACCTCATATCCAAGGGCATTGACGCCGTCGCCCTCCACAGAGACACCCCCGAGCACCGCCAGAGCGAGATGCTCGCCAACTTCACCAGCAACGAGCCCATGCGCATCAGCAAGGCTGAGGTTGAGGCGAACAAGCAGGCTATCCTTACCAAGGCGGGCACTTTGTCCGGCGGTAGCAGGAGGCATCTTCCCAACACCAAGGTCATTGTTGCGACCGATCTGGCGTCGCGTGGTATCGATACCCTGGCCGTCAGGCATGTGGTGTTGTATGATGTGCCGCACACGACGATCGATTTCATCCATCGCCTGGGGCGTGCTGGGCGCATGGGCAGGAGAGGCAGGGGTATTGTATTGGTGGGGAAGAATGACCGGAGGGATGTCGTGGCTGAGGTGAAGGAGAGTATGTACATGGGGCAGGCGCTGATTTAGAGTGTAATGTGTTATAGATGTGTACAATATCTGGCGTGTAGGATAGATTGTAGAGGCATGATACCTAGCGTGTATAAAACTGACTTACAACCTCAAACTATTTCTCCGACCAATTCCCCATCCTCTTTATGTACCAGATGCCAGACAAGTCAAATACTGTTGCCGATTACTGTCCTGCTTATAGAACATGGAAATGAACGCTATCTAACCTCAAAGAATTTCCAACTGCGTCCCGTATATACAGACATTTCTATCATCGTCAATCATGTGCCGTGTGCGTCGTAAGTGTCGTCGTGGTTGTGTGTCGTTAAAGCAAGCTCCTTCCTGCCCGCTCGCTTGCTCTCTTGTCGTCAAGAAGTGAAGAAACGAGAGAACTAATCCAAAAAGAAAGATCCGTCACACTCATCGCTACCCCTCCGTGCCCTCCACTCTCCCTCGCCTTTTCTCCTATCCCACCCACACCACCCCCACCCCTTTACCACCGCCACCACCCACAAGAAAAAGATGTCACTTCCCCCAACATCCCAAGTCCTCACCTTACTCATAGTCCGCTTCCTCATCGCCTGCATAATTTGCATCTCCATCTTCTCGATGCCCGCCTCGATATCCGCATCCTCCGACGCATACCGCACTTCCTGCGTCGGTCCCACCAGCGCCAGAGCACGACGATTGCGAGTGTGATGGGGATTGTGATGGCGAAGTAGATCCCTGCCAACCAGCAATGTTAGCTGATTTCTCATTTTGTATCGAGACAGCTAAAAATGTTGCTTACAGAGGAGTGGGGAGACGGGGACCATGGGCCGGGGCTTGTATCTCCAGGGTGGTGTTGATGGACGTTGAGGATGGGGATTGCTGGAGGAGGCGGATGAGACGGAGGCGGTGGTGGGGATGAGGAGGAGTCGGGGAGTCGGGGATGAAATCGAAAAGGCCATGGAGAAGATGGAGGCGAGGTAGGTCGCGGGGAGGAAGATGGCGCCGAGAAGGAGAGGATCTTCATCGAGGTGCTGTCGCGCTTGGCGGCATGGGCGAGGCGGCGTTGCTCGCCGGCCATTTGCAGGCCGAGCTTAGATTCTTTTGGGCGATGATGTTGTAGAGCTGAATGGGGGTTAGTTTGGGGAGGGGGTGAAGAATAATGGGTAAGGTGTAAAAAAAAAGCTTACCGCCGCCCGCTGAATGGTCAACCGCTCCAGTGTGATATGAGCATAGTTCTCAATCCCCTTCAACTTGGCCTGGTAAAACTCCAGCCTCGCGAGGAAGCTCCGATGCAGCCTGTCCACCTCCCCTCCCTTGCCACCATAAGCAAAATCAGTTCCCGCCTTCTCCCAAAACCGCTCCATCGCCTGCTGCATCCCCTTAACAATCTCCTGATACGCCTGCGGCCGCTTCCATAACACCTGTGAGTGACACTCCACCAAATCCCTGTTAATCTGATCCAAATCCACCATCCCCTCCCTGATGTACTTTTCGCCCTCCTCCTCGAGGACCTCCTCGCGCATGCTGATGGCATGCTCAAGCCGGCGCAACCAGTCGCGCGCGACGCGTTGCTTCTGGTCTGTTGCCCCGGACAGGTCGTGACTGACGATGATCATGGGCAGGAGCATTGGGTGCTGGATCTGGGCGGCGCAGTCGCGGAGGTGGGCGATACTCTTGGTGATGTCTGAGGAGGGGGTTCCCTTGGCATAACCGGTGGTGATGTTTGTGCGAAATGAGTGTGAGAGCATGAGCTCCCAGCCGCGGGTTTTGCCTTTCTTGCGGACGTCGGATTTGCGGCAGATTATTTCTGGAAGGGGGGTTAGAGGGTAGTGTGGGTTGCAGGGAGGGTGTAAAACGTACGCAAGTGCGGATCGTCGTCGTCTTGGTCAAAGGCTGACCAGAAGAAAGGCCCGACTATGCTGGTGCCCTCGATGGCGCGGAAGGGAAGGTGGAGGGTCCTGACCATCTGCTCATATGCTTGATGTGCCAGAGAGATGTGGTGAGCAGTGAATGTTTCTGGGTCTTGGGCATTTTGTTGAAGGCTGGTAATGTATGCCTGAGTGTCAGTACAGACAGGCCACCTAAAAATAGGGGTTGCTTTATGATGAGAACTCACATCAACCGCATCCCGCTGGTCAGTTTGACGTTTAGGGGCAGCCTAGGGGGCGCAAAAGCGCCCTAGAGATTGTTAACTCGTCTCTATCACACACTGCCGGAAAGTGAACCCACCCTCCGATATAAAAAGTTCTGAAACTCATCTGGGAGTTCATCTAGACGGAACCGGTGTTCCTCAACAGTGTTGAACGAGGGGTCCTAGAAGACAATTATCGTGTCAGTTTCCCCTCTACCAACCAAACAGATTCCATAGTCGTTTCCCTTCGGCCTCCACCTCGACGGCTGAGCCTGATACTCGCCAACTTCGAAAGTCGGCTGTTGTAGAAAACATGGGACGTACCGAGTAGTTGAAGATCTCAAGGTAACCAGTTGCTTCCTGAACGTATTTGCACTCGTTCACATATGTTCGAAACATATAGTCGTCCATCTTGATTCTTGACCTCCGGTCGACTCCCATCAAATTGCACCCAGTGTCGTTGCTTCCTCGAAGAAGATGTTTGATGTGTCTCGAGAGTTTTGGTGTCCTAGAGACAAGGCTGTGTCTTGAGCCAGGCTTCAGGACCCAACGCAAGGAAAGACAAGATGTACAGCTCAAAACAGAGTGCTCGGGTTGTGTCTTTCTGTATGTGTAAGCCCAAATGCTCCAGGAACCAGCTCTCCAGACTCAACGACAACACAGAAACGGAGATCCTTGCTCACGTTGGTATCCAAACTTCTTTTCACACCGGAAAGATCGAAGACTCAATTAAGACTTCACTTTCATAAACGTAAGCAAGCAAAAGATTCACGTCCAGCGCCCACAGCCTCGCAGATCAACCGACTGCAGCTCGCCAGCCACCCTCACCAGGCCTCCGACAATGCGACCAGAGAAAATTGATCACCGCCGGAAGAGGAAGGTACCTCAACAGAATGCATACAGTGCCAAACAGCAACCATTTATTCCAGTCTTGGTACAAAGCTGTCAAAAATAGACAGTAATCAAAAGGTTTCACACTGTGATTGTTGCCAGCGGTACCTTTTCCCCTCCCATAAAAAACAGCGGATCCTCTCACCACCAATAAGCGGTGGCTGGTTTCCCATCCAGAAGAATCGACTCTGGCCCAGAACATCACCACACCGCCACAACGAGTTGATGCGGCCAAACCAGCGACCGCTCTCTCAAGAACATCTGCCACGGATACAGAGTGCAGAAAGAAGTTTCAGCAAAAGCCCGTATATTGTTTGTCACGCTTCACTCTTGGAAGTTCTCTTGTGTGAGCAAAGCATGTGACAACCGGGCAAGGAAGCCAGGAAGTCCAGACCCGCGGCGCGCCAAGCTGGAATCAGGCTAGCTCTTCCAATCTTTGTCCCCATCGAGATTGATCAATGGCACTTCGCTGCCGAACAAAAGGTGGTTGGGAAGTTGGTTGAGCGAGTTGCGGTGATGTCTGTGACGAGACGACGAGCCGGTCCTTGGAAACTAACTCCCCTCACAAGTCACAACAACATAAGGCAGTGGTGTTTCAACCATTGTCATCATTCCCTTATCCTAACCAGACATTACCCAGACCAATGCTTCGAGTGATTTTCTTTCTGCTCTCTCTGTCTACCATAGAGCCTCGTTGGTAGGGAGGTAGAGAACTGCCAGTAAATGAATGGCACACCCTTCCACTCGAGGGTCGCCTACTGCTGCCCGTGTTTTTTCTTCCTCCATTTCCCCTACTTCCTCCTTTCGCCCCAATGCTCCGCAAATTCAAGGAATCCATCCGTCCTTCCATCCATTCCAGCCCTTTCCAGTTTCGTGAGTATTCATTCGCGTCGTATTCACCGCTTCAGCAACCTCGCTCCTAAAAGTCCTGGAAGAGGTAACCATATCTACCACAAATTAGCCCCCATCCTCTTCTCTCCTTCATCAGCCACAAAAAAAAAAAAAAAAGACTTACTCATCATGCCCCGCACTCCCATACTGCTCCGTCTCCTCCGGATACCTATCAAACTGGCTCGCATCACCAGCACCCGCCCTCACCGGCGGTGAGTACGGCGCATCGATGTCCTTCCTCGCCAGACGGTCCCACGTGACCTCTGCAAACCACGGGTGGTTCTTGACGTCCTGGGAGCCGCCGTACAAGTTGCCGAGGCGCTTGGTCAGGTCGGCGGTGATGAGGCGCTCGAGCAGGTTCTGCGCGTCCGGGTTGACGTAGGCCGGGTACTTGACCTTGCCGCGCAGGATGTTCTCGTAGATCTTCATAGGGGAGCCACCGTCCCAGAAGGGCGTGTAGCCGCAGAGCATTTCGTAGATGAGAATGCCGAGGGACCACCTGGACACGTGTGAGGAAAATGGAGATGGGGATGGGGGAAGGCGTTTGGGGAGTCTCACCAGTCGACTGATTTGTTGTAGCCTTTGTTAGAAACGACTTCGGGAGCGAGGTAGTCGGGGGTACCGCAGAGCGTCCATGTCTTGTCCGGCACACGCTTCGCGAAGCCAAAATCTGTGATCTTGAGGTGCCCGTGCCGGTCGAGCAGCAGGTTTTCCGGCTTCAGATCCCGGTAGATGATATTCCGCGAGTGCAAATACTCCAGCGCCAACGTAACCTCCGCAGCATAGAACTTGGCCACAGGGTTCGGAAACCGCTACCAACACCGTCAGCACCCCTTTTTACTTTCCACCTCAATCAAGATGTAACTTACCCCCGATCTCCTCAACAACGAAAACAGCTCCCCGCCCTCGACAAAATCCATCACCATGTACAAATTCCTCGCATCCTGGAACGTGCCCCACAGCGTGATCAGGAAGGGGTGCTTGACCTCGCCCAGCATGCGGCGCTCGTCGTTGGTGTGCTCGACCTGCTTCATCTTGACCACCTGCGCCTTCTTGAGTACCTTGATGGCATAGAACCGGCTGTTGTGCCGCGACTGCACCAAGTGCACCCGCCCGAAGCTGCCTGTGCCCAGCGTCCGCAGCAGCTCAAAATCCGCGAGGGAATACTTGCCCTTGGTCACGCGTGATTCATTGAGTTGGGTTTGGGGGGTGGTTTGTTGGTGGTGGTGTTGGGGTTGTTGGGGCTGTTGCTGCGTCTGGTGGTGGTGGTGGTGGTGCTGCGGTGGTTGGTCATGGTGGTGGTGTTGTTGTTGTTGTTGTTGCTGGGCGTGACTTGACGTCGCCCCGCCGTTGTGCGAAGTGTGTTGAGCATAGTGGCCTCCCTGCTGCTGTTGATATCCGGCGGCCCCTGAGTGTTGCGGGGCATTGACGAGGTTCGCTATGCGCGCGGCGCTCTGCGGGTCTGTTCCCGGCGAGGGAGTATGCTGCACCCCAAATTGCGGTTGTTGGACTGGGAGGGTATTCATAGCTTGTTGCTGCTCGGCCGGAGGTTCGGCCGGCTTGTTCTGCTGGGTGCTGGCCGTCGAGGTGCGTGGGGTTGACTGAGGTTGCGACGTGGCGCTGGATCGTGAGCCCCTCTGTTCGAAGCCGCTGCTGCTTGTTGTCGGTGTCACCGGGCTGGTTGGGGTACTTGACGAAGGGCCCGGATTGCCGTCCCTCGTCCGTTTCCTTCTGAGGAAGCCGAGAGCGTGCATCAAGCGCGCTGGAGCGAGACAGTCGACAAGGACGACCCGGGTCGTCCAATTGGGCAAGCAGCCAAGAAGTACGCCGGGGAAGGGGAGGGGTGAGGTCGACCGGACGGGTGAGACAACGACCGGAGCCGCTCAAGAATAACTGGCGGGCTATGAGCCCGGCGCCGAGTGTCGGAGGCCGTGGGAGGTGCCGGCGGGGTTCTCGGAAGGTCGAAATCTGACGAACGAGATCGCAAACCGGAAAGGGCCCGCGAACGGCTCGTGTAGGGTTTCGCTTACAGCACAAAGGAGGAGGATGGGGCAATAGACGGACCCAATGGGCTGCGCAGGAGACAGGACGAGAGCTGTGGGAGGATATAAAGAGGTGAGAAGGTCCTGGGAAGAATAAGGGCTAGCAAACTGCGGTTTTGCATTCCCTCCTCTCCCTTGCAGCGAGGACGTTGCTTTTCCGAGCAACCGACGGTGCGGAGGCAGCGCTGAGGTTGCAGAACAGCGCAAGCGAATTCAAGACAGGCGAGGGGGGGTGGTGTTGGGAATACGATGAGGTTGTGGCTGGTGGAGAGGATAAGAATGAGGTCAACAAGGGAGGCGGACCAAGTTCCTGCAGGAGACTGTCCGCCGAATCAATGAGGGAAGGGGACGGGAGGCTCAAGAGTCAAGTCCCAGCGCAGCGCACAGAGAGCTGGAGGGGATCCTTGCGAAGCGGGCGCCGGCCCATTGTCCCGCTCTCTTGGCGATTGGCTGTCAGGGGGGCTTCCGCTCCTGTTGTGCCTCTCCGGCCTTAACTGAGCCGGCAAGACGGACGGACGCCGCTCGGCTCTTTTCTGGTCCGTTATTGTTATACCTAAATCTCCACGGCAACGAACAGGTCAGCGGTCCATCAAACGTTTTTGCTCCCAAGACGCAGCTGCATCTTCCCCTCCAGACCTGTCGAAACCGACGTCAGCTGTTAGCCATCGTTGATGTTTGATGCTGGCGTCGGTTGACGTGAGGGGCTAGAGTGGGGTAGCTTCAAGAGGCAGGGATCAGCCCTTGCTGGGAGTTGACGAGCCCAGTTCACATCGTCATCGCCTGGGCGATCCATTCAGCCAGCAGCGGGGCAGAGAGCAGCCCTCGATCGCTGGGCCGGAGGCAACGATGCCGCGAACTCGTCGATGAAATATGTCAGAGGTTCTTGGTTCGGCAACATCAGCGGGTCTTGTGTCCGAACTGTATCCGTATTTGTTGATCTCCACTGTTTGTTGACTGGCCCGAGAGGAGAGCAGTGCAAGGCTGACTCAGCCAAGGAGTGCATCTCCTCCTCGGTTTCAAATGTCTTGCAAACATTTCGGGAGAGTGCCGGAGCTTCGAGCAGAAGGAAAGACAGTCGTTGCGATGGTGCTAAAAACGCCCAACCCGCTTCAGGACGTTACTGATACATGACTCTGAAATCAGATAGAAACTGCTGTACACTAAGAAACGTCGACCTGGCCCCGTTGCCATGCAAAAATCGAATATGTGGTATCTTTTCTTCTGGCCGTGTATCTTATGTCGTCAACTCTCCATTCTTCCAGTGTTCCTCGACACTCCGTCCCCTTCTTAAAACCGGTGGTGGCTCCGCTTCTGGTTCGCTCTCCAAGCGGTGTAACCGACATAACCGCCGCCGATGACGGCGAAGAGCGCAAAGATCTTGAAGAAGAACCAAGTCCAGCTGCCGCCCTCCTTGGGAGACGACACCTTCTTCCCTCTGCCACTGCCCGGAGTCGACTTGCCGGTCGGCTGCGACTGATACAGGTTCTTCGCGTTGACCGAGATGATATCGTGGTTGTCGCTCAGCTCGCCCGTCTCGGCACTGAAGCCGAGGTACGCGACCTGGGGAATCGCAGGGGGCTCGTTCGTCTCGAAGCACAGCGTCCACTCGCCCTCAGACTTGTACTGCAGCTCCAGCTTCAGCATCTTGTCCTGAAAATAGGTCAAGCGCGCCTTGGTAGGGACGTTGGCATGGCGGAGGCCGCGGGCCGAGCAGCCGGCGAACTCGTTCTCCTTGCCGTCGCTGTCCTTGTTGTAGGATGTCTTGCCGTCGCCGACCATGGCCATGACGTAGGGAAAGACGACGCCGGGGCGGTTGTTCTTGTACGTGTCGAAGAAGATGCCCAGGCCCTCGAACTTGTCGGTGCTGCCAAACACGGGGCCAAGCTTGCCGCGCTCCTTCGTGAGCCACATGGCGAACCCGTCGCCATAGAGCTGGTTCTTCCCGTGGATCTTGAACTCCACCTCAATCTCCCAGTTCGTGGCCGTCAATGGTACCCTCGAGAAGAGCCATCCCATCTGCGAGGGATGGTCAGAAGTCAGGCGGATGTATCTGCAAGGAAGTCGTATTAGTCCAGTGTCTGGGCATTTGGGCTCAGGGGTGTAATTACTGGTCGGTGCGGATAATTGTGTCGCCCCCAAAGTCGAACCACCGACTCTGCATATCGGAGTCCAGGTACGGCTGTACAAGTGTGTGTGTCCTCAACTGCAGCCATCGTCAGCGTTGCCGCCCGCCATCATGCCAGAATCCACAGCAACGCACCCCTATGCTCTTGACACTATCTTCTTCCTCCTTCATCGCGCCCCATGCAGAGGTGGCCAGCCATAAGGCCGACAGAGCTGACGTCAACAACATTGCGCCGGAATTCGAGGCTGGATATTCGTCCAGGGGTAGGTAGGTGAAATCAAAGATGTAGGAGATGGATCGTCGTGGTGTTTTATCTTCGAAGGCCGCGGCCAAAGTTCGCAGAAAGAAAAAGTCAAGAATAAAAGGAAAACAGTCGAACGAGTGCGCGTCTTCGTAAATGTGGCCGTCCAGGACACTTGGGTGTCGGCAGAGCTCGTGTGCTCGCGATGTGGTTTGAGGGTCACCAACCACTTCCAACCTCGTGCCTTCTCTCCCAAGACCCTGACGGAGTCCCTTAGCTGGCCTTTTCAGGCAGAGCGAGGCATGCATCCTGGTTGGTCCTCGCCTCGCCAAGCTACCCCTGTCCCATTAGGACCATGACCCCACATTCTCCATGTCTTTCGCGAATGCGCATGGAAGCAAAACCCAAGGAAGCCAATCTAGCACCAGCCTCACCTCCAACTGCTTGCGCCACACCTGGACTTTTTCTCCGTCCAGCAAGCAACGACAACCTCCATCCCAGAGCTCAGATCCCGCCCATCGCCCCCAGTCCTCCCCCACAACCACCCCCAACCGCAACCATGGACTCCGAATCCGTCAAAAAGACCATCATTCGCCAGACGCTCCTGGCGACTAACACGACCAATGCGCGGACTCTGATTGAGGTATGCTTCCTCTTGCGCCTCCTTCCCTTCCCTTCCTCGCGCCTTAGAGCTCATGATGACTAACAAGTCTCGCCGGCAGAACATCAACGAGCAGTGCTTCGAGCGGTGCGTCCCCAAGCCGGGCGGGTCGCTGACGAGCGGCGAGGAGAACTGCATGAAGCAGTGCATGGAGAAGTACATGGCGGCCTGGAACGTCGTGAACGCGAGCTACATCCGGAGGATACAGCAGGAGATGGGGAACCAGCAGCCTCTTGGGAACCATTAAATGGTGGATGGGAGTTGAGGTGGAGGAGAGGGTCGTGTACGATGCCGTCGGTTGTGTATTACGAGGCGATGGGAAAGGTAGCTCTGTTGGGCTATTGTATGATATGAATGGGGATCGATGCGGCAGTTAAAAGGGGGCCTAGGGATAGTACAATGGGAGGGTATGATAGAGAACAGTGTGGGTCATGCGCCGTTGGCGAGACAGCATTCTGAAAAGTAGGGGTTTTTTGAATGGAACAAATGACAGCATATCTCACGCTGCCATGTGTCGCCGGGTATCACAATATCCAACACAAACCCTCCCCTACGGCTCCTCTGCCGTTCCATTCTTCTTCGCCTCCTCCGCAGCCTTCTTTCTCGCAAGATACCTCTCCTTCGCGCTCGAAATATCCGCCGACGTTTTGCGGGTCTTGCTCGCCAGCTGCACCTTAGCCGCCTCCTCTTCCTCCTCCTCCCTCGACCGCTTGAGCGACTCCTCCAGCTGCGCCTCGAGCATCCTCGTCTGGCGCTCGCGCATCGCCTGCTTCCCACCCACAGCAAACACCCCTTTGCTCTGCGCGCCGGCCGCCCCCCTCGCAGCAGCCGCAACTTCCTGCCTCGCCTTCTCCTGCTGCACCTCCACCTTCTTCTTCGCAGCCACATTTAGCCCGCCCTTCAACAACTGCCTCTTATCCACCACCTCCCCCTCCTCATTCATCACCACATTCCCACCCTCGCATTGATCTCCCTCGCTCTCTCCGCAGCGCTCTTCTCCTCCTCCCTTGTTCCTCCCCGCCTTCACCACCCCTACTCCCCTCTCCGCAGCCTCCACTAACCTCCTATTCTCCTCCTCCCCTCTCTCCAACATCCCCTTATAAAAATCCGCCATCCCCCGTCCTTTACTTCTCTTCCGCTCCTCCTCCTCCCTCCTCTCCTCCTCTTCCTGCAACCTCTTATTCTCCTCCTGCTGCCTCTTATACGCCTCAGTCACAAACTTCTCCTTGTCCGCAAACTCGTCCCCCTCAGCCGCGCGCTCCGCTGCAGCCGCCGCTCCTCGGCTATCTGCCGGTCGCGCTCGCGAAGGTCGGCGGCTTTCTGCAGGAGGAGAAGTATTTGGGGCGTTTTTCGGTGCCGGTGGAGGAATTGGGGGAGGTGGAGGCGGCGGCTTTGGCGGCTTTAAAGGAGTCGTAGGCCGCGTCGTAGTCGTAGATGGAGGGATCTGCGGCTTCGGCGGAGGCGGCGTATTTGCGCGATGTGAGCGTGGCGGAGAGGTCGGTGAATTGGTCGGGTTTTGCTGTGGTGGTGGGAGGTGGTTGTTTGGAGGGGGTGCTGTGGGGAGGGCGCCGGAGCGGAGGGGCTTTTTGGTGGGCTTTCTGCGGGAGTCGGGGGTGTCTTTGGGTGTTGTTGATGGTGCGCTGCTAAATAGATTGAATTCGGAAACTTGGACGGTGTTATTTGATGTCCCCTCGTCTCCTGAGCCGTCGTCGTCGCCGCCGAAGGGGGCACGCTTCCGGAAGCCTGCCGCAGGCTTGGTGGGGCCGGACTTTTTGAGCCCAAAAGAAAACCCTGGCTTGCTCATTGTGCCTGCAGAAATTGTGTCCAAAGAATTTGATGGATCGGATTGGTGTTGTTCAGAGGTGTTAGATGGCGCGCCGGAAGCTGTCGCAAGACGGCGAGTCTGAATTAAAGTGGGTCAAATCACCAGCCACAGTTCTTATCCACTCGATAACGGCTTCCCGGCAGGCAAGGTCTTGGCATCATTGGCTTCTTGCACTCATTCATCCCTTCTTCTCCCAAGTTTCCCGCTCTCTTACCCCGAGACATCTCACAAACCAACACAACCGGAAAGGCTCTCCCCAAACACCTGGAAATTATGTTAACCACCTAAGCGATCAGGGCCGAAATTGCTCATAAATCAAACGCTTAAACCCTCTCAAGATGCCCAGCTACACACGCTCTCAGCATGCTCCCCGACGCTCGCTGCTCCCTCCCTCCTCTTGACCCATCCCCGAAATCGAGAGAAGAGTTGCATCATCGTGAACGAGGCAAAGCGGTCCCACCCCAAACTGTATCAGAGAGGTTCCGGCTGAAGAAAGCCAACTTCATCGCAAGACAACTTCGTAACCAACAATCTCCAGTGCATCCAACCTCCCCCTCACCTCAACTTCAGTTCCACCCTTACCAAAACCGCCCCCACCTCCTCCTCCCCCTCGCATCAACAAGATGCATAAACCTCAACCCCTCCTTCAGCCTATCCACCCGCACACACGCCCACCCCGCCAACGAGTCCCTCCCACCTCATCATCCCTCACCAAGAACCTCACAAACGCCAACTCGGGCACCACCCCGGGATCCCCTCAAACCTCAACTCTTGCCCTTTGAAATCCGGATTACACCCTTTACGGGACTTGGTCTTGGCCTTGTACTCGCCCTCCTTCTCGCGGCCGTCGCGCGGACGGGTCGGTGCCATGTCGTTCACCAGGCTCTTCGACGTGCACCTCGACTTTGAGGTACGGGCGGAAGCCCGAGGCAGACGAGTCGCCCGGTGGGAGCGGGAGGGACTGGGCCGCGAGGACCGTGATGGTGAGGTCCATTGTGAAGTGCCGGACGGCGAGGGCTTGGGGTCTTCTGTGGTGGTGGGGAGGAAGGGCTTGGGAGGTTTGGTGCAGCGGTAACCTTTTAGGAGAGGTTAGGTTCCGACCTAGAGGGGGTTGAGAAAAGGGGTGACGTACCTTCAGGCTTCAACACATACCCGCTCGTCCCCGCAAACATGCCCTCATTCAACATCATCCCCTCGTCCCAATTCTGCCAATTCAGCGCGACAATCTGAATCCCCTTGCGCCAGAACACCGCCGGGTCCAGGTTCGACGAGCGGATCCGCAGCCCCGATGGGTACGCGCGCATCAGGAAGCGCCGGTTGTGCTCAAACAGCTTGCGTGCGCTCTTTTCGTGCACCTCCATCACGCCGTTCTCCGACAGCGAGAAGATGTGCGTCGGCATGCTTGCTTCCGGCTGCACAAGGCTTTTGAATGTCACGCCCCGCGTGTAGATGCCGAGCTTGCTCAGAGCTTGGATGATCTTGGAGGGTTTCGAGGGCTTCTTTGCGGCGGGCGCACCAGCGGGCGCTGCGGCTGCTGCGACGACGGCTTCCTCGGCGTCGGCGTCGGTTCCCGTGGGGGTGCTGGCGCTTCCCCCGGTGGGCGGCGCATACTTGACCTTGACGAGGATCTTGCCGGCCAGCTCAGCGGGGGATGGAAGGTGCGCGGCGTCCTCTTTGGGGTCGGGCAGCAGGCGGTCTGCCCACGTCTCCTGCATGATGGCGACCATGGTCTCTTGCTGCGCGGGGCTGCAGTGGACTTCGAGGCTGACAATCAGCGGGGTGTCGCTTACGACGAAGCCGTAGTCGCGGATCGCCAGGCACACCTCACGAAAGGATACTTCCTTGGTTAGTGTATAGCCGTGCAGCACGCGCGGCTCCCTGGCGCTGGAGATTTTCTTGAGCTGTGGCGGGGGTGTTGTGGTTGAGGGTGATTCTGCGGCGGGCGGTGGGGGCTGGTGGCCTTCTTCTCTCCTATTTCGGGGGTGATGATAAGCTGGGCTTGCGCTTGGCCTTGGTCTCTTCATCGTCGCTGCTGCTGCTGCTACTGCTGGTGTCGTCGTCGTCTGAGTCTGAGTCATCCCCGTCCCAAACGTCGATCTCGATACAGCGACAACCGCGCAACAGCACGTTCTTGTAGGCCTCAGCGCTCGACTCGCTCGATAACTGGTTGCCCGTGAGGTACGTATTGTGGCTGGGTGAGAGACGAGGTCATGTATTTGAGGAAGGCGTTGATGTCCCAGGGCTTCCCGTCGGACAGGACGAGGGCAGTCTCCACGTCGAGGTCCTTCTGGACGTCCCTCGAGAAGGCGGCAATTTTCTCAGGGCTCCAGGTGAGCTCTTTGCCGGCGTAGTCTGCGTAGGCTTTCTGCAGGTGCAGAGACGTAGAGTCCGGCACCGTATGCACTTGTGATGGCTGCCATCTGGGAGCGGGCTCTGGCTGGCAGTTGGAGGAGCTGCCATGGTTCAGTCTGTGGTCAGTTCAGTTTTGAGAATCACCGCCGTGGCTCCTATTCAGTGCCAATGAATGTCTGGAATAGGAAGACGAGGCCGCCCAGATCGGACAGAAAGCGGTCAGGTCAGATCAGGCCTCCAAGACCCAGTCCCAAGTCCCGCCGAGTGTCAACAGAAGCTGAGGAGGCCCTCTTGAACCCCTCCAATGCCACCCCAGGGACGCTGATTGGTGAGGTCCAGACTCCCGGGGCACGACCTCGCCAAACGGCCCCTTCTGGTTGGGTGGGGCCGGATTAACGGGTCTCTTTGCCCTGAGCACGGCCCCTTGCCGCGCCGTTCCGCCGGAAGCTGCGATGTCATTGCGGGAGCTTACCGCCTGGGGTTTGTCTGTGGCCGTGGGTTGGGCCTCTGGTTTGGAATGCCGTGCCTTCTCTTACACTTAACATATTTGTGTATTACTTTTCTCTCCTCTTCACCCTATCATCCCTTACCGCTTGACAACTCGAGACCTCATTCCCATGAGTTTACCTTCTGGGTGGGGAGACCTGAACAGCCTCTATTCCGTGGTCAGCAAGGTGGTATGGCGACGCTTGTCGCCGTAATTGAGATTGTTTGGCCCAGGAACATCATCTCCAGACCGTCTCCGTACCTTAGTCAAACCGCCGCCCCTGATGAAAAGAACAATGTATTCCATAGGTACTAGGTATAGCATACCTGTCATTACATACGCCATCAACTCCTCCCATTCCATTATCTCCCAACCCGCTGAACAACTCCCCACCCCATTTCCATCTCCCACAAACCATTCAACCCCACCTCTTTTCCCATCCCTCAACCCATCCACCTAAGCCAGCCAACTTCCCACCTAGTACTGCCAAAGCACCTTATGATACACCACCCTCCCCCAACATCTTATACTCAAACCCCGTAATCCACGAGTCATTCGTCGGCAGCTTCGCAAAACACTCGCCCCCTTCCACACCACCACCTGCTCATCCATCTCTCTGGCACTTCTACTCACCAGAATCCGATCCGCCAGATCCGGCCTCCGCAGCTTCAGCTTCTCCTCGAGAAACGGCGCAAAATGCGGCGTCTTGGCCCCGCCGCCGATAACCATGATACTCCCCAGCAGCTCGCGCACCTTCTTGTCGTCGCCCTTGGCCGCGTTCTGGATGGATGTCATGATGGCGATGTCGAGGGGCGCGAGGGGCAGGACCGAGTCGCGCTCGATGGCGAGGGATTTGGCGGTGCGTTGCTGGGGGTTGTTGGGTGGTGGTGGGGTTGTCGAAGGATGTGCCTGGCAGGACGGAGGTGCCGTTGGCCGGGGCCGGGGTTCCGCCGTTGCGGCCGCTGGGGCAGGGCTGCCGTTGAGGTCACGCGAGCCGAAGACGTAGGGGGCCGGGATGGGGTGCTGGTGCCGTCAGGGGTGGGGATGGGGCTTTAGAGGTGCCTGGGGTGCCGGTGACATCGCCGGGGCGAGAGAGGAAATTGAAGGGCTGGGTGCGTTCTTTGCTGGGGGTGGCCATATCGGCTGGGGCGCCGGCGGTGTTGGGTATTGTTGTTTGCGTGACGGAGGGCTGGATGAGAGCTAGGATGGCCAGCTGGGCCGCTGAGGATGGGTCATCGGGAAGTTCCACGTCGTAAGCGTTGTAGGATCGGTCGATTAGTTTCCGCCGGCCGCGAAGCTTGGCCGAATTGTCGAAGATCGAGGGGTCGTAGAGGCCCATGGGCGCCAGGATGACCTCGTCGTAGAACTTGAACTGGTACTTGCGTGTCGGCTGATTCGGGGCTCGCAAGTGGAAATCAAAGTTCTGGACTGAGATGTTGGCCTGCGAGAGCGTGCAGTACTTGATTTTCAGCTCCTCCGCCAGCAAGAAATCATAGCGCCGGCGAAGGTTGATCTCTTGGTATGGGAAGTTGTCGTAGAGCATCATCTTGATGAATGTCTCTGTGACATCGTAGCCGCCGAATTTGAGGTTGATTCTTGAGTCTTCGATGCAGAGGCCATCTTCCACGCAGGAAATGGAGGTCTTCTGCGCACCAACATCGACGACGCAAGCTTGTGTGTATCCCGCACCAAAGGTGGCTGCAATGCTCTCTTGAATAAACGAGACGCGGCCGAATCCGTACAGCTCTATGCAGAGATGCAAGAGCAGTTCAACGTACCGCTTGTCGTAGAGATCTGGAATGATGATGACGCAGCTGTACTGTTTCCAATCTGCCTTCCGCTTCAACCCCAGCTCCCATCGAAATGTCCGATCAAGCAGCATCTCGAGATCGTTAAACAGGTGCGCTCTGGTGTCGTAGTCGTCTTCGTTCAGCCAACCGTGCTGGATCGGCCACCAAAGCTTAAATTTTGGATTCGAGTCGTCCGGAACGCGCAGTGCTTGTTGTCCAATAAAGACTTTCGAACCCGTCTCAGAGTCTTGTGGCGCCTTGACATCGGTCCAGTCTATCTGGAGAGGGTCGTTGTGTTGCGAGATGATCTCGGGCTCTATCCTACGGTTGAAGTTGACCACAAGGTCCTTGGAGTTGGGGAGCACCTTGCGCTTGTTGGCGCGCATGTCAATCTTGAGGTCGTTGCACATCTTCTGGTACTTTTTGGACCACTCCTCGCCGTGCTGCTGGTCCATCGTTCGGCCCTCGAACTGTCGCCGTGGGAGCGCGTCGTGCATCTCGGACTCGGTCTGGGGGTATTTGGTGGCGAGAGTCATCGGGATGGTCTTGGGAAGAGCGTCGCTAGCAAACCCTATCCGCAGGTTCTGACTCCCCGGATGTATCACGATAATCTTGGAAGGGTCCATGTAGGAGCTCGAGGGCGCGGGCCCATCCTCGTCGTCGACCGGGAGCGGTACCTCGCCATTGGTAGTGTTCATGGCGCGGTCGCGGTCTTTTGCATTCTGGACCAGCCTCTCCCTGTTGACCTCATTCTGGAGTCGGAGAGAGAGAATCTGGTCGTCGCGCTTCATGTAGTCCCTGGCCTCCGCGTCAGCGCTTTGCTCCGCATAGCATCTCAGTCGATCCGTACGTGTAGTAATTCTTCTGGTTGATGGGTGGCACATCAGGCCAACTTGTCTGCTTCATTCCATTGTCGGTGCGCTCGAGTCCTAGCGACCACAGGTCAGCAATCGCCCCTTTCGTGTGTTCAGCCTGGCTTTGCCGAGGGACCACCCACCTTCCCTCAAGAGGACGCGCTCGCTGACTTTGCCCACCATCTTGGCGCACGTCTACCTCCTTGAAACTGAACGAGTATAGGAGGTTTTGTCGTAAATACTCGACCGAGAGCGATGTGCTGCCAAACTAGCGGAAGGCGGAAAAGGTTGCAATTGGTGACAGGGAGTTGTCGACTGCGTGAAGTTCCCTGGGCCAGCTGCTTGGACAGAAAGTTGGAGGCGGCCAGTGAGATCGATCGGCGTGAGCTTGGCACTGTATCCAATTACATGCGCGTCTGTGGTAATGATGGCAGAGTTTCCGGTGTTCGTGACTGCCCGCCCGCTATTCAGTGGCCTGAATTCTCGAGATTTGTTGGCGCATCAGCTCGAACTGTGAAAGCCATCCCGCAATGTTCACGAGCCCCTGTTCCCGGCCGGCAAGGGCAGAATGCGCTAAACCAAATGCAAATTAGCAAGCTTGGCATTGATCTTCTTGGCATTCCACACCAAGTTCGGTCCAGACAACCACAACCATGAGGAAGTTGGAATTCTTGCTTAATTCGGGTCAATTAATTATGCTATGGAGCAATACTTTGCCCTCAAACTACTCACCTGCCTCTTCAGACCTTAGATAGTTTAACTCAATCCTCATTGCCCAAGAGAGAGTCACATTTGAGGCTTTCAGCTCATGCAAGATTGAAGACTGACAGCAGCAGAGGGCTGGCGGCCAGCTGCCGATGACGTCGTCACTTACACTACGCGTGTCAGATTGCGATGCCTGACCCAAACGTGCCACTTGGTCCCGACTTACTCATCTCATGTCCAAGCCATAAAAGAGGAGCTCAGCAGGCACAGAATCCTATCAAGATCTGGCGACAGCTTCCCCTCTTTCCCCAACGATCGGCATCTTATAACTTCACTGACCATCCTACATTGCGCCTCACCCCGCTGCCAGTCAAGTTACAAACGATTCACACCTCAAAAACCATCCAAGAAATACCCATCTTTACAATGCCTTCAATTCAAGTCTACACCAAAAGCCCCATTAACGCAGCCAAAGCCTCGGGCGTCACCCCTCAAACCGCCGCCCCAGTAGACAACACCCCAGCCGACGCACCTACAACCACCACAGCAGCATACCAGCCTCATCCCAACCCCACCCCAACCCGAACCACCTCCCACCAAGGTCCCCTCCCCCAACCAGGCGCAGTCCCCGCCTGCCCGAACCCACCGGCACAGCAACAACTTCCTCCTCCTCCATCCCACCACCACCCCGCGCCGGCGCAGTCCCAGCTCCACCTGCCCCAACCCCGCCCCCGGCTACCCAGTCCCCGGCGCAAGCTACCCACCCCAAACCTCCATCCCACCCCCACCACAGCCTACAACCAACGCGGCACCTCCACCACCCCCAGCCACAGGCCCAACACCCACTCTAACAGCCCCGCGGCACCAAGCCCAAGCCCGTATGAACAAGGCCCCAAGGGTACCAGCAGAACACGGCTGGTTTTGATGGCGCCGCCGCCTGCTTATCAGCAACACCAGCACCAACATCACTATCCTGGCGGTGGTGCGTTGGGGGTGGACGGGCAGGAGGGGAGGATCAGGAGGAGGGCGAGGGGTTCCTGAGCTCGGCGATGAAGCTTGCTAAGGCGGCGGGGAGAAGTTGAGTGCGGCTGAGAGCGAGGTTTGGAGGAGGATTAACGGGGAGGGAACGGGAGGGGGGTCGGTAGGTCTGACTTGAGGGGGTGGGAAGGTTTGGTTGGTTAGACATCGAAGGGGTAGTGGAAGTATTTAGTTGGGGCTGGGTTTGGGTGTGGGTTGATACTCTGGTGTCTATGGCGTAATTTATGATAGCGGCCAACAACAACAGCGAGTTTGACAATTGGAATTCTAAATACGCCACTGCCAATTTTGCCGTCAATTAAACGCGAGAGTATTGTTGATATTGATATGGAACTGCTCAAATCAGTTACGCAAACAAGATGAGTTGATCTTCCTCTCAATGGTGCTGCATGTAATGATCATAGAAGTGCATCTCTCTTATTACCCTTGATATCGGTTGCATTTCATCCATTTTTGGGGATTTTTCTATGCTGATAATAGCAACAAACTTCAGCTCTAGCCCATACCTCCCTCCTTTTGTAACAACACTCACGTTTGATGTCAAAGTAGCAATAGATCAAGCGAGCAGATGACAGACTATCATCAAAACAATGGCTTGAGACGTAACTAAACCAAGGCCATTGACTGTATCCCAATAACTTCTCCAAACACCTCAGCCTCCAACAGGGGATGACTTGATCCTCCGCAATAGCCACTAAGAAACTCATAATCGCCCAACTGAGCACAATCTAACCTACCTACCAAATGCTCAGCCTCTTACACGTACTCCTTTCCGCCAGCTTCAACTGGGTCGACTGGATAACATGCCTGCTGTCCTTCCCATCCCTTGGGAAACACCTGATGATAGCCGACTGCGCCCTCATTCCCGTCACCGAGGGACCGGGTTTGTCAATATCGAGGGTAATAACGAAGCGTCCCGGCCCCTGATCCCAGGCGGGAGTCCCCGAGTCAGAATTCAGGGGTAGGAGGACACGAGGGAGTGGCTGTGTAAGCTGGATGGGTACGTAGGCTCAGGTAGGATGTGCTGTTCGTACGTACGCAAAAAAGGGCTGTGGTGGCCCCGAGGAACCGGAGCTCTTCCGACTTTCTCGGCCGGGTTTACATGAACATGTGCCGGGCAGGTGACTCAGCGATGTGGTAGAAGGCAATGGATGGTTCGACTGGCAGACGGCAGTGCTCAACATCAGACACAAGCGCAAGCCACACGGACTATGAGAGGACAGAAAACCACGAGATATCGGACCGCGGCCGCGTTCGACACCGAGGGAGCGGCTCCGGACCTATCCCGTGCCGTCACTCACCTTCTCGCCCTCGCTCGCCCTACCCGTGTCTAAATTCCTCTCCCCGCTCTCGGATCTACCGACTCTGTGGACCTACCCGCCACAGTGAGGTGACATGTGGGCGCCGAGGCCCGGCATCCCCTCTCCTCTAGAGGCAGGCTGACAAGGAACAGCACTCCGGCGGCCGGTATCAATCCGGGGTTGGCGGCCTCTCGTTTTGAACGCCATCATTAGCTCGGGGATCTCCATAAGAGTTGACGTATAGGCCGTGGAAGTGACGGAGGAAAAGGTGGCTCAATTTCCCAAAACGGCGGGCGTTGTAATGCAAAGCACGTGTGATG
Source organism: Collariella sp. IMI 366227 (assembly GCA_027946355.1). NCBI lineage: Eukaryota > Fungi > Ascomycota > Sordariomycetes > Sordariales > Chaetomiaceae > Collariella > Collariella sp. IMI 366227. The sequence goes on along the minus strand of JAPEUS010000003.1, from coordinate 2,138,952 downwards.
CCCAAATGGACGGTTGCAGTCCGATGTGGGCGGGCTCTGGAGGGCACGACAAGCCTCCCAAGACGTTGCTTGCGGAACGGACCAGGCTGGGCTGCCGGAATCGCCGATGGGTAACCTGGCTTGAACAGGGAGGGCTGGTCGAAGGATCTTTGGGTCTAAAAAGAAGATGTCACCGAAGCTTTGGAGAAAGAGGAAGGACCGCCCAAGGAGCCGGTCCCAGCATTGGCAGCCACCGACGAACATCCGAAATTATCACGTCCCAGCCCTGTGACGTTGCCATGTCAGGCTGGAGGGTGTCTCAATGGAGCATGCAGGCACCGGGCCGACCAGGTGTCTGTGCCTGAGTAGACCGTCCAGGCGAATTAGGTACAGCCGTTTGGCTTGGGAGACAAGGCTCCGCAGATGATCTTCGCTAGGGAGTGTCGGGAAGCTGGAAGTGCGCTTATCCTGTCTAAGACGGATCTGGCAGGTCGAAGATTCGAAGCCTGGTTCGAAGGGTTTGAAGGCTTGGCTTACCAGGCTGCTATGAGCCCGTCCAGCCTTACGTGGTTGGCCGGGTTTGCCGCGAAGTAGGTTGCTTGACCAGGACTTCCATGGCCTGGCGAGACTTAAGAGGGCATTCTATAAGGGTGATGCCATCGTCATTGGTGAAAGGAATCCGCAGACTGAGCAATCGGACGTTGTGAAACGGTCAACAACAATAAACAAAGGGAAACCTGTCATCCATTCGGTCTGCGAACTGTGAGATTGGGTCCCTGGTCCTGCGCTGAATTCGGGCATGAAATTTGTCTCGTTTTGGTCCAAGGAGCAGTGCATGCAGCTGGGATTGAGCTGTTGGTTGCAGAGGCAAGAAAAACTGTTAGCCTAAAACAGGGCCAAGAAAGGCCTGCTAGGCAAGAAATCAAGAAGCACACAGGGAGAGGATGAATCGTTCGAGTTCCAGCTGGCCACGAATTTCTTGATGCAGAGTCTTTGCTGTGTCTTCAAACACCGAGTGATTGGAAGTGCTGACGAGGAAGGGGCTGCGGGGTTCGGTACCAGGGGAAAATGCTCAGACTTTCCTCCTTCGAACAAGTGTCAGAGTCCTTGGCCAAAGCGTGGCATATGAGTTGCAGAAGAAGGCCGAGGATTCGACATCCCGTCAGCTTGGTTGACCGACAGACGAGAATATTGTAACCATCCGCTCGGTTTTCGGTGTTGATGTAGATGGATTTGACGGTGAAAAACAGCGGCGTCGCGGTTATCGGTTCAGCAAGTTGCGATCTGAATCTCGAAACTGAAAAGCAGAGGAGAGCGTTGAGATGGGAGGTCCAAGTGAGGTGGTGGTTGTGTGAGGTGACATTGGTCTGGGTCCTGGCCCCTGGGACAAATCTGAGACGCCTCACCCCTGGTTGACCCCACAAATGCAGCTGGCTTCGGCCCACTCATCGTGCTTTCCCGTAGACCCACAACCCCCGGGCTCTCGGGTATGTGCAACCGAACCCTAACCTGGTTGAGCTTAACAGCGAATCAGAATGCGACTTTGGCCCCCACAACTTCAACCTCAAACACCACTGCCCCTGCCGCGAGTCGCGACTTCCTTCCCCAACGACACACGATCTGTCCACCTCTCCGTCGTCGCTCCTGCCCGCACCGCGATGATGGACGGCCGACAAAATTTCATCCTTTTTTTTTTTTTTTTTTTTAACTTTCCGAAACAGTACAGCCATCCCAGGAAGCCACATCTGATCCTCGGATTGGTAAGTCCCGTCAGTTTGCCTGTCCGCTTCAAGCATCCCAGCGCCTTCATCAACGTCTCTCGCCAATCCGCGATACGGATACTCATGCGCACGGCCGTCTAAACCTCTCAATCTGCCCACCCGCTGCCGCAGAAGCCGCCCTCATTCTCTGAACAACTTCGGACGCGACTCGACCAAAATCAAATCACGTCGTGCCCACTCCTCCACAATGTTCTCTGTCTGTTCCCACTCAAGAAGGATGAGACCGAAATCTCGGTCATCATGTTTTGGACCTCCACAGAAACTGTCTGATCTTCAGACCTAGTCGGGCCTGGATTCGGAGCCTCCCTAAGCTGCCCTTGGTGGAGATCTGGGGCTAAGGGACAACAGCGGCACCAGATCTGGCGCTAACTATCGTTGACCACGATCTCCGCCTTTGGTCCTGGGTCATCACCAATCTTGGATGCTGTTTGCTGCGGCGGCAGCCATCTTAAGAACCTCGCCGGATTTATCCGTCTCAAATGAGAGCAGGGGATTGGGCCTGGTTCTGGAACACAATGGTCTTGTCTGCTTGGTTGGCGTCTTCTCACCTTCTGTCCTTTTTACGATGTACCCTCTTTCTCTTTCTCCCGTCCCTTTGCTCTTTGCCCCCACCTTCTGGAAAATCTCTTAATCTTCGTTGCCACCTCACCCTCTTGGGAGACAAAGATGAGACAAGCCACCTCCGCCCTGTTCCCACTCCGCCCTTGTCTGGCTTCAACCTCAACGGGCCGAGCCCAAGCCGGGCCTAGCTTTCACTTTCCTACACCTCATTCGTCTCGTCCAAGTGGATTGCGGAGTGCCCAACGAACGAGACCGATTCATACCCTTCCATGGGCGCTTCTATTTTGGCTTCCTTCTGTCTTCCTATCCCTGGACCTGCCCCGCCCGTCCCAGCCGAGCATCCTACTTTATGTACATAGGCACCAAGTTATGTACATGTATGTATATGCGGTAGTGCGGCTCCCTGCCCGCTGGGTCAGGTCCGATCCAGGGCCGGGTTCAGATCTAAGCATCAGATGAGCAGGCCCGACCAGATGGTGTTTTGTCTGGGCTCCCCTCCCTTCCAAAGGTGGACGATGTTGGAAACCAGCCCGTCCCTGGTCTGCCCAACATCTTGATCCTCCCACGTCTCCGGCTGTGCCGTCTCCTGTGGACGGATGCCACCCCCAACCCTTCAACCCTGTCCTACCATACCGGACCATCCCAGCTCTCCGCTTTTCAATCCTTGCAGCTTGTCCCTTTGGACCCGGGCCAGGAACATGATCGCACACCACCTGTCCTGACCTCATGGCGGAGGACAAGTCTGCAGCAGAACATCCGGCTTAGCTCATACCGGTGTTCCGGACCTGACCCTGCTTGGGAATTGCTGCGCGGTTCCCCACTGCCCCCGAGGCTGGCCCTGCCGGCCCGCGGTACTCCCTCTCTTATACCCCAAGCGTCCTACGCCGCCCCCTTATACCCCAAGCGTCCTACGCCGCCCCGTTACCCGGCCCTCTTTTTCTCCCTTTGCCTCGTCCTACCCCCGAAGCTCGCACTGGCTATCCCCGAGTCGCTCCTTTGACCTTCTTTTCCTTACCCCTGTTATATCAGCATTTGGTCTATAGGGTACCAAGAGCTGGCTCTCTTTCCGCTCACCCCGAACAGATCCCAGTGTGGACCTGCTGTTGACGAGTCACCTCGTCCAGCCCATCACGTTCCTTTCATCAGCTCTCAGAACCTCGGCTGTCATTCATTGTTCAACTTTCTCTCATTGGCATCATCAATCCTCGGCCACAGCGCGACCTGCAATTGTTTCGATACTCGGTCTCTCCTTCGCTTTCAGCTTTTATATTTGGGAGCTCGCGATACACACGTTGCTCAGTTTCTACGGGTTACTGAGTCTGGTCTGATGCGCTCACGTCGCCATCACACATCTTGCTTCTCGGTGAGTTTGAACTACGCCCTCCCGCGAACAGACGACGGGCTTGGGTGGTGTCATCTCCGCTTGAGGCCTCGACTATCGACCAAGGCTCGCGTCTCCCGGGGATTTAAGCTGACTATCCTAAGCCTGTTCTCGCTTTCCCTTAAAGCACAGATTCTCCGTTCAATCCTTTTCGCGGCGTTCCTTGGCCATGGACTCTTCTCAGTATGTCTTTCGCCTAACCTTGGTAACTCTCAAACGTACCAGACTCTTACATACCGTCTAGACGGCACGAGCTGCAGATACATTCGTTTAGCTTCAACGATCCAAACAACACACTCAGCGAAATCGTTTCACCTCACGCGGACCCTACCCTCACCATGAACGGGAACACCACCATTCCGACCCGGACGGACTCATTGGCAGGGCTGCATGGTGTGTGGACTATGCCTACTTCTCAAACTATGCGTCCTAGACCAGCCACCATCCACGAGGGTTTCTCTTTTTGTTCCGGACAGGGCTTTGACGGAATACCTGCTTGGGATTCCTCCTCACTGCAGATGCAGCAGGCACCAAGCGACGGCATGTGCCGACCCATTCCAGTTTCCCAGGACTTCTATCCCGCCACCACAATGCAGAGACGTAAGTGCCTCGAACAGCAGGGGTCTATCGGTGAGCTAACTCTGTTGCCAGAACCGTGGCCGCAGAAGGTATACGACGGTGGCCTGGACGTTCAAGGGTTGGATTCTGGATTCCACACTGGCCAGGGGTACGCCACCGATGAACCAATTCCGATACTCGATCTCAGGGGCTCCGGCCCTCCCATGGCCGGCGATTCAATGGCATTTGACGGAGGGGTGAATCCTCGCAGGATGTCAGGGTCGTCATTTACTGTGTCCACGTCTGGCGCCTTATCTGAAATGACCTCCTACGAGGACTTCTCGACGGCACTCTCGGACGCCCCTTCTCTTACTTCAGACTACCCGCCGCTATCGAACAGGACATCCATGATATCGTCGACACAGTTGTCCCCTGTCGCATCGCCGAGGATGACACCGCAGAGCCGCTCGGAATTGGTACGGACACACAGCAGGGGAAGAGCATCACCGTCACCACGACCCGGAGTGCGGGCTGCGCCATACTCAGTTGAGAGCGCCAGGAACAAGAGGTGGTCTACTGGATCCTATGGACCGAATTCAAACCGACGCCCGTCGCCATTTGTCTATCACCAACCCCACGATGCTTTCAGTCTACATGCTCGCCTCTCGACGCGCCATTCTCCGCCCACGGTTGCGCCAGGCCCTTTGCCCCTGAGCTACGGTAACCTCCAAGCAGCGCAGCAGCATCCGTACCTGTACAACAACATGCCAGCCTTTAACCGCAACAGTATGTTCCTACCGACCCAGCTATCATCGCAGGCCTTCCATCCAGAAGCGCATCAATTTGAGAACCCTCCACCGCTGCTCTCTCAGGGCCTCTTCCGGATGCTCCAGAGCAACGCCGATCCGCACTCCGCGCACAGTCATTACGCCGATCTCTCGGACCCTCCCGACCTGTACGCCTCGCTGCACGAAGAGCAACTGCCGCCCCCGCCAGAGGACATGAACCCAAGCGACCCGGACCTTGTACCCCATGAGCAGGATCTCCGGTTCGAGGGCGATCTTTACACGCCGAGGTGGGTGCGAGGACACGGAAACAAGCGGGAAGGATGGTGCGGTATCTGCAAGCCGGGCAGGTGGCTCGTTCTCAAGAACTCGGCCTTTTGGTACGACAAAAGCTTCTCCCATGGTATCAGCGCGGCGACAGGCAGTTCCTTCCAGGAGCCTCGGGAGACGAGACGCATGGACGGCAACCCGGATGTGTGGGAGGGGCTTTGCGGAAGTTGCAATGATTGGATTGCATTGGTGAGCAGCAAGAAGAAGGGCACAACGTGGTTCAGACATGCATACAAGGTGAGCTATCTGATCAGCATCTTTACCGGACCCATATCTAACCCCCCTCTTAGTGCCATACCCACCCCAAAGTCAAGGACACGCCCAAGCGCAGGAGAGAAAGCAACAACCCTCGCTCCTCGGCTGCGGCAAACACGGCGAGATCGAGGGTTGACCCGCTTACGCCGCAGACGACGCCAGCTCTCCTAACAGCAGCGACGCCAACCCCGGTTAGGACTCGGGCACCAGTTCCGTCACTCATTCAACCGCTCCGGTCTCCAACGACATCACAGCAGTCGCAGCTTCAGCCCGCGCCAGTACCTTCGTCCAGGCCTCGAGCTCTGCCCGCACAGCACCCGCCGAGAACAACATCCCTGATGAGTCCTGTTCGCATTCCCGGTGTTGATGAGCTTCCGAACATGATCTGAGAACATTGTAATATGTCAGCATTTCAGCTTGCCAGGCTATCTATTTTTTTATTATATTTTTTTTTATGATCTCAAAACCAGAAGAAAACAAGTTTCATGCTATTATGATAGGATACCAGATTATATTTCCTTCCTTTCTTCTTATTCTTCAATTCGCTTCTTGGTCCCGCCTGCGATACAGAATGATGAAGGGCTTGGGGTGATACCAATTATATAGACTGGCTGGCATGGAGACAAGGGGAGGTGGTGGTTGTTGTTTCAACTTGGAAGGATATTGTTCGTGTTTTCTTTCCTATCTGCTTCTGTCTTCTTATTCATTTACCTTCGTACCCCTCTGCTTCCGCGTCGCAGACCGGGCCGACTTAATCCAACACAGACTGCTGAAACATATCTTGTCTTTCTTTCTTCACCCCTTTTCTCTCTACTTGAACCACTGTGGATTTTTGGTCAACTGCTATTTTTTGCCTCACTTTTTTTTTTCTTGTATTTGCTTCACACTCCTTCAGATCTACATTTGCCGTTCGTTCCCCTCCACTTCTACACAAAAAACAAACATCATTTAGACATAGCGTAGCTTAGTATTCTTAGTCAAGGTAGATAGATGGTTCCTTCAGATTACGGTCTGGTTGGGTTGAGTTGGGTTGCTTGGGCTACTTGGGTTGGTGGAAAGGTTCATGATCATGAGAGATGTTGATACCCCTGGGAAGGAAAAGAGGATGACATTGGGCAAATGTGGTGGAGAAAAGGGAACGAGTTTGGGGGCTATAGAAGTGTGGGGCAGAGCGCAGGTTGACTCCTAGGAGGGAAGGTTGCAGATGAATAAAACTGGTTCTTTGAAGAGGTGGTAGACACTGTATAGCTGGGTGGATGGAGGAAATGGAAAGATTGTGTTGAAAGGGCTTTGCGTGAACCTGATGACTGGCTTGCTTTATGAATGCGCATCTGTCTCTCGCCCCCCTTTCCCTCCTACCTCAATTGAAAACAGTGATGAGGCGGCCAGTGGCTCTGTTCCTTCGTCAAGGTCTTCAAAAGCCAGGGTCATCGACCCGAAGATCAGCGCTTCCCTCGGCATGTTTGCCCATCGGGGACATTCCAACCGGCTCAGAAACGGTCAGACCAGACAGATGACCCGAAACTGGCCCTGCCCCTGGATCTGTGTTTGGCCTGCCCGGCATGGCCTGATGGCTGGCCGGGCAACGCGTGAGTGATAAAAAGAAATTCCTGCCTCTGCCCTATGGAGCCAAGCGGCAGGGATGCTTAAGTGGTTGCATATTCAGCTAGGCTCGGCATGGCGGAGAGGTCGCGACCAGATATGACGGAAAAGCGAGGGGATGGCAGTGCTGCGCAGAATCCTGTGTTTTGGTAATAGTCTCGATTGCTCTAGAATTGATGTTTTTCCCCCCAAATAGTCATCATTGAGCCTGACAGAAGCTGAACTTCAAGCCAGGAGGAGAGCTCAACAGGTGAGTTCAACCGCGGGGCTCGATATCAAAGTGGATCAAAGACCCAGCTGACAGTGTGGGGCTAGAAGAATCCTGGCCAGTGGTTGTGGGGATCGTCGAGAAACCTCAAATATGGACGTTGATCTCAAGTGTTCACAGCCGTGTACATCCAGAGAGGAACAGGGAAGACGTTGGGCTTGAAAATGCCATCCAGCTCACCAGGTCTCGAGAGAAGCCCTAATTTGGCCCGTGGGATTGAAGAAACTGTTGACGAGGAACGCTCACCTTGAACACTCTATTCGTAGACAAGGACGGATGGACTGGTTCCTGAGGACCGGATGCTGCATTGGGTGATGAGCGGCGTGCTGGCTGCCCTCAGTGCTTGTGCATGCTGCAGTCATTTCGAGCTGCTGCATTGATGCAGGAACCAACGATCAATCCACACAACCCCGGGTTTGCCCTGCAAGACCAAATGTGAACCAGCTCTAGACGAGCCGTGGCATGTCCAATCTCGCTCTTCTGCACTTAGCATTGGCCCTCCCGAGGACCTGCAGAGAGCTGTCAGCTCTCGACCCACTCAAGCTCCAAGTTCCCGTCTTCCTGTTTGCTGGAAGCCTGAAAGCACAAGTACTCCATAGTCTGCGCTGTTGTGCATGGACTAGTCTGTGCAGAAAATTGAACGGACTGTTGATATGCAGAGAACGCGCCGTTGTGAGGACAACATTGAAAAACCACAGCAACGAACTGAGGTCATGAAGAGAAGGGAAGAATGGAAGTCAGAAGAGAGCCAGGGGCTTCAACAATGACTGCTGCCAACAGCTGTCAGCTGTCGCTACCTAGGTGTCAGCATTCGGACGAAAGCTCAGATGGCCCCACATGTTCATCATTGGCCGAGCTTCCACACACCTCTCCCGACCAAAAACAATTCCAAGGTCTGGTCGACGCTGCAGCCTGCTTGTTGCCAGCTTTGCCCTTGCTCAGCACCAATCCCCCCCACCAGGTTTGCCGTTCATTGGGGTTGCTGCCTTCGAAAGTTGCCGTTCACAAGGGCTTTGACTCATGGTGGTGCATGCCATCGTCACAGAGCTCTCGGTGCAACGTTGAGCAATGGCAGGCCGGCGCTTCGTCGGTTTTCAGCCCTGGGGTCAGGGTGAGCACGGCGGCTTGTCTCGCCCTCGGAGATCGGGGCCTCGAGGTGAGTCCCTAGATGCTGGGGCACAAGGGATCTGGCCCCCAGCAAGATCACAGGTCAGTTTCCACGCTGTACATACGGAGTAATGCAACCGTCTTGGCTTTGCTGCCATGGGCTCCGTGCTACGGAGTAAAATCGCATGGCTTCCAAAGTTGGAACTTCAGCTAGGCTACCGGCGAGACATCTTCCTGGCTGGGCCCCTTACGTGCTTGAAGGAAGCTCTGCGTAAAGCTCTAGATGATTCACATTCATATGACTTGTTGAATAGACAGGCCAATCTGCAACAACCTTCGAGACCAATAACCCCTCTCCCTCTCGGCCCGGGCTGACCACGAACCCTGTCCAACCCCCGCCCTGCTTCCAGGTTGAGCGCCGAACTTGAAGTCCTTGGTGGTCCACCACGCGCCCCCACCCACCCACCCTCACACAACAGGACCGTACACCAGCCACCGTACAGATACCGTCTCCAACTCGCCGCCGTGAAGTCCTGTTGCCGCCTTCTCCTCGCAACGGCGCTCTTGAGAGCCAAATCAGGACCCAGGACGGCATCTGATTTGTCCCAATTGCCGCCCTTCAAGGCTTCTTGCCAACAGCTTCGTGGTTGCCGGACACTCCCTCGACACGAAGGCCAAACGGGCCTGTCTGTTCCCCGGCCTGGACGCCGGCATGTGTTACCATCCCCCCAATTCCCATTGATACCGGTACGGTAACCTATCTTCCTTATTCACGCTCCGCCAGTCGGAACCCACAGGGAGCACCGTGCCGCCCAGCGCTTCCGGTTGCTCGTCCACCCAGCACAGACCTGGACGTCTGTCTGTCCCACCAGCAACCGTACCTTTTTGCACTCGCCCTTCTTAGCCTTGGGGAATTGGCACCTCGGTAAGCCTTCTTTCGAACTTCATTGCCAGCATCACTGCCGCCAGGAGACATCTCGACCGACGACCTCACAGTCCTGTTTGTCCCCTGCCCCGCCTCCCCACCGCTGCATCCCTGTCCCCGTCCCCGTCCCTCTGAAAATGCCGTTCGCTAACCCGCCCTCTTTCTCTCCAGGCTGATATCTGCTGCTTCGGATCGGAGATCGACCGCCATTGACATATTTCCCGATCGAGAACACATTGTCCTTGTGCCTGGACATCCACAACGCAGCGCCCCCGCATCCCTCCTCAACCTTTCTTTGAACCGTCCATCACCGTCTGCCATCCCTAGATCCAACCCTCCTCCTCTTCACGTATAAGCGCCGACTCGAGATACCGCTTGCACACTCCCATGCTGTAGCCAAAATACATGTTCGAGACGATATCGATCCTGCTATGAGTGGGGATCCGTCAGGTTCCAGGTTCGTTATCGCCCTCCTCCAGCTCAACACAGCCAGAGCCAGACCTGTCCGTTGATGTTTGCCATGCTGACGAACCGGATGTCCCAGTCTTGGTGATTCGAACGCTCAGCCTCCCACACCTGAACGAACCCCAAGATCTGCCACCTCGCCCAACCCCATTTTTGAGACCCCGAAGCGCAAGCAAGGACGGTTTGACGAGTCGACTGGGTGGACGCCTCGATTTGCCGAGGAATATTCCGTCTTCAACGCCACACCCGGTAACCTGAGAGGCTCCCAAACACCGTTTCCCGATTTTGGTCCGACAACCCCATATTCTGCCAGTACAACTCATAAGCGGCGGCTCTCCACCGAGAGAACCGGGCTCGGAATCGCACTGCCCAACCCAAACCCACGATTGCCCTCTGCCGACCTGTCCAGAGTCTTGCGGCGATCGCCGAACCCCCTGAGAACCCCAACCTCGGACCACTCTGGTGCTTTTACCCAGCTCCCTGAATTTCTCGAAAGGTCATCGAAGAAGGCGCGTCAAGGAACGATTGTGTCGGAACCTCTCGGGCAAACTGCGACTCCTCCCCCTTCGGCCCACAAGAGCGGCCGTAAGCTTGCTCCCAAGCTAGACACCGCCGCCATGCAAAATGAGCAGGACTATTCCCAGCAGGCACACTATCTGGCCTCTGCCCAGCAACAGGGGATGGGAGGCAGCTTCGTGACGGCCCATGGCGATCTCTTTAGCTATCCCCTCTCCGCTCCGGCTGGCGGCCCTGGTTATGGCGCTCATCGTTCCTTCTGGGATCCAGATCCGAGCCTCGCTGGCATGGATATCGATTTTGCCACCAACGGCGGAGGTGTTTACCACCCCCCAACTCCTCACCAGGTCCCAACGCCCGTGGATTGGGCGAGCACGAACCAGATGTTGCAGAATCAGGGCGGCATGGTTGGCCATGGGAATGTACATGCGTCCGTCGGTGGTGCCCAGTCGTCTCTTGTATCTCCTTCTCCTGTCGCGATGGCGGTGACTTCGTCGGCCGATCATGCCATGTTCGCTGCCAGTTATCCCACGCCAATCGAGGATCCGTTCGGTATGAATGATTCCGGCGGTGCAGTGAACCCAGGGCTTATCTTCAGTCGGCCTCCATCGGCGAATATGGAGGACTCGTATACCCATTCCATGTCGGGCCAGAGCTTGGCGAGCGTCGCCCCGAGCCAGGACAGCCAAGCAGGCAGCCGGAGGTCGTCGATCCAGAAGGCGCCGTTGCGTCGGTCAGCTAGCGCGAAGGATGCGACTCCGAGGAAACCCGAGCGCGCTTTGGCAAGCTCTCCGGTCAAGGAAGTCGGGCGGCCGGCGGCACTGTCTCGGAGCGTCAGCGAGAGCAGGGGTAAAAAGACTCTGGGCCGGCCATCGCTGCCTCCACTCGCTCCCCGTCCGCGTTCTCAGCTCGCGAGCACTGCCGGCGTCAATGCGAACAAGCCAGTCATCTCGCAGCCCCAGAGACCAAGCGGGCGGTCGTCCCCAGTCAAAACGCATCATCATCACCACCGCCTGTCGAGCCTGTCCTCGATTCCGGAAACGGCAGGGCCACAAATGCGCACGCAGGCAAAATTCATGATCGATTCCAACGGGCGTGCCCGCGTCGAAACATCGGTAGTCGTAGTCGACGACGCCCCACCAACAACAACAGCAAGCGCGCGCAAGAAGCGCCACAGCTTGTACCCCCCTCCCCGCCGCCAGTGGGACTCGTCCGAAGAAGAGGACTCCTCCTCCACCGACGACGAGCCCATTATCATCCCCAGCCGCAATACGTCATTCGCGCTCCCGGACCCTCGCAAACCAACCTCGTCCCATCCCTTCCACCACCACTCCCAGCGAAGCTTCAGCGAACGCAGCACCACGTCATACGCCAGCTTTCAGGGCGGGGGATCCCAGCCGCCGGACCCGGGCGATAGCGATGGAGAGACGGTGGTCAACCACGGCGGCGGCGGCGGCGGTAGCAGCAGCGACCTGACGCCGACGGGCAAGGCGTCCGGGGACGCGCTGAGTGAGTTGAGGAAGCTGAAGGAGACGAGGCAGAAGCAGATGTCGAGCTCGAAGCCCAGGCGGGTTGTCTCGACGACCCACCACTATACGCCCGGGGCAGCGCACCACCACCCCGGGACGTCGCCCACGACACTGAGCGAGGGGAGTTTGCCGACCCCGACGACGGAGGGGGGCAGGATGAGGGGGTGCGCTGCGTGTGTAATCGGGGGATGCGGGGAGGGGTGATTTGCTGGTTCAATGGTGCGTATTTTTTCCCCTCTATCTGCTGGACCCCTGATGAAGATTGGTGCATGCTAAACAGGGGGTGAATAGTGAATCCTGTGAGATGTATGTCCATGGCCAGTGCGTCAACATCTCGCAGCGGACTATGCCGTCTATCTATATCTGTGCGTTTTGTGCCAACACGCCGAATATGCGTGGTGGTAGGATTCGAGATACTGGGCGCGTGTCTGGGGCTGTGGGATTGCCTGCTGTGGCGGCGTCGCCGTTGGCGCATAAGTCGTTGAAGTCCTTCCGCTAGCTGCTGCGACTTGAACCCGTGAGAGCGACGGGGAGTTTTCATAAACTTTGGGTAATGAGCTACCCTGCTTACATACTGCCATGGGCTGCGATAAGTTGGACTCCCTACGACGTGCCAATTGGACGGCCTCCGTTTGGATGAAATATGGACAACTTGGGCGAAAGAGACGTTCCACATGGCTCAGGACGGGGTGTAGATGATACCCAACCGAACTTTTATTTAGTTTCGACGAAGAACATGAACTCGATGACTGCCATGTTTTTATTCACCCTGTCTCATCATGTTTATCCGTGCTTGTCTCTCATCAGGAGCTTCTCCAATATCCTTCCCAGTCGGGGCTACATCCAGAAAGTCAACCCAAATCTACAACGATCACAAGAACAACAGAATGCCTCCCTATCCACCCCTGCGCCTCCCAATGGCAGATGTCGGGCGAGGCTGCGAGGTAATCGATCCCGGAGCTCCGGAAAGCGGGCCAGGAAGAACCGAGCTACCCCACAGACCCACGGCGCGCCGACTTCGGAAGGCGGGGTTTCGGGCTATTGGGTCCAGGCAGTGAGGTCAGTCGGTCAACAACCGGGGGGCTTGCTTCTGTTTTTACATAACTTCTCACAGGAAAGCTCCGATTATTTTGTTGGTGGTCCATCCCTCTGACTCTGACTCCTTTTGCTGTTTTCTCTCCTCACTTCCTTCTCATATCTTGGGATTCATAAGATCTGGTTGTGGTCACCGTTGCTGTCGAACACCTCCACTTCCATCACACGCTCCGCGAAAAGCTTGACGGTTTACCCCCTGGGAATTATTTGAAGAGAGAAGGGGAAGATAGGAAAGACAGACAAGAGCAGCCATGGCGCCGACACATAACATTGTCGTCTTTGGCGGTGACCACTGCGGTCCCGAGGTATGTTGCCGCCCGATTGGACTCTCCTCTTACCCATGAACCTCTACTGACAGCTCCGGGACAGGTTGTGGCCGAGGCCGTCAAGGTATGTTAAAACACCAAGCCCACTCGCCCGCCCCTTCATCACGCGTCATCTATCACGGATGCCAAGCAAGAGCGGGAGCGGGAGGGCCCGCCGCTGCGAGAGACGGCTAGAAGCTTACACGCCGCTTGATCACAGGTCCTCGTCGCCATTGAGACTCACAGCCCCGAGTCTGGCAAGTTCAACCTTCAGGAGCATCTTCTCGGCGGTGTAAGTATCTGAAGCCTCCCTTCTTCTCTCGCGATCACCTCGACGCCGTCTTCGGTGCTGGGATTTCAACCACGGAACCACCCCTGTTCATTCAAGCAACGTTCACATGGGTCCCTTGCGAGATACCTCCAGCTTAACATCCACAATATTCTCTATCATCCGCAACTAACATCATGCCTTTCAGGCCTCCATTAAAGCGCACAACGTCCCCCTCACCGACTCAGCCCTCGCCGCCGCCAAGTCCGCCGACGCCATCCTCCTCGGCGCCATCGGCGGCCCAGAATGGGGCCCCTCTTCCCCTGTCCGCCCTGAGCAGGGCATCCTCCAACTCCGCAAGGAGCTCGGCACCTATGGCAACCTGCGCCCGTGCAGCTTTGCGTCCGACTCCCTCGTCGACAGCTCCCCGCTCAAAGCCTCGGTCTGCCGCGGCACCGACTTTGTCGTGGTCCGCGAGCTGACGGGAGGCATCTACTTTGGCGACCGCACCGAGGACGACGGCTCGGGCTTCGCCATGGATACGGAGCCGTACAGCCGGCCCGAGATTGAGCGCATCGCGCGCCTGGCGGGGTTCCTTGCGATTGCGAACGACCCGCCCAGCAGGGTGACCAGCTTGGATAAGGCGAATGTGTTGGCGACCAGCCGCCTGTGGCGGAAGGTGGTTACTGAGGTGTTTGAGAAGGAGTTCCCGCAGCTGGAGCTGGCGCATCAGTTGATTGATAGCGCGGCCATGTTGATGGTCAAGAACCCACGCGCGTTGAATGGCGTGGTGATGACGAGCAATTTGTTTGGGGATATTATCAGTGACGAGGCGAGTGTGATTCCGGGGAGCATTGGGCTGCTGCCGAGTGCGAGCTTGGGGGGGATTCCCGATGGGAAGAGCAAGTGTAATGGTATTTATGAGCCGATCCACGGTACGTCACCCCCCTTCTTCACCCCCACTCCCACACCAGCCCACCAATCTACCAACCCATTACTGACTGTCCCTGCGCAGGCTCCGCCCCGGACATCTCAGGCAAGGGCATCGTCAACCCCGTCGGCACCATTCTCTCCGTCGCCATGATGCTGCGCTACTCGCTCAACCTGCCGCGCGAGGCCGCTGCCGTCGAGGCCGCTGTCAAGCTGGCGATTGACAATGGCACGCGTACCGGAGATTTGGGTGGTAAGGCGGGGACCGCGGAGATGGGTGATGCGGTTGTGAATGAGCTTGTTAAGTTGCTTAAGGCGGGGAAGGCTTAGGTGGATGGATGATGGGTGGGGGAAAAGAAGAAAATGATTGAAAATGGAAGATGGAAGATGGCATTTGAAACAAATACATGGTTGGGTGTGAAAGGAATACAGAAAAAACGTCCCCTTGCTGGAAGGACGGGCCTACAATTGGCGCTAGATAAACGGGAATCGTACCCTGGCAGTGTTTCTGCGGAATTGCTCGGTATTTGGTGTTGAAATCAAGCCGTTGTGTTGCTGACCAAGTGGTATTGCTCAAGTAAGCATCTTTAATGTATATGTGAGATTAGGGCAGATGAAAAGGGGCAAGTAAACAACAAGCCAGGTCAGTGAAAGCCATGTTGTGAGGGGTCATGAGTTTGACACTATTCTTCGTTCCTTTATGTTCCGTTCCTTTATGTTCCGTTTCTTTTCGCTAACCAAGTGGCAGAGGAAGGACCAAGAATATCTACCCGTCTTTTTCTATCCAGACACCGGGCTAAGAGATAACATTTTTGAGAATTTAAAATGCTGGTTCAGGGGTCGTAAATCAAACTCGACATCAGGTCAATCACCACTTAGTAAACTCATTGGAGGTTGGAAACCGCCCGACGCGTCATGCTACCTTGTCAAAAGTAACGGGACTTGTATCTTATGAAAACAGCATCGATTCGCCAGCTAGTCCTAGCCCACTACGGACTTTGTACGTACAATACAACACAACAAAACAAAACAAAGCAATCCATTACGCTCGACTCTTATGCCCATATTATCGTTTCATGACACTCATCCCCCTCTTCCTCCTCTCCACGCTTAATACCACAGCAACACCCAAGCAATCTGTGTGATGTGTCTCCTGTAACCCGAGAAAGCAAGTTGCCGAATCAGAATTAATGCCGTGTTGTTACTATCCTTCACCCCCTTTTCTTTCCCTACCCCTCAACTCATGTCCTCGCCTTCCAAACACAACTCTCAATCACCACCGCTAAATACCCTCCCCTTAGACATCAACATTCCAAGAAACCCGTTGTCTTGTCAAGAATACGAGGTAAAACAGTCCTACTCAAGCCCTCCTCAAGCCCTCCCAACCCCTCCCCTCCTCCCCGCCTCTCTTTCTCCCCCAACCCTCCACACCCACCCAAACACCCTCTTGAAAATCCCCCAATCAAATCCACAAACACCAACCGGAAGATAGTCCGCATCCATCCAGCTCCCTCCTTAGGTTGGACGCTGGCTGGGGTGCAGTGGTGATGGTCCGGTCTCCTAGATGCCTGGCCACTGCCGCCTTCCTCTCGCTGGGCCTGTTGCTGTTCGTCGCTGGGCTGTCTCCTTCTAAGTTCACTTGCCTCGGACGGTTGAGCTGCTGGCTTGGTGCTGTCCTTGGGGGTGGGGTTTCGGAGGAGGAGGGGTGGCTACGACTTCGGCGTAGCTGGGGCGGCGGGCGGTGGCGGGAGGATTGGGGCTGTGTGTTTGTTCTCATCGGAAGGCGAGGAAGCGGGGGCTTGGTCCGTCTTCTTGGTATCCCTGGGACCATCGACCTGGGGCGTGGTCTCCTTGTCGGGATTGGCTTCTTCGGTGGCCGGAGGCGCTGTTGTGGGCTTGGTTTCGCCACTGTCTTCCTTCTTCGGGGGTTCCAATGCGGTGACTTTGGCATAGCTGGGTCCTTCACCGTTGCCGGGGCTGTTTTCTGTTGCTGGCTTCGGGTTTCCAGTCTGCCCCTTGTCTTCAGCCTGGACGTTGACCGGAGGATGTACCTTGACTGTCTGCATAGAGCGCTCTTTGTGCTTCGCGAGCTCAGTCTCTGCGAGAGCCACGCTCTCCAAGGCAGGAAGATGAGACCTGCGTGCCGTTCTCGGCGACGCCGGCGAGTGCGGTGGTGTCTGTTCAGGGGTCACAATCGGCTTGTTAGGTTTGACGGTCCTCGGGCTGATGCCGTCCGGCAAGGCAACACCCTCATCCTCGCTGCTCGGAAGCTTCAAATGCTTCGGCTTAGACTTGAGAGGATTTGAGAACACAACAGCCGGCTTAGGGCTAGCCTGCTCCTCCTCATCCTCCTCCTCCTCCTCCTCCTCCTCCTCGTCGACAACTGGCTCTTCGGCCTCCGAGATGGAATGAAGCGAAACCGCAGGGATCGAGCCGATGGAGCCACGCGGCGACTTCTTCAATGCGCGCTGTGAAGGTGACAACACTTGGGGGGCGGTCAACAAGAAGTCTCCGGTGATGTCCTCGGTGCCTCGGCGAGATGGGTTAACAACCGGAGAGGGAGCATAGCCGTCAAAGGACGCTTGATCTGCCTCGAGGCCTGTTTCTATCTTCCGAACCGCATCAATGATGTCGTCTCTGGCTGACGGGAAGCGTTCCAAGGTCGGATCGTTCAGGTCAATGTTGTCGTAGTCGATCTCCTCCGTCGGTGCGGCATGGTAATCTTCTTCTTCATCATCTTCGGAAAACACGACTTCGCCAGAATCCTCGAGATTAAACATCCCAACACACTCATGGGCAAAGAGCGGCGACTTGTCGGCAATGGATTCCTCCTGGTACTCGCCAAACTCTTCACCCCGGAACTGAACTTTGAAGGGGCGGCCCTCGCCCGGCGGCGGCTCCAGAATGACAAACGTGTCCTGGATTGTCAGCCTACTACACGCTGTCAAGGCCATTGAAGGTACACACCTGGCTACTATCAAGCCTCTCTGCAGTGTCGGCCACCTCGGCCGCTGTCTCAGCAGTCTCAGACATCGAATCTGAAGCCGGCTCTTGAGCCTTGCTGCTCTGAGCAACCCCTGCAGGTTTCTCCCGGTCTGGCACCTCTTCATGGAGAAGCTCAGCTGAGTCCGCTACTTCTGCAGCAACCCTCGCAGAGATCGGGGTGCCCGTGCCAGAACGGTCACTTCCGGCAGCCTCGCCAGAGGGCTGGAGACGCTTGGCAGCAACCTTGGCGTACGACGGGGAGCTGTCCTCGCCGGTATCTTGCGGCTTCTCAGCATCTCTGGCTGTGGTGGACTGCTCATGATGTTGCCTAAAGAAGTCAGCATCGGTTTTCCAGCTTGTTCATGTCATGTATGATTGCGCTTACTCTTCCTGGGGCTTCACCTCCAAAACATGGTTCGTGTTGCCAGAGCTGTCCGTCACGGTCGGTCCATCCTCCTTCAGTACCCACCAATCGCCGTTGCCGAGACGGAACTTGTACTCGATTTTTGTACCAGGCTCAGCGCAAACCTCTTTCTTAAAGTCGTACTCCCCGTCCTCCCTCTCTTTGTGGTCCATCTCGTAAGGCTCCCATGGCGGTTGGGAAAATGTACCCGCGACGTACAGGGGAGGGCGAGTTCCGGGTTTGTGGTAGCTGATGACCGCGGGGACTTGCGTCGATGCCATGATGGGTATGCTGGGCGGCTTGAAGTATCTCGGTAAAGGTCGACTACAGTGTTGGCGCAGTCGTGTGGGTGTACCGGAGGTTTCGGTCGATGACGTCCTGGCTTTTGCGAGAGGTATCTAGGTATCCTAGCAGCGGACCTTTTCGATCCGCTTGAATTGATCTAGGAGTGCGGTCTGCACGTTAGATAGACAGCTGATGTCGGTAGTCGGGTTAGCATCGATGTTCTCGACAGCACCAACATGTGCCGCTACGAAGGGTTTGAGATCGGTTGATTGTTGGGCTCCTCTGGCTGATTCCGGCGCGACATTGCCATCGCGGGGTAGAGAGTGACACAGCAGAAAGCATGAAAGGAAAGCAAAGATAAGCAGCGAGATGAAAACTGGCAACTTGAAAGACAAAGGGACGCGGCAGGGGCTTACAGTTGGTCAATGGAACAATCCAATTGTCTAAACTGGATCAAACGATACGTCTAGAAGCATCTGGGATGCATTGAGGGAGCATCGCATCTGACAGGGGGAAGTGATGAGGGCTGGCCGTGCCTTGATTTTGTTGGAGAGTCAAAGGTTGGAAGCTCACATCAAACATGGGCAGCTCTTCAAAATTGCGAACCTGAAAGAGGAATTGGCCAATGCCCTTCTGCCTTTCCTCCCCTGAAAACCCCCACGCAGCAATGAATGGGGCCATAATCCTGCCCATTTTGAAACTTCCTCCTGCAAAATGTTGAGTGCACAACCTGCTGGTGGCAAGCGTGATGGAAGCACCCGACCTTTCGTCATGGACTCTGCAATCTGGTCAGGATCCGGGACGCAGCTTCCCTTGTGGTTGGAGGCCGCTGCGGAGACAGGCTAGTCGCTCCCGGCAAGCTTGGCGTCGATCCCCCGCATGGCATTAGCGTCATTGACGGTTCCCAAGGCGGTCACATTGAGCAGAAAAGTTCTGCCTTTAGATACCGCTTTGCTTTCGCAACAAAATCGGCTCCACCCATTGTTGTCCTCCCCCCTTGTCAACATCGTTCCCATCTCCCCATCGACGCCATCTCGCGCTCCCCATGCCTTTCCGTTTGTCCGCGCCATTTGGGTTACTGTTAGACAACATCTTCGCGACGGGATCTTCCAAAGCAAACCCGACCGTCAGGCACCGTTAGGCCTTGCGCTCCAATCGCAACACCACATCACATCGCCAGCTCAGAGAACACGTCAACCGTCGCCATGGCTGCTCTGCCACCGGATACGATTCAGGTTAAGCGTAAACGTGGCACCGATGAGGGCCCCGTTGACTTCCTCCGTTTGTAGCCTCTACTGCCCTTTGTCTATCCCTGTTCTTGCGCTAATAGCCTTGGGAACAGGACTCGAGCGAAGCAAGCGGTACCGCAGCCTCTCCGGTGACGCTGGTTGGGTATACCAGCGCAAACGAGTCGCGGCCGAACGTACGAAGCTTTCAATCAACTCCTCTGCCCCTGCGACCCCGACCATCCAAACGACGAGGGAAGGGGATGAAAAGCACGTTCTGAAACGCCTCCACAAAACCCAAGCCTCGGCCCCGGATGATACAACTGCGCCGGCAGCAGCCCCAACAACCTTAGAACCGCCTGCGCCAACCGCTTTGAGTCATGCGACCACTGAGCGCATACGTCGATTCCACCTGTCACGGCCCAACTCTCCCCAGCCAACGGCTGGCGTGTCCAAGAAGCGCACAGCTCCCGCCGTTTTCATTGAGCGGGGCGCAAAGAAGCAACGGGAGACCTTGAAGGCCATTATTCAGGAATGCAGTGTTATCCCAACGGAGACACCTCGAGTATCAGGCGACTCACCGGCTGAGAGACCCTCGCCTCCCGAACCCGAGGAATCTGCCCCGGCTGCAGCCCAGGAACACATTCCCGTCAAGTTAAAACGGCCCGGGGCCAGGTCCCGCACCACTCCAGCTGGAACCACGCCCGCTCTTCCTTCATCCATGCGTGATCAGGGAACTAATATGGATGCGCTTGCACGGGCTATGGACGACTGGACACTCGCCGAGATCGCCAAGAACCTAGACAGGATGCAGGAGCAGAGCACCAAATCCAAGTACAGCCCGGCTACGTCGCGCTTCAAGCCCAAGGCTCCGAAGCAGCGGTATTTCGAACGTCACCCGGAAGTCCTGGCCGAGAAGGAGCGGGAGCAACCAGCACAACAGGCTGTGGCCTCAGCAGGAGAAATGGATGTTGATATTGCCGACTCGACGGACGACGAAGATTATGTGATGGAAACGTACGAGCGAGTACCCGCTGAGCTGCTGAAGGACGAGACGGTGCCCGCCCACCGCGTTGGCCTGCTGGTGTTTGACACGGAGCCTGATATGGTTGAGTTCTTTTACGGGAATGAGAGCGACAGCGAGGACGAGTTCCCGGAGGATGAGGACGACGAAAATGGTAGGTGGCTGTGTCCAAGTGGGAATTGCAGGCCACAGATAGCTGACAATTATCTAGCGGAGAACTACTACGCGGCAGATTATCCGGACGAAGACCTCGATTGGGACGACGAGTTTGACCGAAACGCCTACCACTATACTAACCAGAACGCCTCGGATATGGAGGAATTTGACGAGAGGGACTTTGCCGACGATGTTTGGGAGAGGAGCGATACGGCTGTGGGGGTACCAGGAGGGCAAGATTGATCGGCTCGGGGGTAGTTCGGTCTTGAGCATTGTATTTTTGAACAGTAGCTATACTGAAAGCAGTGGTGTTGAAGCCATGGAAGAGGAGGGAACAGCAGGCTGTACTGCAATGTAACCCTTCGTTCTTCTCCATTGGAATGTTTGTTCGGTGAGGTTGTCCAGCGAGGCGTTTTGGCTTCAAGGATGAGCATCCTCCAGCATCCTCCATGCTCCAGCCTCGTTGTTAGTCTCATGCAGGACAACTGTCGGCGTTCGCGCACCACAGCCTTGTTTACACACTTCCTATTTAAAGAGAGGAAGAATTCTTAAACGACAGGTAGATAGTTCAAATCTCCCATCGCTCTGATCGGGGTCAGTTTCCGCCCATATCTATCAAACCATTCTCGCCCCTTCCTCGCCAGGAGATCTCAATTTACCCATCATGGAGTGCGGAGTGTGTCAGGGGGGCTACCGTAAATTATTCTCTCCTAAAATCCTACCTTAGCATAAGAGGCTTAACACCATGAGCAGAACACGCCAGTCATCTACTGCTTCTCAGGCAACTTGGGAGACAACAAGAGCAGCACGGACTTGAAGGCTGGTACGACACACTGGGTGTGCTGGGAGTATGTTACCCTCTTCCACCACTCTGTTATTGACAAGACGTATATGAGACCCTCAATGCCGATGAAATTGCTGATTCTTCAAACCCCCAAAGTTGCTTTGAGACCATGAGGGACGCGGGGTACAGCCCGCACTTGTCCATACTGTCGCACCGACCATGGAGGCGTCGCTATTTACCAGCGGTGTGCGGGCTCAAGACCGACGTACAAGTTTAAGGATATGCAAGGCGTTTAGTGGGAGAGGAGCTGTTGGGCTAGGATTCAAGTCAACTTGTGTGTAGGGAAAGTTGGAAGAGCGACAATCAAGGTCTTGTGAAAGGAGTCAGGCAGGATACAGGCTCAGTACTCAATATCAGGTACTAGTTTAACCCAATACCAGACCTCCCCATCCGTCAGTCCTTCCCAGTACTTCGTCAGACATTACCATAGCCATTACCAGTCCACATATCCAAAACAAACCGGTAAATACAGAGCGTTTGAAACATGAACTTGTGCCACCCAAACCTCCACACGTCCGTTTTTCCTTAATAGAGGTACACACAAAAAGGAAGATGACTTATAGAGCGACTATAAAGGGGTGTATATGGACCGTGTTTTGTTACACCCCGAGCTGTCTACTAACAGCAGCATTAACATCAACATGGGAAGCATGTGCAGCGTGGCCATGTACGAACGGGAAACAAACGAAAGAGAAGGTAGGAAAGAAAAAGATAGCGGATCAAAACACCAAGAAGAACAGACAAACCCGAACATAGATTCAGAAACATATCACCCTCTCTTGATGCTGCCTCGCCTTCGCAGCAAGAAACTCCTCTCTCTGGCGTCGTCGCCTTTCAGCTGTCTTTCAGTCAGCGCCCGTTCTCATCAACACAGCAAAGGCCCCTTTGCCTTGTTCCGAAAAAAAGTTTTTGAAAAGACTCACCAGCACCCCTAGCCAAAACCCGATGCTCCTCCCGCACCCACTCATTCGCCTCATCAACCACCTCCTCCGGAAACCTCTCCACCAACGAGATCCTCGCCGCCCTGCATTTGATCTGCTTCGTGCGATACGCCACGCCCCTGTAGTATTTATACCCCACTTCAGGTTTCCCCCCCGCCTCTCTCATACACTCCAATTGCCCATCACCTTGCCTCTCCGCCCTGCCCTGTTCTCTTCCCCTTCATTCCCACCCCCAACCCACCAGCACCAGCACCAGCACCCTCCGTATGATCCAACTCATCCGCATCAACAAGCACAAGCAACCCCTCCTCCACAACCTCGGGCAAATGCAGATTCGTCCGATAGTACGCACACTCGAGCCCACTGACTTTCCGCTCGAGCCCTGGCCACCGTGCCATGAATACCACGCGAACTTGTGACCAGGTCATGTCGAGGTCGACGCGGTGGTAGATGAAGAAGGCTTCTTGCTCGAAGGTGTAGGGTTTGTTGGTGTGTTTTTTTTTGTTTTTGTTTGGGGGTGTGGCATGGAGTGATGGTCGTGGAAGTGGTAATGGTGATGGGGTGGGAGGGGTTGAGGGAAGTGATGGACGGTAGGAGTGGTGGTTGTTGGGGAGGTTGTTAAGAGGGAGTGGTTCGATCCGCGGCGCTGGCGCCGGGCGGTGGTGTGTTTGCTATTGCACCTGCGGTTCGGGCTCCGGCGAGTGTCATGGCGCGGGGATTCTGCTCGGAAGGAGAAGTAGCGCGGGGTGGTACCGGCGCCGTCGGTTGATGCTCGCCGGGGAACGAGCTGCGGAGGCGGGAGCAGATATTCTGGCCGTTGACCCGGCACGGATCGCGGGCGTGGGGGGAGCGCTGGCCAGACTGGGTAAGGGGTGGGCGACTGAGACGGTGAGGATGAATTGGCGGGAGGTAAAAGAGGAATTGGGGGAAGTATCTGGTAAGCCTGGAGCTGGAATTTTGCAGGTAGCGCGGGAACGCCTCGCAGGAGGTCGGAGATGGGTGGGAGACGCTGGTTTGTGGGAAATCGCAGAGGCTCGGGTCCAAAGTTGCAGTTACTTGTGATATTGCTGCTGACAACGGACGAGAAACTGGAAGAGGCACTGGAAAGTTCGGTCGTCGAGTCCCGTTTGAAAGACAAGAATTTCGGTGTCTGGCCATTCAGGCAGAAAGCGCTCCGTAGATCGATGGTGGGAGAAGGCGGAGGGGAAGGGAGTCTGCCCAGCTGGCTTATGCTAGGGAGTTTCGTGTGACCCGTTTCCGGCGTAATATCTGGCTGCCTCTCAGCAAGCCCGGGGAGTGTCAAAAAAACCATTGTGTATTTGTATGGAATCTGGTCGGGGTGAAAATGGGATTTGGAGAAGAGGAAGTCATTCATGTGTAAAAAAAAAAGAAAAGAAAAAAAAAAAGCCGTCAATGTAAAAGAGTGACAGCAGTGAGAAGGGAGCGAGCATAGAGGATGGGTGGAGGACCGTAATCCTGTTGGGAGCCCATAGGCCTCCATATATACATACAGAAACGCAGAAACGTGCAGTGAGCGGCTGCAGAGTCAGGCTTCCGGTCACATCAACACCGCATCGACGGAGATCTACTCCACTGAACCTGTAGCGCCATCTACAATGCAGTAGTGTGCCGACAGAAACAGTTAGCCAGCTGGTGGACTTGGAGGAGGATGGCGAGGGGTGAAGGTATCGTGATCCTCCGGGCTGTCTCGTCCGTAAGTTGTCGGCTGTGCAGAAAACGGGCCGTTCTTGTCGTTCGCCGCGATCTCCAGGTGACAAGTAGCGAGCCATCGATGCCCGAGAGGTATGGTTTATCCTCGTCCCAAGCGGCTTACATTGTAGGAGGTGGCAACAAAGCTAGGGAGGGGACTCGAGACCCCTGTCCTGACTACCAAAAAGAGTCTCGGACAGCATGCAGTGGACATGGCGGCTTAGAGTTCGGCCCACTGGAATCTCCGCGAAGCGAGACGCCCTGCTGGATCGGCCGGAAGTTGATGCAGCCCAGATCTAGCGCATATCCCTGGAGACGCGGCCAGTGTCCTCTTACACAATCTCGTCGATGACAGTACCCCAGGGGCATCGTTCGCGACTGGACAACACCCCCGTCACAGTGAATTGTCTATGAAGGTGACGGTCATTAACAATGCTCTGAAAACAAAGACTGAGATCGTAGAATCAACTCATGAATAGGTGGCAGTTCGTATGTACATGCATTCTTTAGACTCAACAGGGCCCTTTTGTTCATGAGACGCCAAGCTACAGTTTCGGCGTCTGGCCCCCTTGTCAGGATGAGCTACAGCGCACTTGGCAACAACCTCCTCATCTTTTCGACCCGAGGTGTCATCCGGAACCAATCCGCGAGTGGGAGCGTAGCATCCTGTCCGCCGGAAACAGCATCTGACAGCGAGTTTCCCTGCAGACTGAGCAGGTAACTGCCGAACGACAGCTCCTTTTTCACTAAGCTCACGGAGACTTCCATGAGCGGAGTCCTCGCAGGACTGGCCAAACGCAGCAACCTTGGAATCTTGCGATCTCTTGAGAATCACGTAGTCAAACCTTGAGAGAATAGCTGAGGTCGGCCGGCCGCCTCGGTGTTTCAGCTTAGTCTGCGTCCTCGAGGTTCGCAATGCCTCACTTCCCTTCTCTCGCAGTTGATGCAGTTGATGAGGGCGTCAAGTCGGGAAATAAGATCCAACAGGTCCATCCAGAGTTGAAGTCGGTGATGGCCTGCTGCAGTGACCCGTTGGATTCAGCGCCTCTGCGAGACACATCCAATGGTTGGTCTGGGTCGTCGGTCGTGGGAGGGAGTGCAGGGGAGAGATGGCATTGTGAAAGTGATCGGGGAAGTGGGGAAGCAACCATCAGCCCGTTGATTGGCTCAGCCTAACAGACCCACATATATGAATCTACAAACCACACCTCAAGTGGCTTAGCGCAATCTATTTAGGTTGTATCAACCCTCCATCACGATCTGGAAGTCTGGAAGTCGCGACCCAGTCCAGCATCTCACAGCCCGGCAGATGGAGATGTCACCCTTGCTGCAATGCTTGAGAGAGCCGGAGAGTTGGGAGACTCGCTCCATGACTCGAGAATTTTCTTGGCCAGGAACAGTCTAATGCAATTGAATAACTTGCCCCTTTCTTTGCCCCAAAGAGGGAAACGGATGATTCCGCCGACAACCCTCGCTCCTGTCTCGATCGACCGGTTTCAACAGGGCAGTTCCTTCCTCCCATAACGAAAACATGGGGCCAGAATGCAGAAATCGGGAAATGTGATTCATCGTTTCTCTTCCCCCCGCTTTCGCTGCGCGCAATTCTCCTCTCGATTCGAGCAGCAAGAAACAGGGAAGCTCATGGCAACCCTGCTGTGCTCGTGGCATGAAGCCGTCGAGACTCGAAAGGGTCATTGCAATGACAACCAGCAACGAATCCTCCCATCCCGCAGTCGACACCTTCCATGTTGTCCACACCATCGCCATCCAAACGATGCGGTAATTTTCTTCCCGTTCCACACCCACGGAGACACGCGAGAGTCAGAACGACCGGGGGGGTTACATCCTCTCGACTCGTCCAGCCCGCCCATAAGATGGCTGGCCAGTATCGCGAACGCCACCCCCTCACCACGCAGCCCTCCACGACGCCGGATCTGGCGTTGCTCGGCGAGATGGCTTCGCCAACCGTGGATGGTAACACGGCAGCTGTTGGCATCGTGTTTCTAATCTCCGGCGTTGCACAACCTCTTAACTGAGTGGTTATCCTTGGACTTGGCATGGCAGAGGCGTTGAACCTCGAACCACTTCTTGATTATGACACTGACGGAGGGCCCGGACTCGATCCCGCCGGCTAGAGCCCGAGGGATGGGAGACCGTTTGTCTGTGCACCGAAAATAGCAATCGCAGACTTGGGGATTTTAGGTACTCTTCGGCATTCAGCACGCAGTTATATCCCCAGTTGCCTCTTCTCCTAAACACCGTATGGTTGGCGACGCTACCTAAAGCTTGCCGCGGGAGCCCTCGGCCCCGCGACCCGAGGCCGTAGCCTTGTCATCCAAAACGGCGCCTAAACGAGTCCCGGTTTGCAAGAAACCTTGATTTGTCGGCATGCCTTTGAAAGACTCATCACCGGAGAACCTCCTGTCCTCCGCATTAGCTGGTTTAAAATGCTGAGCTGCTCATAGGAAAACTTACCATCCCCGCTCCTCCCCAAGCGACAGATGGGCACAGTCGCTGTTCAATTCGCAGTCCCAGCCCCCAGACACTCCTTGGCCCGCTCTCCAATCAATGGCCAGACCAGCTCCATCGTGACGATCAGCATGCCGTGCATCTGTGGTTTGCCCCGCCATCTCATCCTCCTCCAGCTTTGATTTGGACCCTAATCCCTGCCGTCGCCGATAGGCGCTCAACCCGCAGGTGAAGCACTTGAAGTCTTCGACGTCGACATTGTCCGGCATCTGGCCCGTTAGCACACGCCCCAGGGCGATGATCACCGCGGCGTGCGAACACAACAGGATGGCGCGAACACCGGCCTTATCACATTCCGCGATCAGCGCCTCCAGCGTCGCTGCCACGCGGTTGTGCAACTCATCGATCCCTTCTCCCATCCGGTTCGGCGTTACTGCCGGCCCATAATCTGGGTCGAGCAGCCCCGGGAACAACGGGCCGAGAGCATCGAGGCTGGCAGGGACCGGGTGCTCAAAGTCGGCAGACCCGTACCACTCGCCCAGCCCGGTCTCGCCGCGGATCCTCAGGGGCGGCACCACCACCTCGTCTACGGCCGTTGACGCCGTTGCGGCGGGCAATGCCTGTCCCTGTGCCCTGCGAACAAAAGGCTCGACTGTCTGCAGACAGCGGTAGTACAGGCTGGAGTAGACTCGTTCGATGGGCGGGTCCGCCGCCAAAAGCCTCACCCCCAGCTCGTTCGCTTGGTCCACCCCATGCGCCGTCAACGCCGGATCAGCTGCTCCGCCCGTGGGCGACTTGATGAAGGTCGTGTAGCTGCCGTTCGACGGATCGACTAGCCAGTTGGATCGAAACTGGGGCAGTCAGGTCAGCCTTGTCACTGCAGCAGCGCCAGCTCTCAACCGGCCGGTTTGACTAAAAGTCACGACGACGAGGCCGTCCCTCAACAACACACAGGAATGTGTACTGTGCTCGCTGTTGTGTAACCGATCGCACCCATGCGAACGGCACGAGCGCGAACTCCTGGGCTAAAACAGCCACAAGATGCAGCCGCAAGGCGAGATGGGTGACGGGGATAGGGACTTACCCCATGGCGGGTAACATAGATCACCTCTAGCGTCATGACAGGCTGGGCTGCAGGGGGGGCGGTGACCAGCTTCACTTCTTCTTTTGGGGCTGCGGCGTGTATTCCTCGCTTTGGGAATGGGTTTGCGAGTGGCTGAGAAGCTGGGAAATCACTCCGACCCAATCACTACCGTCTGGTGAAAGTCAGAGATTAGAAACTTTTCTTCAAGTTCTTGGGACGATGCAAGAATGCGGTGCGACCTCAGCTCGGCAGGGGAGGGCCCCTGAGAGACATGCTTCCAAGCGAGAGACAGTTCCCGAAAGAGGGATGTGTTTCACTTGACTCGCACACCTTCTCCTCACCTTAGATAATACATATATTACCTTCAACTTTGCCCAATTGAGGATAGGTAGGTCGAGAAAAACATAGAAGGAGAAAAGCCTCACCTTCTTTCGTCAGCCCCCTTTCCCCTCCTGCGTTTGAGTCTTGGGCGAATCTGGTCAGATCCCAATCAACCGGCTGGTCAGAAAGGTTTGGAACTTTAGATTGGGTTCCTGAGAATCCCGGGGCTTGAGGGCGTATGTAGGTCGATGAATTGAAAAGGGGGGTTCCTAAACCAGAACGGGCTTTGAGATTGACGTTGGGGTTGGTTTACGCTTTGCCTCTATGTACAGGTAATTTTGGAAGACACGATACGGTGATTGTGAAGATCTGGTGGTGGAAGTGGCCGAGTGTCTGGGGCTGGATGTAAGTCTCAGGTGAGATCGAGCTGTAAGTCGAGATGTGTTCCTGAGATGGGATCGGAGGAAGATCGGAGGGAGGGGTGGTTGTTGAGGGATTGTGCGTCAGGTGTAAGATAACAATTGGAACGTGAAATGTTGGAGTCGTGGCGGAGTCCCGAGGACTGTTCTGCATACTGTGGAAGGTCTCAGGTGAAGAGAAGGGGAGGAGGGCGGTTGTAAGTTCGGTTGGTGGTTGGGTTGGGGTTCACGGTGCACGCTAACAGTGGGAGCCGAGGTTCAGGGTTGGGTGTTGTGACCCTAACCCTTGTATTTCTGTCCTTTTCTCGGCGAAACATGTTGTGTCAGTCTCGCGAGGCCGTCGGGCAGTCATCACAGCAGGTGGAGACACAAACCGAAGTGTGAGGTTAAGAATGTAGTAGATTTGAAAATCTATTGAGATCAAGAATATGATGATTTATGCTTTCATTTCAGGCACCTTTCACACCCAATTCACCACCCCTATCTCACTCCCCAGCACCAGAAACCAACCAATAACCCCTTTCCGCACTACACCACCGCCCTACCGCGACTTCAACTCCTTCTCATGCATCACCCAAAAATTCCTACACTCCCTATGCCCCCAAAACTCAACCCACCACTCCCCAAAGCTATCCTCCACCTCCACATCCACCTTTGCCACTCTCTCATCCCTCTTCAACCCACAAACCACGCACGCCTTCGGCGCCGTCGGCACCCCCTTCGCCGTACTAACCCCCATCACCTCCGCAATCTCCGGCACCCTCAACACTCCCCTTCCTTATTATTATTAACAGCATTAACACCCGCCACAACCCCCTCAACCTCCCCACCCCGCTCTTCCAAACCCCCACCACCTCCGCCGCCTCCCGATCCTCATGCGCCTGCTGCTGCCTGTCCACACTCGTCAGTTTCATCCCCTCTGCCCCCCCGCCCGCCCCTCCCCCACGGCGGAGATGGCCATGCCTTGCGCTAGGAACCGGTCCCGGTGCCAGCGGTGCTTGCGCCCACGATGAGGCGCGCTGCGACAGACGCGAGGGAGAGATAGCCCCGCAGGAAGATGAGGGTGGATGAGGAGGCGAGAACACGTTGGTAGGCCGGGGAGGAGGGGGCAGGGTGAGGAGGGGTTTGAGGAGGGCGAGGAGGGAGGGAAAGGAGGGGCGGGAGGAGGGAGAGGAGGGCTGAGGGGGGCGGGATGTTGGTTGGTGGGGGCCCGGGCGGGGTCGGATTCTGGTTGGGGATGGTGGAAGTGGCGGTGGTGGTGGTGGTTGAGGGAGGTTGGGGTTGGTGGCGGACCAGTCTTGCCATTCCCAGTCGGTGGTTGTCGGGGCGGGTTTTGGTTTGGGGGCTGGTTTGGCTTTGGGTTTTGCGGTTGACTTTGAGATTGGCTTTGAAGACGCGGGCTTGGTAGTGGCTGGTAGGTCCTTGAATTCCTCCCACTGATTGCCAAAGCCATCCTGTTCAACCGTCGGCCATGCGGTAACTGGAGATGGCGATGCCTCGGCGGCCTCCTTCTGCACCTTGGTGACCGCAGGGGGCTTGACTTGGAGTTGCTTTACCGTGTCCGGCTTCCGCTCCTGAAAAGAGCCGTATGGAGATTTGGGTGCCTCCGGATAAGAAGATGAGCTGGGCTGGAGAGCTGGGTTTGACAGAACCAGCCCAGGGGGTTGCTTCTTGGAGGGCGCGGGTGCTGGGTCCAGGGACAAGAGATCCAGGGCAGACTTTGCAGGGGGTGCCTGAGGAATCGTAGTTGCAGGCGTCCCCGTCTCAAAGTCCCCAAAATCATCGTCATCGTTTGTCCCATTGTCCGCCTCGAAGTCGGCGTCAAAAAGAACGTTTGGATCAGGGTTGCGCACTGTCTTTGGGGGTTCCGGCGCCTTGAGGTTCTTCTCCCAAGAGGGTCGTTGCTGCCATGGTTCCGGTTCAGATGACCCAAAGCCAATATCAACGTGGGTGGGACAGCTTGCTGTGGCGGTGGAACTGGAGAAGCAACCTCAAAATCTCCCCAACCATCGTCGTCTTCCGCAATCTGTGCAGTTTCCTGAGCGACGGAAAATGAGGATTCTTGGCTCTGGGCCCTTCCTAACCCGCCCAGACCACCAAGACCCCCCCACCCGCTGCTCCTTTGAGGCTCATTGACTGGTGAAGTGAGCCATGGAATGTTGGCTGGGGCTGCGGAAGGCTGAAATGGGGGCCAGTGTGTAGAGTTCTGGCTACTTTGTGACTGTGAGGTCGGATAAGTTGAGTTCAAGAAAGAAAAGGGGGTCGCTCGAGGCGGGAGCAGCGGGAGCCGGAGGAGCACTTGACGTGCTGCCACGCTGGGGTTGCTGTTGTTGGGGTGTCGTCGTTTGCGACAAGTCTCCAAATAGTGCAAAAAGGTCGGCCGACATTGTGCTGTTCCTTTTTCTTCTTTTACCGTCCTGATTTTTTCAAGTAGGTGAACATGGCGATAAAGTGGATGGTGTTGAAGACTCCAGCTCAACGTCATCCAGGAACACGATGTTGGGGATTTGCGAGGTGGGGCAAACCGTCGCCCTGGCGAGGCCTAGCGCAACACATGGCACAAGGGATCCCGGTTTCCCCTCAGACTGGTCCCTGTGAACAGTGGAACGTGTCCTAAGATGTTCAGGCAAATCTGGGGATTGGAGGAGATGTTTCTGGTCGATTACAATGCATGATCGTCAAAAGTTTGTCCGTGGACCAAGATATCCCAGAATCCATAAAACTTACAGATGGTGTTCGAGGTTGAAAGAAAGAACAAGATCGGATGGGCAAGAGCATGACTGCGGCCAAACAGGGGACTTCGACAGGGGCTGGGCACCCCTGCTCCGCGCTGCCGATTGGTGGCGGATGGAAGCTGAAGCCCCACCTGCCGCTCTCCCACTGCAACCCACTGACGATGCCACGCCTGCGGGTTATCAATGACCGGTGCTTTCCATCCCCAACTCCCTCTTTCAGAGTTTGATAGTTGAGTGCGCGAGACAATCCATGCCACATTCATAAAGGCACCACAACTCCACACGCCATCCCAACGGCTCGATCGAATGATCTCCACATCCAAAACACCCCCATCGCTCCATCATGAGGACCCTAGTCGAGGCCAAGTAATCACCCCTCCTTACCTCCCTCATCCACGACACCTTGCTTCTTGAACCACGGGACTGACAACTCCCCAGAGTACGATGGGAGGAGACCTTCAAGGAGGGCTCTAGCATCACCCATCTCCAGCGCGCCGTCAAGTTCAATGGCCCCCACAGCCCATGCGCAGCCGGTCTGCGCTCCATCTGCTGGAAGGCCTTCCTGCTCTGGAGGACGAACCCGGCCGAGGAGTGGCCGGAGCTCGCCCGCGCGGCTCGCGCATTTTACAGCGCCCTTTGCGACGAGCATCTGAGGTTCATCAGACATCCCGAACAGCTTACTGCTCTCACCGTGGACCCCCCTCGCCGATGACCCGGATTCGCCCTGGAACACTGTACGCAGAGACGAGACGATCCGAGCCGAGATCCTCCAAGACGTCCGTCGGCTACCAGACGAGCCCTTCTATCACGAGGAGCGAGTCCAGACCATCATCTTGGATATCCTCTTCCTCTACTGCAAGTTGAACCCCAGTGTTGGTGGCTATCGCCAGGGCATGCACGAGTTGCTGGCCCCTCTTGTCTTGATCATTGCCCAGGATGCGGTTGATCGCTCTGCCGTCGCAACGGAGGATCCCGCCGAAGCTCTCATAGCCGAGATGTTGGACTCGGCCTCCGTCGAGCACGATGCTTTTGCCCTCTTCTCCAAGATCATGGAGAGTGCATGCACCTTCTACGAAGTGGACAACGGCACCGGCCATCAAAAGAACACCATTGTGGAACGGAGCAAGTACATCCATGAAGTTGCCTTGATGAAGATTGACGAGGAACTCGCAAATCATCTGCGGAATATTGAGGTTCTTCCGCAGATTTTCCTCATGTGAGTTCCCCTCGTCCTTCTCTGTTGCTTAGTGCTAACAATAGCCAGTCGGTGGATTCGGCTTTTGTTCGGCAGGGAGTTTGCCTTCGACCAGTTGTTGGCCTTCTGGGACACCTTGTTTGCCTACGATCCCACCTTGGAGCTGATGGACCTTATCTGTGTTGCCATGCTTCTTAGAATTCGGTGGACGCGTAAAGCTTTCTGTTTCTATGGCAACCCCTGAACCAAACTGACAAAATCACAGTACTCGACGCCGACTACTCAGTGGCTCTTCAGCTGATGTTGAAGTATCCGGCTCCTCCGCCTCCCCATGGCCCTCACACGTTTGTCGATGATGCTCTCTACCTGAAGGGCCACTTTGATGCCACAGGCGGCGTCACTTTAATTTTCAAGTACACCGGAAAGAGTCCGGCCAACGCATCAATTCCCACACCAGCCCCATCACGAGGACCGACACCGCCATTCCAGAAATTCGGGAGTTTGCGACAACGAACTCTCGGTGCGAGGTCACCGCTGTCAGCTTCGGCAAGAATTCTGCAACAACCCGGCGGCGTCGAGGCGCTCCTGCAAGGCGCTGCCAAGAACATGATGGAGAGAGGCGAAAAGCTCGGTCTCAACCAGGCAGTGCGTGATGCCGTGGGCGAGATACGGCGGAACGTGCAGGGCTTCCAAGAGACTCGGAGCTCACCTAGGGGTGGCCGCAGCCTATTTGGCGAAGCTGGGCCATCACTACCGGACCACTCGCTGGTGGTCACGCTGATGGAAAGGAGGAACCGTCGACTGGCTGCCATGCTGGACGAGTCGGTCACAAACCTCAAACGGCTAGCGGCTTTGGATTTCCAGGGCGAGAAGGAGAAACTTCTCGAAACAGTCGAGGTGGCTGCAGCAAAGATCAAGTTTGTCAAAGCCTGCTTAGAAGATGTGTCGCTTGATCTCCCCGAGGAAGAGCTTCCTACTATCAACGCTCTTACCATCACGAGCCCAACCGAGATCAGCGCACCAACAGTCGCACTTGACACAACTCCAGTGGTGATGGTTTCATCTGCCGTGGAGGAAACGAGGAGCGCGTTGTCAACCCCGGATTCAGCCAAGGGAGGGCAATCCTTTGCATCCCCTCCTGAGATAACACAATTCGACGTGGCCGTTGAGGACGAGCACGACAAGATGGACACGGATCACCACGAAAACGACACTCTACCACCACTCAAATCCGAAATCATCAAACCCCCGCCAATCATCACAACAATAATCCCAACTGTCGTCCCTCCCCCAATCCCAGAGGTACTTCCAGAAGTTATCCCAGAAGTCATCCCAGAGGAGACCATCCACGAGGTCCTCCCTGACGCACCTCTCACAACCATCACCTCCCCACCACCCCTCCCCGAGAACCACGCCCAAAACTCCCCATCCCAACCCGCTCAACCCTCGCCCAGTCCTCCTTCGCCTGGATGCTCGAGCCAGACACGACCACGTCGTCCTTGCCGCGGCCGCACTCCTCTTCCTTCTCGTCTCCCAGACCAACTAGTAGCCTGTTTGGCGAGGTCACGGCCGACGGGGCTGGCGAGGGCGCGTTATCGGCGGATCAGATATTTGGGTTGCAGCCTATGCAGCCTGTGAGGAAGGGGTAGTGGCGGTGTCCTAGATGACGTTGTTTCCTAGGCTTGGGGACCGGAGTTTCAAGAAGAAACGTATACTTCGACTCAGGGTGGGGAGAAGGCCAAGGAGGGGTGATCTTGATGCGGGGTATCACCCTCCCAAAGCACCTGAATATGGGAGAAAATCATCAAACGGAATTATTTTGACACGATGTAGCTCCTTCAAGGAGGTTGCCGGCCCGGGGAAGGTAACATCAGTCGGCGCGGGGTGGGAATCGGAGCGACTGACCGGGGAACGTTACGTGCGAGGGTGGGCGCAACAACAAAACCGCTCATGTTGATGTTGATGTTGATGACGACGAGATGAAACGACCATGGGCGAAATCTTTCGGGGCACATAGACAAGGCAAGCGATTGGATTTAGCAATTGACTGTCTGTTTTTTGCGTTTCTTATCCAGTTTATCCCACTTGAAATGCGATGGTGCTGTCTCCCTTGGGAAAGTGGTACGACATCTCGTCTCCCTCCCACGGAATACTTTATCCCACCACTCTTATCAACAAAACCGTTTGCTAAATCTAGAAAGCAGATCGTACATACACACAACATTCACTTCGTTACTCCGTACTCGTGTGTGTTGCACGAGTCCAAAAACAGCTTCCCACATCGGATCAAACAGCCGCTTTTGAAACCTCCAAATCGGCTGTTTCACAAACCGCCTCAAAACCGGATGATTAATCACCCGAGTTAATTTAGAGAGGGTGGCTTGACCCAGACTGTCGGGTTCCGACGCCGCGAAGGAAATTATGCAACATGTCTGAGGACATGTCTGAGAGTGAGAAACCGGATGTTGTTGGTGCGATGCGGTGTCATGTGATGGAGGGGAGATGCGAGAGGTGAGGGTGTTTCAGGTGAGGGTTGACGGCCTGAGGCGGGTCGGGTGTTGCGATGTTTGTGAGGGGAGAGATGGGGAAAGATAGTCTGAGAATGGTTTGAAGAGGTCGGGGTTAAGCATGTGCTTGGAGTATTGACAAGCAGTTGATTAGCTCTAGTAGATGGCATGAGACTCAGCCAAGGGTAACCACCTTCGGCTGGTTTCTCCTTGTGTAACATTCGGAGAATACAGGAAGAGAAATGAAGTAAGACAGTTGTACAACACCGAGCTTCCTCCGATACCAGAGACGGAAGCGCCTGTGAAGCGGGCCACAATGCAGTCTTGCTGCTTGAATCACGCCACTCTCGCGACTTACACAAGAGACTTGATATGGAGAACGCACTTCAAGGTGCTATTCCCGAAAGTCCAAGAATAGCCGTCCTGATGAACTGAGGTAACATCACTGAGGATTCCGAGATTCACAAAACGGATGCTTGGTTAGATGACTGGCTGGCTTAATTTTAGTTGTCGAGAGTGATAAGTTTTAGCTTACCTGTGTCTTTCTAGATCTGAACAACTCCAATATCCGAGACAATGGATAGGAAGCCACTCGGGGGGTACCGCCATACACCAATGTCGGTTATCCCACAACTACGAGTTTATCTGAGTAGTATTAGAGTGTCTTCCAGGGGTTTAGAGTGCGGTATTATTTTCGCACAAGTCAGACTTCAGTAACACAAATAGACTCGGTCACACCAAACCAGGGGCTTCCTTGCCCTATAGGACTACCTACTATCTTTCCTTCTAGAAATCAGTTCGGTGTTACCGCTGGGAAGCATACTACCACACAGTACGACTTCACTTGCGATACTGAAACAAGAGACTTTACGAAGAGCAACATATTACAAGGCGGAGGCATAGAAGACAAAAGAGTGTTCAGCTTCTAACAGATAGTGCAGAGTTCGCCCTAGCTATTACAATGAATGAACCTTCCCTTGAGATAATTTTCAAGCTCAGAAGGTCTAGGAAAAAGCCAACTCTCTACCAATCTTGAACTCCTGACTCTTGCATCCCTCACCAGCCGGCACCCAAGACCAACCCCAGGCGCCAGCCCCTAGTTCAACTGAAGAGAACCATGTTCGGCCCTACTTCTCCAATGCCGCCCACGTCCCGAGCCGCAGCCCGTACAATCCCAAAAACCTGGAAGTCATAGTATGGCAAATTATGATATCCATCGCCGGGGATGGAATGCTACGCTGACCGTAGCACCAAAACAACCCTCAGGGTCCTTTCCAACCCTGGTCTTGTCAACAAAACAAGGGACATCAATGACACCCAGAGTGATAACCTCCCGTGCTGGAAATGAGGATAACCATTGTGTCACAACTTAAAGCACGTGGCGAATTCGGCACTGCCTCATTGAACCCCTTGGCATAGAAAGTTGCAATATCATCCCTTCCTCAAGGAGGCAAAGAAGAAGCCACTAAATTGTCATGTGAATGGCGGTGTAGTAAATACATGTTTTGACAGTGCCAGCAACCCAAACTCAATGCTGTCCATCACCAAAAAAAGGGACCCTCCTGTGTAACCCAGCAAAGGGATGAAGCCCTTCGCAGCAAACTTTACCCAAGCCCCGTCCCAATGAGGAAGGCCACGAGAGAGAGTCGTGGGAAAACAAGATAACGTTGGCCAAATGTTTGGTCAGCGGCTGGCGGACCCAAAGCAGGGACCCGACAAGGTCTGGTCCCGTGCTCGTGTCCGCGCGCGGCAGGGCGGACGCACGGCTGTTGAAGGCGTCGAGTCGGCTGTCTCAGAGCCCGGCCGGGGGAAGCCGTCTATCAAACCTTCACCCCCACGTTTTCTTCTCACCCTTGACCTTGTTGAAGAAACAAGCCTCAGTTTGCGAAATCGATAGCCAAAGTCACTTGGCTGCCAGCTCGGCGGTTTGTCGCCGCCGATCTTCAAAAGGAGAAGAAAGGAGAAGAAGAAGAAAAGGCTGTTGTGTTCCAACACAAGCCAGCAACAACATCGCCCACAGTGTCCTCACCACCACAAACTGCAAAAGGCACAAAAGGGATGGAAGACTCGGGGACCTCCCCTCCAACCAAAAAACTCCATCCTCCAGCCCAACGCAACCATTGGCTACGGAAGGTGGTTGACAAACTGCTGGCAAGAAAATCCCCCCTTTCGTCCTAGCCTCTCGCACCAAAGAAGCCACCATTACCAGCAGCTCCGCTCAATAACCAACAAAAGTGACAGCGGCAGGGCAATTCCCAGATCCCCAGCAGCAGTGCAAGCCACTCTCGCTACCTTCCCTGTTTTCAGTGACTCTCTCGCACGCAATGTCCAGCCAACAGACCCTCCCCATCCCATCGTGCTTGGCTTCTCACAGCTTCTGAAGCTCCAAAGTTGTGGGTCATACCACACAGACACGCAAGAAAGAGCACAGACATCAGCCCGTCCAAAGCCTGTGCGCTTGCATGACAGCCCACCCAGAGCATGCAGCGAAACGAAGGAAAGGAAAATAAGAAAAGGACGGAAAGGGGGGGCTTTCTCGCGAAGGAGCAAGCGAGGCGAGCAGCAGCAGCAGCAGCGCACATCGCGCATCCGCGGCTGCAGGCGCGGTTGTCTGCCGCGGTCTGTGCCTGGAGTGTGCATGCATTGCATGGATGATCTTTTTGAGCACGGCCTTTCCCATAACAAGGGGGGTAAAGATGGTGGTGATGGTTGATGCATGAAACACTCCCTCTCTTTCCCGTCCCCCCTCCTCTCCCTCGCTCTCGCTCGCTGCGTGGTCCTGTTTCTGGGCTGGTTGCTTTGCATCACCGACCGGTGTGGTGTTGTCTTCCAAATGAGGGAAGGGACGTGGCCGCCTTGGGAGGGGACTGGTCAGGGGTGATCTGGAGGGGTGGGTTTCCTCGCAGATGGGTGCCAGGGTTGGTGATTGGACAATTGGGCTGCTGAAAAGCCAGTTGGGTTGCACTCCGCTGTTGTTGCTGTCGACCAGGGCCGGGGGGGACTGATGAGGGAAGGGATCCCGACTCTTCGAAACAGAAGCGAATCGAACAGCAAAGTGCCAGTCCGTTTTGGCTCGACTTTTTTGCGCCAGGATCTCTGCTTTGGGAGATGGGGTCGTGGCTTGGCTGGCCTGCCTGGCTGGGCGAAGTGTAGTTTGGCCATGTGGAACCAGGAGAAGAGAGACCGAAAGGACACAACAACAACAACAACAACAACTGCAACGAGAACAGACTATCGAGTTGTGCTTCAAGGGAATACCTTGTCTTATCTCCCGGCTCGCGACATTGGGAAGTCGCTATCCCGTCACAACGGGCTTCCCGAGTCCTTCCCTGCGTCCTTGATTACGGGCTGCTTGTTGTCTTCCTCTGAAAACTGTTTTGTCAGAGCAGTTGTCACACCGCACCTCTGCCCTCTCTTCTGCGTCCCGTGCTGCCCCGCTGATGTGAGCGGGTTTCCTGCTGCAGTGCCCTGCCAAGGGAGCGGCCTGCTGAGATAATTGTATCAGGGAGCTGCCGCTGGCAAGCAGGAACTCGGGTCTCCAGGCTCGCTGGAGCTCCAGTTCTTCTCTTTTGACTGGCCTAGACAACTGCCGCGGAAGATAGAAGGAAGGGCACTCTTGCGGTTGGCTCAGAGCAATGCCGAGTTAGCCAACTCCACGTGCCCAACGAGAAGCAAAAAGAGGGTAAACTGTCTCGAAGAAACCCTGAACGCTTTCTGCAGAAAAGCGGTGCTGGGTTTCGTATGACGCCATGCAAGCTCTTGCAGGACGAAGAAATCTCGGGCTTTGAGCTGTGTGATGCGGCGCAGCAATTCTTCAGCTGGGTTGCTTCAAGACACGGAATGTGGGGTTAGCTTCCCAACCCTTGGGTTCCGAAGCCCTGAAAGGCTCGAGGGAAATGGCGGGGTTGACAACAACGGGGTCTGATTAATAGCGGGCCCTTTTGTCTCATCATGGACCCTGGCTCCTCCCAAATCGGAACTGATCTGACTCTCCCGGTGGGAACTCCTCACCAAGAAGGAAGCTCACTGCAGCTCGACGTAACAAGACCGTTGAGCCTTGTCTTTCCTAGTGTTGTAGGGCTAAGCTTGCTTCCCTCCCACATGTCCGAGGCAGGAACGATACACGTGGGTTCAGATAGCTCTCACATGGGAGAACTCCGCCCGTCCACCGGTGGCCGGCGAATCCCAAAGGCAATCCATGAGGGGAACCCGGCCTTCGACCGGAGCGGTGCCGCTGCCGTCGTCCTTGAACCCGGCGGGCGGAGTCAAGATAGCAGAGGCACCTTGATGGTTTGCTCCACCATTCCAAAGTCCGCTGAGGGTCAGGAGCCAGTAGTAGCCAGGGCGCCGGATGCGCAGGAACTCTGCAGCCGTGCAGCATGCTGGACGATTCGCTTGCCAGTCGATCTAAAAGAAGCAAGTTCTGGTTCGTCAATCGCTGGATCTTCTGGCTGCAGTTGCTTGCTTGCGTTCTCGCGGGAGACGGCCAGCCTCCCTCATCCACCCAAGTCGCCGATTGCCGTTAAAGAGTGGGGTGGTCCCCGGGTCTCGATGCACCAATTGTGGAACTGGTGAGGGGGAAGAAGATCGCAGCCCAGCCCTTGTTTCGAGTTTCAAGTTTTGGCGTTTCCATTCCAGTTTCACCCGCAAGGGCACCGGTCGTCGGCGGAGTCAACGGTTGTGTGTTTGCGCCGTTGTGCAGCGATTGTTCTGGAGTTGCCGAAGCTTTGTCCTGTTGATTCTTGAAAACCCTGTGATTTTTATTTATTTTTATTTATTTTTAATTTTTATTATTATTATTTTTTGCGTCTGAACAATTGACCTCCCTTTCCGGGGAACAAGGGATTGTTTTTTCCAGACAGAAAAATCCCGGATCGGCCGCAGTCCGGTCCGGAACTGGACACGCGGCCCGCCCCTCTTCGCGTTCAACGCCGAGTCAATCCATTGGCGCCGACTGCACGGAGTACGGTCTGTTAATAACGGTAGACGGGCGGAGCCGTTGATACGGATACCAAGCATGGCATGCCCATGCAAACCATGAGACTGCGTCCCTTGCTGGAAAGCTTCCATTCCGCCCTCAATATCCTGCGATGGCAGCTAACGCGAGGGTTGAAGCTCCTGAGGAAGATAGTCGCATTGATTGTTGCCTGAGATGTTGAATGCAACCACGCGTCGGCGGCGCGACACCAACCGCTGCGCGCCTTTTGGCCTCGGTTGAGCTACCCCCGTCCTTCAGTTGCTGGTACCGAGGAGGAGGAGGAATATCCAACCTTGTACTCCCTGCTGGGACGGGATGGGATGGTGGGCTCATCTGGTTGAGCTGGACTGGAGCGAAGCAGCTGCCCCTCTGAGACTCGGTCCTTTGATGAAGAGACGCTGGATATCGAGGGAGACAGCGGCGAGCTCAACCGCCTGCATGGAACCCAGACATTTGCCATTGGTCGGAGCCGTTTGAGTATCGTTCCAGACCGCACTTTGGAGTTGGGGTTTTCGGCACAGTGGGAGCTGAGGTTCATGCCGTTCTGCATTGCTGCAGGGACCGTTCTGATGGAGGGGCGGCTCAACATCCTGCTGCAGGGGCTGTGCCAGGAAAGGTTTGGATGGGATTAGCGGGTAAGAAACGGCGTGATGATATAACTCCTTTCGGTTTGGTGCCGTCCTCGTGGGACACGGGCAATTTCCCACAATCCAACCACCACAGGCAGGTTTGCGACCCGAACTTGAACGCCAGGGCACTGGGCGATCATCAACCATCAGAAACATTCGGAGATCGAGATGCCATGACCAAGGGTCCTCCGGGGGGGGCAGAAAGTGACGTGATCCACCATGTCGCGACCCCCGGCCCGAATCCTTCGCCGTTTCGGCCATGTTCGCCGGCTCGTTGATGGTGATGCCTCCACAAAGAGGAATCGCGCCCGGTCAAGGTTTCCTTGAGGGATTAGCTGGGCCATACATTCCGAAATTGCTCTGGCGGCTGTTCCGTGTCATTGGGATTTTGTCAACGATTCAAGGCGTCTGGTCATCGGCGGTTTGGTGTATGTCCCTCGTACCTGTTCCTGCCAGACGGTCAATGCAACAACAACAGGGCGAAGTGATCGCTTGATGAGAACGCGGGGCGGGCCGACTCTTTGGAGGAATCGTTCTGCGGCAGCATGAGAGTGATGCTTCCCAATAACCAATCGGCCCGTGGAGTGTTGTTGACAATCCCGGAAATCGTCATCTTCCACCAACAAGCTCTTTCCTTCAACGTTGATAAGCTTCACCTTCCAGCGCTCGTTGGCGGTAGCCTCAGTGAAGGATTCCGGGCTCAGTTGTGTTACCATCGGCCGTTCTGGGTTTCGAGGTGTGAATAACGAATCCTTCGACCTTGCCTTGATGTGCAGTCGAGGTGAATTTCCAACGGCAGGGCGGGCAATGGCGAAGTCACGTTCGGGGCGCTGGCCCAGCAGCCCGGGAGGTGAGAGCTCTCAACCGACATGTGATCCTTGCGGAAAACCAGGATGCTATTGGAGCACCAGGTTGGTGGCATTGATTGGGGTGCTTGCCACGGTGGAGCTCTCCCTGCCATGTCGTCAACCCGGTGAGCCGCCATCAACGAGATTGGAGACGGTTCTGATGTGGAAGTTGGTCCAGAGACCGGGATGGCATTCTCGCCCTTGTTTCGACGGCTTTAAATGTACGGGATCAAGCTCTGGCTTGGTTAAGGCTGGTCTTGTCCACTATGTACAGATTACTGTGACAGCAGCAACTGGCTCCGACAGCAGTCTGGCACGGCGAGTGCCGAGACTCAAAAGGGCCCGCCTCAGAGGGGCGTGAGTCGTCCCGTCGCGTTGGGCTTTTCAGCACTGAGCAAGTCGACAATATCGTCCTCTGCATTCCCACAGTCAGTGACTCCACGGCTGTGAACCGGATTCGACGCCCGATCGACAGGGGGCACTAACCTTGGCCCTGAAGATCCACCAACACGTGTAACCCTCCCTCGACCTTGTCAGGACTGGCAACCTTGCCAATCCTCCCTGGCAGGTTGCCGTCGGTGGGTTGCGGCGCAAGAACTGCCCCTGAGACCGACCTTCCGCGGAGAGTATCTTGCCAGAGCTCCAGGGCTTTTGATCCTGCGAAACCTTTGTTGGTGTTGATCGAGATATCAGCCACACCGGCACCGTCGCTGGCTGTGACCGGGGTGGCGCCAAGGGAAAGGTTAACGTTGACGAAGACAGGGATAGGTATGGCGCGTCGGGATGTCGACGTAACGGCGGCGGCATCCAGGCCCGTTGGCCAAGGTCGGGGCCATGTTCCGTGGTTGCGTTTCTGTTCAGCCTCTTGCCATGGCCGAACCACGACGGGCTCTGGACCTATTTAGCCGGAACTTCTTGTGTCGCCTTGCCAGAGTTTGAGACGCTCGTTGGGTCAGGGAACGAGGCTGGCGAGCCTCGTAGTGATGCAATCGCAACTTGGGAAGGTCTTGTTCGTCCCAGCAGGGGGCAATTCACGTGTGGACGCAAGACAACCCTATATCGACTGCTTTCTCCGCGTGAGGGTGATGGTGAGGAGAATTTGGTCGAGCCGGGGTCGGAGCTGGGGTGCCTCAGGTGGAGAGGTCCCCGGCTCGTGCTTGCCTGGCTTCCTGGTGCGTGCCTGGTGCTTTGGGTTGGGTGGGGTTTCTGCCTGCACCAAGCAGGAGAGAAGGAAGGAGCTCGCCAACCCAGAGCCACTTTGCCTTCAGACCTCCCCAAAGAAGAAGGAATGAAGCTGCGTCATGATGATAACGAGGGCGCATTCATGCAGGCGCGATTACGAATTCGCGCACCCTCGCGTCAACACCAAGCCAACGCCGTCTGCCCCCCAGCACCGTGCCTCACACTCCATCAAGCTCTCTTGGATCCGAATTCGACAATTATAGGAGCGTTGGACAGCGGCGAGCGGAGGCCGCATGAGGGAGAAACTTCAACACATGGTTCCTCGGCAAACCCCAATTTCCAGACACAGCTCGCCCTGTGCCGTTTGAGGGGTCCAGACCAGGGCCCCCGTCCCGCTTCCCCGGAGCTGTCGCACGCTTGAAGGTCCCAAAGGCCAGCGATGTGACGGTGTCTTCCCTCCGCCGAGGTGCGGGGACAACGGGCCTTCCCCAGACCCAATGCCCCCAGGAAACCCACTCGCGATCGAACCACGCCGCCCGATCGGTCGCCACGGGCCAGACTCGACGATGGAATCTGGGGAATCATGTTGCTTAGCGCTACCCACGAGGCACAGAACTCAAGAGTCTCCGACACACACCACACGCTCGATCACGGAGAAGCGACCGAGCCTGACTCTCCCCTGCCGCTCCAGCGCTCGGCATGTGAGGATTTGCCCGAAATCGCGGCTGCCGCCGATCAGCATGTGTGTCGCCGTCATTACGAAACGTGCGGCGGTGCCAGCGAACCAAGGCGGAGAGGGCTAAAATTATCGTGGATGATACTTTGCCCCCCGTGGCCGGAAGCTCAAGACGGGAGCCTGCCTATACGCACGAGACTGGCGAGGTTGTACTCGACGTAGGCGGACGGGAGGTGACAGCATGTCTGGGATGTCCAGGGACGTCCAAGACGTCTGGAAGCAGGATGGAATTCCCAGCAGCGTGTCACGGCTCAATTGACACAGATTGGCGGCTGGCGGCTGGCTGCTCGTCTTCGGTGCGCGTTTCCGGTGTAACGCTGGGATGGGGACAACACGCTCTGTCTGGCCTGCTGCCGTCATACTGGCGAGAGTCGTCGTCCATCTGGTTGTCGGCACAATGTATCGCGCGATATTCCTTGCTGGTGTTGGATCCCTCGCTCGCGCACTCTGCCTACTTTACTCTCGGGCGTGAAGCCTCGGTTGATCCAAGGTTCTCTCGAGCCGGACCCTGAGGCATTGCTGCGAGGATGTGCGTGTTGGCGTGCGGTGCAACCATCGGATCCCCTCTCGGTCCGTCCTGTCGCCGGGATCATCAACTCCGCATCAAGGGGTTTCGCATTGAGGTAAAGACTGGGTCAGAGAAGCGACGGTCCGTTTTCCCCAATCGACGGCGTCGTCTCCTGATCCCGTGTCGAGACCTGTGATTCTTGGGCCCCTCCGTCGCCGAAAACACCACGATGGAAAAGTCCTGGACCAGATGCTCGGTATTTCCATCCGGGACCCGACTCTTATGCACAGCCAAGTTAGCCAAGTGCGCCATGAAACTGCTCGCAAGCCACACGGCAGCACGCTTTGGACACGGAGAGAATGGTGCCGCCGTCTCGAAGAGTGCGGCAGCCACGAGCGACGCACCGTTTTGGGCCGTGCCGCTAACGGTCCGCCAGCAGGTCAGACGGTTGCGACGCCAAGCCACTGGTCGCAGACTGGCCGGCGGGGTGCAGGTAGCCAGACCCCGGCTGGGAACAAGATGACCCCACTTCTGGCTCCACAGACTTTCTTCGACAGCTTCCCCCCTGTCATCAGGGGCTCGAAACCACGGTATCCTGGTGTTTGGCACCATTGGCTCCTGCCCCGTCGGCACCAAGCCGTTGGCCCTGGGGCGTTGAGCTTCCAGGAAGCGCGTGTGCGTCTCTCGACTGGTCCACTGCGTGTGTGCCTGTGAGGTGTGAGTCTTCTTTTTCGGGAGCTGGAGCCAGGATGCGAAATCACTCTGGGGATGCAATATATGGAACCCCCAGTCCCGTCCCATCCCCCACAGCCCGGATCCCAAATGCTCTCTTCTTGGTCCTGTCTTCCCTCCCCGAGCAAGGAAAAATAACCATCGATCCTTAGTCCGGAGACACCAACTCCAGTTTCATCCTCCACACGCTGACTGAGTTGCTTCTTGGAACCGGTTTTTCTGACTTCGCCGCCTCCTGCAATTCAAGCTCGCCCCGCCGTTGTTTCCAACTTCCAGCATCTTCCCCCAGAATACTACGCACTC
Source organism: Collariella sp. IMI 366227 (assembly GCA_027946355.1). Lineage (NCBI taxonomy): Eukaryota > Fungi > Ascomycota > Sordariomycetes > Sordariales > Chaetomiaceae > Collariella > Collariella sp. IMI 366227. Next base: position 2,094,092 of record JAPEUS010000003.1, on the reverse strand, counting down.
GCGGCCTCGCCATCCAGCTGCGGATGCCCCCGTCCACTCGCCAGGGACGCCATATCCCAGGCAACCTGACTGGCAAGCGTCAGTGGGTATCGACCTGCCGCCGCCACTCCTACGGCCGACTGCTCCCGGCTTACTCCGCCGAGCCGTTGCAGATAGGACGAACACGAGATCAGGGGATAGGCCCCGCGAGGCCCACAGCACCGGGTCGCCCAACATGAACTTCTACGCCGCCTCCAGCCTGCCCGTCTACCGGGTTGAGCGGGAGAAGCCAAAGCCCCCAAAGGTCAAGAGCGCCTCCAAGAAATCCAAATTTCTGGGTCTTCAGAGCCCAACACGGCTCACCGTGCCATCACCACCCGTCCGGCCCGTCACGTCATCCGATGCCGCGCCGCCACACGACGCCCGCCCCATTGATAGGCTTTTGGACCCTTCCATCGATGGCCCGCCGTCCCCAGAAAGCATCCGCGAGCTCAGCAACCAGGTTAAACGTGCCTCCGTCCGGGACAAACATCAGAGCCACCACACCAGCTCGTCCGGGTCTTCCTCGCTGCGGTCCCTTACGTCGATTGACCGACCTTCTTGGGACACCGCGTTTGACGGAAAGAGCCTGTCGAGGAAATCCTCCGGCCGGTCGACGTCGAGCAGCATGCCTTCCCGGGACCGGCCCGAGAGCGTCCAGATCTTCGGCAAGACTATCTTCAACCGGAGAGGCAAGCTGAGGCGCGACAGCAGCGCCCAGAGCTCGTCAAGCTCCATGTACTCGACTGACGCCGTCATTGAGCCGTTGCCGTCTGCTCAAACCTCGCTTCCCAGCCGGGACTCGACAATTCCCTCCATGTTTGGCCTTCGCCGCACCACCAAGCAGGAACAGGCCGCCGAGGCCCAGCGCAGGCTCAACATTTCCGGCCCATACAACTTTCAGCATGTGGCCCACACGAAGGACCAGCCTCCGACGAGCCGTCCCGCTTTGCCCGCAGAACACTCGTACCCCAAAGGCCCTCAAGCCCCCGGTTTGAATGGCGTCAGGGGCGATGAGCTGCACTTTGCGGGGTTTTCGTCGGAATCCCTCCCGATGCCCGAGGCAGACGCGAAGCTTGTTGTTTCCCCTCCGCCTCAGCTGACCCCCGTTCTCAGCCTAACCTCGACTGTGTTGAGAAAGCAGTCGGGTTCCCGCCGACTCCTCAATCGGTCTCAGTCCCAGGAGCAACTGAACTTGGGGATTCCGCCGCCAAGGCCTCCGAGGTCTCCGGCTGTCGACCAGTTTCCTCCTGTTCCGCCTGCGCGCGGCTCGAGCCGCACATCTGTGCGTCATGAGCGGTTCGATTCAACGGACAGGCCACAAACCAGTGCCACTCTCCGATCACCTCATCTGTACGCCGACCCCGGGAGCCCGCCTACGACTTCTTATGGTTATGCGCCTGCCCCGGACATGGTTGTCATTCCAGAACATGCGTATTCCAACTCCCTCACTGGACAGGACGACCCCAATTGGCCACTTCCATGCCCGAGCAGCGCCGCATCAGAGCACACTCTGCCTGGCGTCCCGGAGGAAGATGAGAATGCTGTCGCCGCCAAGAAGTCCAGGGCGAGTGTAACCAGCAATGCGTCTCTCCGGGGAAGCCAGTCCGTTCCCATGTTGAGGGGATTCGCTTTCCGCTACAACGATGACTCGGGCCGCCGAACCAGCGATGCGTCGGACACCCTCGGCCGATTTGATTTGTTCGCTGCCCAGCAGGCTCTCGAGGCCGCCCTGATCGACAGTAGCGACCTGCCTCGGGAGGCTTGGGAGGATGACATCGATTACTGCTATGACCACGAGGCGGAGGCTGACTGCGATTATGAGTGGGGTCGTCCCTCCCTGGATATAAGCAGGGATTGTGACAGCGCGACGCCCGTGGACAGCCATGGACGGGGTCTTGCCTCGCATGAGGCCTCTCCCACAATGCTGACCCCAGGGCAGTTCGATATGCCGGCTCTCAGCCCTGTCAGCCAAATCTCGACAGCCACTGCCCAAGAAGCGATCACACCCATCACGGTGAACAACCCCAAAGCTTCCAACTTTTCCTTGCCGCGGGTTGAGTCGAAGAACCTGCTTCAGGTCCGCAGGTCATCTGATGCTTCCAGCTTCAAAGAGTCTCACGGCTTCAACCTTTCACCATCTCTCTTGATCCCCATGGATTTCCAACAGCAGATGATGACCTGTGAGGCGGAAAGGCAAGAAGCTTCCGACTTTGCTTTTCGTCACTTCGACGAGCCCGCACTCAACATGGATCCCTCAGCGCTTCTCCAGCGGTACCGTACCAGCGCTTCCACAACCGGTACCATCGAAAGCAACAGCTCGGCGTTCGATAAGCACAACTCGACCGCCTCCACCTCGACTGATTACACCCGCCTGACCGCGAGTGTCTCCTCCCTCGACATGGAGGCTTGCTCCCCGACCTCCGAGTCGCTCCAGCGATTCCCTTCGTTCGAGTCTCATGCCCGGACTGAGAGCAAGACCGTCATGCCCCCGCTCCCGGAGACGGAGGTGGCAGCCCAGCCGACCGCCCGTCGGCCCCATTTCAAGAGCCGCGGCAGCGAGTCGAATCTCGGCAAGCTTGCGGACGAGCCGTGGCCTGGCAAATCGAAGGCGTCGGTCCAATCCAGGCGTGGGCGCTCGAGGACCACTAGCCTCAGCACGCCGCCGCCACCGAACCAGTATGCGCTCTTCCCGTCGGTGCAGCTGAGTGGCAACCGGATCTAAGCCAATAAAACATCAATCTTTCACACCACATACTTAACCATATCGCCAAAACACATACCTTAGGCGCCAAACGCAACACACCACACGAGAGTTTGAACCTCTTACATCTTATCTTTCCCTTTTTTCATGTCGAACACTCCCTGTTGTTGTCTCAATAAGCATCTGTCAGCGGATGGGGTCAAATCATAGACTTGGGATGGTCAAAGGCCGGGCGGCGCAAACTGCGAAAAGCAACTCCTGTGTTTTATCTTTTTCTCCTCTTTTTCCCACGGGGCTCTGACTCCGTTGTCACATCATCACGAGCTTCTTCCCTTTTTCCGGTTCTTCATGTCTCTCGATTTGAGGACTTGTTGATCAAACTGTGCAAACAACTTTTTGGCTCTGATACAACCACAACCACAAACACATACCTGTACCTGGGCAGGGCACCCACCCATTGTTTCATATCTTTTTTCTTGTTCTCTTCATATATATTGCTGCAACCGCATGAGATCGGACCGCGGCTGCGCAGCCGTCTGTCTCTGATCTGTGGCATCGTTTATATATATTTTGGGCGAACGAGCGAGCAGAGAAAGGCTTTTCCGATACAACAGCGGCGCCTGGGCAACCGGGAGGAATGAAGGACGGTGTTGGCGAGGGAGAAAGCAAGCAGAAACGAGGAAGCACTCAACCTGACAACGAGTCAGACCCCCGCTTTGCCAACTCAGACCCCAACATCAAAGTGGAGAATGAAGGTGAGCGTGGGAGGATTGGATATTTTCTTGGAACGACGAGATGACGGATATGATCGTGATGATAGGCGGGCGGTGAGGGGGGGGGGGCAACAAAGAAGCTTTTGCAGAGCTTTGCAAAACACAAATTTTGGAAAGGGTAGATAGAAGGAGGGAATCTGGATAGGCCCGCTGTTTTATCTGCTGCTTTTCAAACTCCGCTCTCTCTCTCGTGCTTGCCTTTCGTCTGATCAGGTTTCATGTACTATGTACTGTATGTACAAGGCTGAGTTCGGCAGTGATAAAAAGCCACCACACAATGATCTTCAGTGCATACCTTACCCACTTTCACAAAGTAAGACAAAACATACCACCAAAGACATCTCACACATCTCTCTTCTTCTTTTTTACTGCCCTGCAGGTGAGGGTTATTCCAGGTTTTTGTGCTACATCACACACACACCACTCACATCCCAACATAGCCACGTGGTCCGGCAGTCACGCTTTGAACTGGCAGACCACCCAAGCTCACTAACCTCTCGTGATGGTTGGACGCTCCCCTCCACCTTCTCAATTCGTCCAGCCTTGCAGGTTTTAGCTTGGGGCAAGACGTCATCGAGACATCATCTTCTTCTTCGTTTCGCATTGACCCGGATTTTGAATTCCCATCATCTCGCTGATTTTCCATCAGTTTGCAGAGAGAGAGAGAGGGGCGGTTGAGGCTCTGCGGCTGGTGTCGGTCGCTAAGGTTGTGGAGCCTTTGTGGCGTTGCAGAAGCAACTGCCATGGCGTGCGTTTGTTTTGTTTGCGAAGTTGGTCACGTGGTGTTTTGTTCGAGCCCCCTTTTTTTATCCCCGAAATGCGCGCATCACGTTGTCCGCGATGGGGGTCGGAAGATTGCATGAGGCACAAGACCATGGAAAATCAAGGCCATCCGGTCGGTCGGTTCTTTAGTGTGACGCTAATAGGTAGTGTCAGAGAGAAGTCGGTGATGGTGTCGAGTCCGTTGCGATGTGTCGGGCGAGTGTCGTGCAATTGGGTTGGGGAATAGGTCGAGGGATACCGGATTGGGGGCGCCGGCCCGTTGATGGACAAGCTGGTTGACGGGGCAAGATTTGGGGGTTGAATGTCTTCTTGAGGCGTTTGTGTCGAGGTGGTCGACCGTTTTTGCGAGCGGAAATCTGGAAACGGTTGCTGTTGGTCTTGTATCGATCGTGTCCTGGAAGGCACACTGTTAGCATGTTTTTTTTTTATGATGGAGAAGGTCTTTACGCTGCCGTCTGTTTTAAAGAAGACTTGCCCTGGATAGGCTCGATTGCATGTGAGCTCGTTCCCTAGTCCATTGAACAGCAGCCGCCGCTCAGTAGACCGCCGGTGTTGTTCTTGGTTGGTTCACAACCCCCAGAGCGCCACATCGTGCAGGTGGCTGCAAATTAAGGATAGAGGAGCCAAGAACAATATGGAAGATATGGAAGAAGGCCAGAGGGGGCAGAAGGAAGGACATAGAGGACAGGCTAGGAGAGGGCCTGAAGGGGCAAGCAAAATAACGAGAGATAGAGGAGATGCAAACGCGCTTCCTTCAAGGCTGACACTCGGATATTCGTCCAGTAGCTTGTCAGCCCGTAGCTTTGAGACGTCCGGGGATATTTATGTCCCGCAGAGGCATCCAGTCACACATTTTGTGTGCTAGTTCCCGCTCTTGGACGATATATACATCAAATATCCGGACGGGAGAGCAACTGCTAGGTGTGACCTCGGCAGAACCCGACTTCAGATTTGTCACGACGTTGTTGTTTCTTTTGAAGGCGCGTCAAGTGGGCGACGTCGGAATAAGAATGAGCTCGTGCTATCCGTAGAGTCATTGGGGGGGGCGCAAGGGTCAAAGAGCGACGGCCTGTTGAGGATGAAGGCCTGTTTGGACATCGCGAGGTAGATTCGTGGAACGATATCCCTTCGTCAAGCGGTTCTCTGCGGTGGTCAAGGTCGGACGTACAAGTCAAGAGGAGTAGGCTCGACACAGGGGGTTAATGGGACAGAACGGCGGAGCGTTTCTCAGCGGCAGCCAGGTATGCGGGCAAAATCTGCTCAGCGTTTTCGAAAGCGTGTTGGGAGACACACAGCACAGACACATGACGATACCGCTTCTTTGAACTAGGGTACGGCCGAGGGTAGGGGTTGACCGAGGCCTACCTCGCTGTCGTCAGTGCGTGCCTGGTCTGGTTGACGGCTCAAGCATGGCTGGCAGCAAAGGTTTTGTTGGGAAAATGGTCTAAGGAGATCTTGGGTTGGTCATTGCTCCTTCCCCAGGCACTTGCTTTGCAGAGCCACACAGCAAAAGCTCAGAAATTTCAAGAAATCGAAAGATGGAAAGCGCAATCCGCAGTAGTGGTCAATCGAGGCATTTGCGGCGTGGCTCAAATCTCCTAAGGCAGCCGATGCTGAGCCCATCTCGACGCCGACAACCCATTAAACCAAAAGACGAAGACCAGAATGCGTTCCGCGTCACGCCAACAGTATCAGCTGCCATCTCGTCACCATCCTCATCTTTGGCTTCCTTTTCTGTTCTTTACGTACCTCTGCTGCCTCCACGAATTGTCACCCCTTTCCAGGTCACCCCATGTGGCAAAAAGCAGCAGATGCTCGTCGATTCCCCATGGGGTCAATGCCTCGGGCCATAGAAAATCTGGACGTTTAGATCTCGAGACCTGGGGGCAAGTCGCCTCGCCGACGTCGGTTCTTGACACCGTCCAGTCCTCACTTTCACGTCAGAATTTACGCCTCCCGAGTTTTGGCCACAGTGCCCATCACTTGCCGGCCTACCCTGACCCCGACAATCTTAGCGGAGAGTGTTTTGCGGCGCCTGCCTCTCTTCTACGCCCACATCAAGTATCACTGACCCACGAGTAGCCAAGATACTGACCTTGAAGCCCTCTCTTGTCTTGAGTTCTCGCCGCGTTGCGTGCGGGGACCCCATGCCACGGAAAATAAGCCGCTTCTGGACAAGGGAGACAGCGGCAGCCTTCCACTGGAAGAGAGAAACCCCACGTTGCGGTGCGGTTGGATCCCCGTCCTCCCCAATCATCTCCACGCCTCGGGATTTGAGCTGTCAGAAGGATGAAACCCCCTTTTCGCCGGTTGAGGCAAGATAAGCATCTGTCTTCCGGTGAATGACCTCGGGGAAGAAGATGGCTGTTTGCTCCGGAACCCGTTCCAAGCACCAGGGCGCTGCCAGAGTCTCAGCCAGCCACAAGGGCATGGTCAAATCTTTAGAGAATCCTTCCTTGGACGGCGGAACGAATACGCGTCCTACTTTCAAACGATCTTCGTGTGGTCAGAATCAAGGAATCCAGACCTCAGAAGCATGGAGCGTGCTTCGACAACGCGCTCACTGCAGAACCAAGACGACCACAAGAGGGATCTGACTGGTCGTCCTCGAGTGAGGAGCAGAGGACGGCTCGTATGCTTGCTTTTAAACCCGCGGTCCCATCAGAGTGCCATCCGCGCGGGCTCCCGTCAATAAGGTGCCGTTACTGAGACCCCTGCCAGACAAGTGCTGCAGTACCTGGACCGGTTGGTACGTCAGTGTGTGCCGCGGTATTTAACTCCTCCCGTCGCTCAGCACGCCCGTCCCCTGAGATGGTGTCGGCTGCTTGCGGACGACAGGCTCAACTCGAGTCGTTTGTCAGAAGTATATAGCGGCTTATGAGAAATCGAAACAACGGCATGCCGTCTTCCAGAAAACCCCCGAAAAACAAGGGGAAAGATACACGAACCGCGACGACCCAAGGACGAGTCTCACACCAAAACTCCCAATCAGACTCATCGGCGCACCATCGAGATGAGATGCTCGCTTTCGAGTTCGGCGTTCAGAACCTGCCCGGCGGCGCCGCGTCCGGATTCGGCTCCCGGGATCTAGGCCGGCTTGGCCCGCTGTATCACGCCACTCAGTACCCCAGTCGGTCAATGCCCGGACAAGGGGATTTTGCATTTCCGCCGACCGTCTTCCCGACGACCAGCCAACCGGCGTTTCCGGCGTCGGCCACCTATCCGGCGCTGCAGCCCGGCACCAGTTCTCTTGACGTGGGCTGGCAGACCGCGAACGGCGGGCTCTACGGCAGCGACAGCTCACCCGCGGTATCGACAGGCTCGAACGCCAGCGTGTATGGCTACGCCTCGCAGGGGAACACGCCAAATCCCTATGTCGGCGACTATGTCTCACCCACGGCCTTGCAGAATGCTCCGCCAGCCAGTTTCGACGTCTACCCCGGCTGGCCGGGGCCGGGAGACGGCACCGTGAGTCTCGGCACCCCGAACCCGGGCGCGCTGCCCTCGCCCGGTCTGCAAAACTACGAAGGCATGGTGGGCACTCCCGATGCCGCCTTTTCCGACTCGGACCAAGCCATGTACGGCGACACCGACACCTGGCAGCAGCAACAGCAACCCAGTCTCCACGTCCACACCACCGCCCTCTCCTCCCCGCGCCACCACAAACGTGCCAAAAAGTCCATCGACGATCAAAGCACCACCTCTTCCTCCATCGCCTCCTCCTCGATGACCCACCACCACAACCATCATCAACGCTCCCTCCCCCTCCCACCCCAATCCACCACCACCACCGCCGCCGCGGCAAACAAAACCAAACTCCGCAGCGCCTCCCGCGCCTCCAAGAACATGCAATTCCGCCCGCAGGAAACCCCACAGGAGCGCAAATCCCGCAACTCGCACAACCTCGTCGAGAAACAGTACCGCAACCGCCTGAACATGCAGTTCGAGATCCTCATGAACACTCTACCTGAATCAATGCGCTCGCCTTCTCCTACCACCACCACCAACAACACCACCGCCAACGGCGCGTCCGGGGAGACTCTGACGGCGGCGGCGGGGGTGGTTCAGGAGCGATTGGGGAGTGTGTGGTGGTGCGGCTGCGGCACAGCACGGGGCGTTTGATGTGGCGGCAGGCTGAGCAAGGCGCAGGTGCTGGACATGTCGGCGAGGTATATTAGATCGCTGGAAAGGGAGAGGATAAGTTGGAGGAGGAGAGGGAGGAGTTGAGGGAGAGCGTGAGGAGGTTGAAGGAGAAGTGTCGGGAGAGGGGGAGGAGGAGGGGGAGGGGATGAATGATGAGAAGGGGTTAGGTGGGGTGTGGGGTTTGTGGGGGGTTTGTGGGGAAGATGCATCGCAACTCTAAAGAAAGGGATGGTAAGGCCGTGAGGTGATGGGGGTGAGATAAGGCTCGGCGGTTGACTCTCCTTCAGGGGGAAGGTGCTGGTATGCTGTTTACAGTTGCGGTCAGCGCAGGTTTGTCGTGGTTATCTGATGAAATGAGTCAATGATCTAGACTTTGAGACGCCCAAATACACGCATTTAAGGGGCAACAAGACCTTTCCCATGGGAGATGACCACCGTGACGGGACCTGTTTTCCACTATACTCGCACATCTCCGTCCCGTGTCGGGTACAGTAACCAAGCCAAACTGCATTTTCCCAGATCCCAGATTCTGCATATATAGTTACATGCAATGCCGCCAGAATTAGACGCCACCCGAACTCCTAGCACCACGACGCCACTGCCTACACCCGGCGCAACTGCAGGACCATGGAGAACCGATCTCCAATCTTCAAGCCACAGCAGCCCCTTTTTACCACCCTCCTCCCCTCCCAAAATCCAAGCAACCAGAGCCCGCCCAGATGCCGAATGCCACTCCAACCCAGCAGAATTATGTATCGAAGCAAGATTACCCCCTCTCCTCAAGCCCCTTCCTCGTTCCCCAAGCCAAATAACCACCTCCGCAGACTATTACACCCCCTGCAAGAATACGGAACAAGGCTACACCCACCCCGCGCCCCCAAACTCCCCGTATCCTCCTCGCCAGCTGTATGTCCTTCTGCATAATCGTCACACGCTTGGCGTGTATCGCACACAAATTCGTGTCCTCAAACAGGTGTACAAGGAATGCCTCGGCGGCTTCTTGGAGGGCGAGGATTGCTTGGGATTGCCAGCGGAGTTCTTCGCTTGTGGGTTGGTATTGAAGGGCAATTTCTCGAACCTGATGGGGTGGGGGGGCGATTAGTAGGTGATGTGGTGGTGGTGTGGGAGGAGAGGAGGAGGTGAAAGGGAAGAGGAGGAGGTGGGAAAGGAGAGGGGGGGTCCGTACGAGGCGGGCGAAGGGGAGCTTGGCCATGAGCAGGTCGGTGTTGGCTTGGTAGCGGCGGATTTCTTTCAGCGCGAGAGTTCCTGGGCGATAGCGTCGCCTTCTTTGCGGGACGGGGTCGCCGGCTGGAGGAGGGAGATTAGTTAATGAAGATGGATAGTATGGGAGAAGTGCGGCTCACCTTGGACAGCGCTTGGCCTTCCCCCCCTTGCGGGTGTTGCTGCTGCGGATGCGCCCGAGGGTCTCTTCCTCCTAGCTTGTTTCGGGGGCATTGTGGCAGATGTATTTGCTTCGGCAGCACGTTCGGGGTTGGGATAAAGCTATGCGACAGAATTAGGCGTAGAGGAAAGCCGTGGCGGGGGGTCGTTCGAGGCCCGGATAGAGCTCCGGAAGCTTTGCGACAGCAACAATGACGGCGACAGCGACTTGTCGATGTTCGGCGCAAATTGAATTGACTTTGGAAGGGGTGGTATCGCGGGATGCTAGTAACCGAAAAAGATGCTGCAGGGAGGGGCAATATTCTAGAAACAGAGATACCTTGATACTGTCGGGAATGTGAAGAGCGCTCAATTCGGGGGGTTGGGAGTCTCTTCAAGTTCGTGAGTGAGGACCCGCAGACGCGGGCAGCGCCTGTCGCGACTTGACGCGCCAGATTTCGACAGGGACTTAAATGGGGTGGCTGGGTTTTCTGGGCTGGGGTCTGCCACCAGCCACAGATGGGTCTTTATACCTAGAATGATATTACGGATATCCGCATACCTGGGATCTGCGTCATCCCGCGCCCGCCGACGCCAGCTTTGCCGTGGCCACTCCGCTTCTCGGCTTGTTACCCGCCGCTGATAAAGGATACAGGTCGACGAGGTTACACATGTCGTCCTCAGACAAAGGAACCCAACAATAACTGCTTCCTGCAGCCTGCAGCTTGCAACTGTATCCGCTCCTCTAAACCCGGGAATCTCGACCTCGAACTACCAACAGGCCGATACTCCGCGCTGTGACTTGGGCTGCACATCCAGTTTTACACCATGGATCAAATAGTAGGAGATGGGCTCGTCCCTCTCGAGACATGGTTCTGGGAGATGCCCTTCTGCACAAGGTGGTGGACAACGGCAACCCTCTTGACCAGCGGGCTGGTACAATGCAAACTGGTCACCCCCTTCCAGCTCTTTTACAGCTACCGCACAGTATTTCATAAGTCGCAGGTAAGTTCCAGCTCTTCACGCGCCCTTTCTTATACAGCCCCCTTGCTCACTCTACCCCATTACAGTACTGGCGCCTCCTCACAACCTTCCTCTACTTCGGCCCCATCGTTGGATCCGCCGATGTGGTGGCGGTGGTTGTTTGGTGAGTAGTCCGTTTATGGGGTTGGGTTGGGGCTTTTGCTGACTGGCGACAGAGGGGCGACCGCGTGACGAGGCTCGCGACGAGACGGCAAACGGCATCAATAATGAGATCGCCGTTGCTGGGCGTGAGGTGCCGGCTCCGGAAGTGCGGTGATCGGAGCTGAGGAAAGTAAGGGTGTCAAAAGGGGCACGGAGCGGATTCTCCGTCGTATATTTCTTGGGTTGGGTGCCAGGCGTCGAGCAGGTTACACTACAGCGGGAGATATCTATACAGCATTGCATACAGTCCTGGCGTTGGGTTTTGATTTGGGATTACGGTCACGCTTGGCACAGCTGTGAGCAATACGAAATTGGTTTGATGAGACGGAGCGCTGTAGCGAGGCCGTTCGAAATGAACTCTAACCGCCGTTGTGAGGAGACAAATGTGCAGGGCATAGAACTCATACAAAGGCGCCAAAAACGGTGGCCGAATGATAACCCCTAAAACGAAAGAGGCGCTTACGGACATCAACCGCTATGCCATTGAACCGGATACCTCGCTCATGCCTTAAACTCAATTCTCAACCGCTTATGACAGGAACTCCGCCACATACTCCTTCCTGTACTCGTTCGCGTCGAGCTCCCCAGACCGGTTCAGCGCCGTCCATTTGGGCTCGTCCTTGAACAGCCTCATGGCCTGGACATACTACTTCACATTAGCCTCGCCCTCCAACTTCCCCCCCACCTCCCCACATCACTTACGTTCGTCTCATCAGTCGTAAACCGATGATAAATCCCCGCCGGCAAAATAATCAAATCATCCTTCTCCAACAGAATCCTCACCCACCGATCCTCCCTATCCCGCACATCAAAATAACCCCTCCCATCCTTCACATACCGGATCTCCTCATCTTCGTGCAGGTGCTCAGCAAAGAACATCTTGACCTTGTCCTCGTACACGTCGCCCATCTTCTCGGGGGACACGACAATCTCATCCCGGTTCTTGTACCCACGCTCCGTGGCGAGTGTGTTGACGTCGGCGAGCGAGGTGATGCGCTGGTAGAGCACACCGACCGAGATGAGGTCGGAGGCGGAGAGGGGCGTGCCGGAGTCGTGCGGGAGGCGTTGGTCGCCCTAGTGGAGGGTGTGAGTAACAGTTTGGGTGGGGAGGGATGGAGAGGGTGGGATGTGGGGAGGGCTTACGGGCAGGTTGTCGTAGAGATAGGCCTTCATTTTGAGCGGTGACTGTGAGTTGTAAGGGGTAGGTGTGTTATTGGGAGTCTGGGACTGAGATGAAGTGAAGGTGGATTGAGGATGATGGTGATGAAGCGGACTGGGCGGGGCTCACGGCTTAAATTTGGTGGTGAGGGGCACACAAGACAGGCAGGATCTCCCGGCTGGGATGGCAATGGTGTGGTTAATCAGCGAATGACACGCTCGTAGATGTTACATTGGCATTGGGTCAACTCTATCTAATCGCCAGCGCAAACCTGGCTGCGTTCAAACCTTTCGATTCAAGGGAAAATGAGCTGTCGAGTTCATGAGTTCGCTGTGGTGAGTGCCACCCCCAAAATTGCGCCATTGACGATGATGCTATCGATAAGACAGGGATGGCAATTCCCATACTGCAGGTTGCCAAGCGACCAGCGGAGCTGTTGCGATGCCAAGCCTGGCACGTGACACCCCTGAGCGACACCACCCAACGTACCCACGAGATGAGGGAGGGAAAGTCGATTGTTTTTCGGGGTTTCGGCTGCTGTAAACTGAAAATTTAGTGTTCGCAACTGATGGGCAGATTGGCAAAAAAAAAAAAAAAAAAGAAGGAAAACGAAAAGTGAACTGCTCTCCGTTCTCCCTTGCCTACCGCCGCCATTGACATGCTTGGGCCGAGGGCGCGGCAGCGTTGTGGTTTAATCGTGGCAATGAGCAAAATTCGACGACATTGCAGGCGAGGGTGCGGACGATGAGACATTATATACCAGGCTGAGAGGACTTCCTTCCACCCACCAAAGCAAACCGTTGCACATGTGCTTAGCACAACGTTTGGAGGCAGATTGAAGTCGTATACAGAATTTCTTTGTACTTACCACATTGAAAGGTCTCTGGTTTGACCACATTCTGGGGCAAAAAAAAAAAGAATAGAGGAACGTACCGCCCCAGCATCTCTATCCTGTGCTGCTATACTCTGGGTTCACAAGGGCGCAGGGGAAGCAGCACCCACCCTGGTGCGTCTAGATATGGTCGCTTACCTATCTGAGTTCGAGGTAAGATGCCGTTAGAGGCTCTTAGTAGCCGGTCACCTCTTCCTCAGGGCTGATTGGTGAGTTTTGCCTTTTTTGACTCCGGAGATTCTTCCCGTCGACGCGACCTTCAACGCGACGCCCTGATGCATTGGTTTTCTGTTCTTTGCTGCCACCGTCATTTCTGCTGCCACTATTCTACCATCACTACGTTTACATCTCAGCACCATTTTCATCGAGTCTCCTTTCCACATAGTCGCCACGCCGCCCTTTAACAAGTTGCAAGACAACGCAATACTGGGCGACAAACAATAATTGCTGTCCCACAAATACCGCGTTTCAATTAAGGCATTCGACTCACTCGATGTCACCCCGTGACACCCAGCCCGCATAGCCGCAGCAGCTTTCAGCTGAAGATGATTGTCATTTTGGTAGATTGGGAGGACGGGAACTTTCGCAAACACGACGGAGCCTGGAGGAATGAATTCTCTATATTGGACTGCGTTTGAAGCCGAGGAATAAAACATACATACTGCTCTGGCAGGATCAGTGAGTGGGGACCAGCAATCCACGTTCACAGCAGCTGTCCAGACTGCGACGGGCAGCTTAAAGTTTTTGAACCTCGCGCTGACCCGCTTCGTGCTAAAAGCCGCTTTCTACTCCCCTAACTTCAATGCCTTATGGGAATCCTCCTCAAATTCAACGGGGTGCCCCATGGATTGGGTAAACGGTCAAGTCGTTTGCCCTTTTGGACTGCACCAGTAGGTCGGCGCGCCCATAACGTTTATCTTTTTAGCTGGAGACCGTCTAAACGGATCTTAATTGGTCGAAATTGAGGGTCGAATACCGTCGCAGGTAGCGGCTCATTGTCTCATTCTAAAGCGCTGGGAGTTGACCCCTTGCTTTACCGTCATGTCCTTGGAGCTGTTCTACGGTCACGGTTCTTCAAGACCAGATTTAGTGCCGTTTCTTCTGAAGAATTAGTGGTCTTTAACTGAAAGAGACGACAGGGGGAATTATAGACAAACAGGCCGAAGTTATCACCTTTGAAACCAGGACCGAGACTGTCAAGGTCGAACCCCTCGGGTGAAGAATGAAAGACGCGTGAGGATGAATTTGAACGGAGGTTGCTCGATCTCGTCACACTTTTTAGATGTTAATCTTGAAGTATTAACAACGGGGGTTGCCCGACCAATGTTGAACTTTTTTTTGGATTCTCTTATCTAGAGGCTAGAAATGTTTGTTTGAGGCATCTTTGGGAGCTGGGAGGGAGAGGTCTGTGTAAGTCACGATTATGATAGGTTGATGTTTTCGCCGGTAACAACGTAAGACTCTGGTCTGGTTCCGAGGAAGGCCTTTTTGGGGTGTTAAGGCATCTTTTCTATGAGATATAACGAATGGGACTTGGGAAGCTAGGAAGTGATGTTGTTCATGGACGTTGGATGAACAGTTTGACGAAAAGTATTTCATACTGTGCCAGCAGTGGCGCCCATTTCCGCCAAGCCAGGGACCCACACCACGACTTCAGCAATTCCCGGGCCCCCTTCGGCATGCATCTACACCATCCTCCATTTCAATATCGTGACTCGGGCTGATGAGACACACCATGAGTTGAGAACTTACTGGCGGGCGCATGCGAATCGCAACTGCCATCACCTCGCCTTTATTCAGATTTGAAACTCCACAGGCGCTACTGGCCAGCCATCCGTGATGGACGCTCGGAGCGCAAATGATGGGGCGTCAGTCGCCGGATCTGAGTCGTCCCGGATGAAGCTCCAGCTGCCGGCGAGCTGTGACCCGCCGCAGCCGGGAGCGCCGGTGAAGCAGATGGTCTGGGTTGTAAGTCGCAAGAGAAACACCGCTCTCCCACTTGCCTCTGACTTGTGTCTAGGTCTTCGGCGGCACCGGCCACATGGGCCGCTCACTCGTCAAGTCGGCCCTCAGCCACGGTGACCTAGTAACCACCGTAGGCCGCATCTTTGAGACGTCACCCGAAGCCATCGCGACACTAAACAGCGACACCTGCTTAGGCCAGCTATGCGACGTGCGCGACGGTGCTTCAGTGCGCCGCGTCATCGAGCGCACCCTGGACCGCTTCGGCCGCATTGACTGCATTGCCAACTGCTCCGGCTACGGGGTCATCGGCGCGTGCGAGGACCAGGACGAGCACGAGCTGCGCAACCAGTTTGAGACCAACTTCATGGGCACCCTGCATATCGTTCAGGCCAGCCTGCCCTACTTCCGCCAGCAGAACGGCGGGCGGTATCTGATTTTTAGCTCGACTTCGGGCGCACTGGGCGTGCCTGGGCTGGGGCCGTACTGCGCGACTAAATATGCCGTGGAGGGCCTGATTGAGGCGATGTTGTATGAAGTGGACTCGTTCAATATCAAGGCGACGCTGGTCGAGCCGGGGCTGGTGAGGAGGGATGAGCCGGATTCGAAGACGAATCCTCTGCCGACGTGGGGGCATTTTCTCATCAAACCCGCCAGCGAGGCATACTCGCATGCTACGTCTCCCGCGCTGCATGCGAAGAGGATGGTGCAGTGGCTTGGGGACCGGCAGCCGACCAGCGCTGTCAAGTGCGCTGAGCTGGTGTGGCAGTTGGGTCACTGTTTATACCCCCCGCTGAGGCTATTGCTGGGGAGTTACGCTATTGAGAGCATCCGAGACCGACTGAGGTCGGTGACGGAGGAGCTGGAGGACTGGAAGCATCTCAACTATCCCGTACCACCGGATGTGCTAGATGAGGAGAGGGGTGAAAGGGAAGAGCATGAAGAAGGGGAAGAGAGGGAGGACAAGGAAGAGAGACAGGAGAGGGATGAAGGCGAGGAAGGAGAGGGCGTTGAGGACAAGGACAAAGAGGACGACGAAATGATGGAAGGGATAAGTCCTGATCCTAAGGAGGGAGAGGGGACAATGGGAAGTTGAGTGCTCTATGGGATGGACTGTGCTTTTCCATGGCTCACTTCTGTATGCTGTATGCCGAGCAACTGGAATGTCATAAGTGCATGGGTGCTGTCCGTGATACGAGCCCCTGATGATCAAGACCCCTGCTTCTCCCTGCATAACACCGTTTAACTGCATGCTCCAGTCACATAGCCGAGTTCTCAAGAGCTCCAATTTTACGAAACATGGAAGCGTCTGCATGCCCCACATTGAAGCCAAGCAAAAAGGGGAGCCGCGACCCAGACCAGGGCAGACCGTGGCAGCTTCGTTGGTCTCGAGTCTGGCAATTTCACAGGATTTCCTCTCCTGTCATCCTCTCCCTCGCACGCGCGTCTTCGCTCACTGCCGACAGACACTCGTTCCGTTTCTTTGGGCCTCACAAAGAGACAGGCTGGTTCTTGCGCCGAGCACTGCCTGGTGTCGCTTTGTCTTTTCTGTCTTCAACAGCTGGAGAGCACTGTCGTCCTTCGTGCCACAGCCGACCGCCACTGTCGTTCCCGCTTCGCCGCGACTTGCGCGCATTCGACATTTGCCGTCTTCGGAAACCTGTCGCTTGCCAACACCCCTGGTTCTAAGCGCAGTCCACCGACTCTTCCCATCATTCGTCGCTCGTTTAACCGATTGATATATCCATTCATCAAAATTACAAAATGTCGAACAAGAAAAACGAGGATATCGAGATGCGGCCGGGGGGCGAGAAGGCCCCCTTCTTGAGCCACAGCAGGAATGTCTCCTCCATGTCCCACCACGCCCGCCGCGAGCCTGGAATCGCGGCCTACTTCGACAAGATCGATCATAATCCTGGCGCGTCTATTCTCGCCTACTGCTTGGCCTCAATCAGCATGACGGTGGTGAACAAATATGTTGTTTCGGGCTCCTCGTGGAACCTGAACTTCTTCTACCTCGCCATTCAGGTATGATGCGCCAACCCTCTTTCAGGACAAGAAAAAGTAACTAACTTGGTTGTTAGTCCCTGGTTTGCACGCTGGCCATCCTCCTTTCCAAGCAGGCTGGTATCCTCAAAAACCTTGCCCCTTTTGATGCGACCAAGGCCAAAAAATGTATGTTGACCGCCCCTCTTCACATGCGAGACGTATCGCTGATAAAAATAAATAGGGTTCCCCATTTCCCTCCTCCTCGTCGGCATGATTTACACCGGTGCCAAGGCTCTCCAGTTCCTCTCCGTCCCTGTCTACACCATCTTCAAGAACCTGACTATCATCGTTATCGCCTACGGAGAGGTCCTCTGGTTTGGTGGCAGCGTTACCCCCTTGACGCTGCTCTCCTTCGGCCTGATGGTCCTCAGCTCTATCGTTGCTGCTTGGGCTGATATCCAGGCTGCCATTGACGGTGCTCACACGGTCGAGGCCTCGGCTGCTCTCTCGACCCTGAACGCCGGGTATGCGTGGATGGGCATGAACGTTGTATGCACTTCTTCGTATGTGCTGGGCATGCGCAAGGTCATTAAGAAGATGAACTTCAAGGACTATGACAGTAAGTATGGTCATTCAGAGACTGAGAGCTATTCGCTGACTGTTCTTTAGCCATGTTTTACAACAACCTCCTCACCATTCCTGTCCTCGTCATCTGCTCGCTTTTGGTTGAGGATTGGTCCGCCGAGAACCTTGCCCGCAACTTCCCCGAAGAGACCCGCAACAAGCTTATGATTGGCATGGTTTACTCTGGTTTGGCCGCCATCTTCATTTCGTACTGCTCGGCCTGGTGCATCCGTATCACCTCCTCTACAACATACTCGATGGTCGGCGCGCTCAACAAACTCCCCATCGCCGTCAGCGGCCTGATCTTCTTCGACGCGCCTATCACCTTCGGCAGTGTCACAGCCATTTTCGTCGGTTTTGTCAGCGGCCTCGTCTTCGCGTGGGCCAAGGTTCGCCAAAAGGCCCAGGAGGTCGGCGTTCTGCCCACGAGCAATAAGCCCATGATGAGCGCCAGCGCTCAGAGCAATAGGGACGCGGCCAACTCCTGAAGCACTTGCAGGCAATAGTCCACTGTGCCAACCTTCAGGTCTTGCACAGCGCATCCACCGCGCCAGGGCACCACGCAAAATTTTGAGGGCGCTTGATATTCGCCCTGCGAGCCCCGATGGCCACGCCGAGGAACAGTCGAGGCAAGCCGACTTCGCTTCGTGTACATCACTTCTTCATTCTCAACGGGCCCTCTTTTCTCTAGTCATTTTAGTGGATGATCTACTTCACAGCATAAAGCTGGACACGCAACGCTGGGGGACGTGGCTTTGGGTTCTTCTTCTTGTTTTTTTCCTGTCCTTTAAACGGCGTCACATGCGTGTTTGGTGCAGCGGACGGTCTCGGAGCAAGGCATAAACGCGCGCATGACCGGCGTTTTGGTGGGATGGGTGTTATATGATTCCCTGTGTGGGGTCTTTTGTGACGGACGGGCTGGGAGGGATGTGATGGGTTGTCATGAGGGAGGGAGGGAGGCGGGTTGTGGGGAGGAACGGGGGCTGGAGGAGGCATTCTGATCAGCGTGTTGGGTGTTTCGTGCTGGGTACCTAGTTGAATAATACATGATGTATTGTTCAACCCTATGTTTGAGTTCCATGATTGTGGGAATTGAATAGCGCACCACCCCCGAGACACTTTGCGCTTAAGCAGCTATGTTCCCCATCTCATGTCTCAACCCTGTTGTGATGAGCAAAAACTAGTCAATATTGGCGAGTATGGTAATATGCTGTCCGAACTACCTTGCCTCCGAAACTTCACAAAAACACACGTAAACCCCCAGGTCCAAGGTTCTGGGCCTTCCACTCCAAATGTCTCTCCTACCCGAAACAAAACATCGAACCCCCTACAACACCTAAGCCACTCAAACTTTAAAGAACGCCGAGCTCGGCACCAGCCCATTCTCACTCTCACTCAACACCCACAACTTCTTCCACCACATCACCGCGCCCCCAACCAACAACACATAATACGCCACCGTCCACAAAATACTCGGTCTGCGCGCGACCGCACCCCAATATGCTTCCCACCGGCATCCCCCAACCACCACCGGAACAACATCCGCCGCCTCGGGCTCAACCCTCCCCAAACCTGCGGCAGTCTGCAGTTGCAAAACGCATGCACAATGCAAACAGCCAGCAGGGACCCCGAGCGGATGTACAGAAAGGTGGCGTAGGCGCCGAAGACGGTGGTGTAGGCGAACTGGAAGAGCGAGCGGAGGAAGGCGGCCGAGGCCGGGACCTGGGGCTGGATGAGGCGGAACTCGTAAAAGTGGTGGACGTGGGCGAGGCCAAAGAGGATGGGGTGAGGAAGATGGTTTGTGGCAGGGGGATTGAGAGAGGAGCATGAGCGGGATGGAGGCGGTGCGGAAGAGGATTTCTTCTGTGACGGGGCCCTGGGGATTTAACAACAAGTTAGTAAATAATGGATGTTGGGCCGGGGCGGGGAGGAGAAAGGGGGCAAAAGGCATACAGCGAAAATATTCCTCCACCCCGTCCACTCTTCCCACACCTCCCTCACGGGCCCAAGCCTCACCCACTCCCTCCACCCTTTCTCAACAACAAAATACCCAAACAACGGCCCTGCAAACAACAACCCCGTCGCCCCAGAAAGTGCAGCGCCTCGCGCACCGTCGAGTCGCCGATCCCCGGGCGCGTGAGGACAACGTAGGTCGTCGCGGTGCAAAGCAGGCAGGAGAGCGTCACGGACCGGATGCGCGCGCGGATGACGGAGGGGAGTCTCGGGAGATGGTGGGGATGGGCGGGTTTTGGGGACAGATAGAAGGGGAGGAAGTAGGAGAGGGCGTAGAGGAGATGAGGAGGGCCGCGGTGGTGGTGGTGATGGGCGGCGGGGTGGGTGGATGTCTGTGAGAGGGTTAGTGGACTGTAGGACGGGGATTTGCGTTTCGTGAGCACGTGGTGGTGGTGACGTGGAAGGGGAGGTTGAGGTTGGGGTTGGGGTTGCAATTGGGATGGGATGTGATGGACTTGCCCTTGTGCCAGGGGTTGAGCTTGCGGAAGAGGTCTAGGGCAGGCATCTTGGGCGAAAGTTTGATAGGTTACAGTGATGATGCTTGTTGTCTTCCCCCGGGTTGCAATTGACGCCGTCTACCTCCTGCTTAAACGCCGTCTGGGAAGTGCGCCTCGGCGGCTGCTGGTGTTGTGTCCCGCAGACGTGGGGTTGTGGGAAACGTGGTCGCCGGATTGGGTTGTTTCAACGAATGGCAGGGTGCTTCCAGTCGTCGCGTGTCGAACTGGAAGTTTCAAGTTTCAGGATGCGCGGCTGCTCCCGTGCTCCACAGGTTCGTCTCCTTGAAGGGATCCTATTCTTGGATCTCAGATCAGGGGCAGGTCGAGATCTTGTATGGGGGGGGTTGTTGTTCTTTGTCGCAGTCGCGAGAAGTTAGGTCGAGGTCTAAAATAGAAGTTCCTGTTGGTTTGCGCTGGCGCTCGGTATGTGGCGTTGTGCCGCTCGGCCAGCAACACCACGTCTTAACTTACCACTCTTCCACCCACCTCTCTCCCTCCAGCTGCCTCGATGATCGCCTCTCATCTCCTGAATCTCAACTTCGCGATGTCTGGTTGGAGGAGTTCCACCAGGCAACATGCAGGCACCGCGACAGGGACGCGAATCAGAGACGCGCCGCCGTCGTCCCGCACGGGGGTTTGATTGCGACCCGCCCATCTCCTGTGGCGTCCCCTGCCGAGCCTGCGGCTTGCATCGTCGCTTGGGCGCGCTGCCCACCACCGACGGTCCACCGTTGAACACGTATCCGAGGACCCATCCGTTCGCCATGCAGGGTTTCGCCGCATGGCGTGTGTGTAATCGCCGGCCAGCGCTCCAAGGGCAGAAAGGGGGACATTTAGGCCATGATGGAGGCTGCGATGCCGTGATCATCTTCGAAGGCATCGCGCAATTGACCCGACTGCCAACTCGCGGCCTCTGTTCGGCGCTCGGATCATCGGCTGCGGCGTCCGAGACATGGCGGCTCTGGGGTGCCTCAAGCGGTGAACCTGTCTCTCATCGCTGCTGTGAGACCGGGATGCGATCGTGGTGGGGCCTGACATCTGCAGAACAACCCACGAGGCGCTTGCGAAGGTGTCGCCGTGCAGTCGCGCCCTGTGGTTCTTTTTGTGTGCCGGCGTCTTCGAGCCAGGAGTGCAGGACAGAGGCAGGACATCAGACAGATATCTGCACTTTTGAATCGAGCGAAGTTGCCATCGCACCAGTTTTGACTTTGGCCGCAGCACCAGGACCCAAACAGTTGGTGACGATGGCAGGGGGATGGGGGTTTCGTCCGTGGGCGCCGGGGCAAAGATGACAGGACCTGGACACATGGCGGTGGGATCCTCACTCCGGAGATGGAACGAGACGAACACCCCTGGGCTGCTGCCTAAAGAGGTAAGCGTCGTGCTCCCTGGGTTTGCGCTAACGCAAGCGGGAGTGCCCGACTGCAGCTCCTCCCAGCACCCTGCCTCGTTCTGCCCATCGTGGTTCGTCGGCCTGTGGAACGCGAAATTAACCTCTCCCTCAGCCTCTCTGGACGTTTGCCCGCGGTCGGGGTCAGCATTCGCTGGTGGTTCTGTGGACGAGCCCCTCGTTGGCATGGCTCGATGACTGTCGACGGACGGGCTGGAAAAGGAGCAGCGCAGTCACCGCAGACAGTGGCCTGCTCGGTGCTGGCCAATGGGCAATCCTGGGCCAGTAAGGGCTCGACTGCGGGAATATTTACAAACTTGGAATGGATTCTGGAATCCCTTCGATTGCTTTTTCTCCGGGCTCTCCATGTCTTGTTTCCGTTGTTTTCATTTCTCGTCAATTTCCTCCGCCCAAGGCGAAACATCGAGGGGAGCTGCTAGGAGCTGGCCGAGATAGGCGCCCTTGTCCGCCGACCACCCCGTTCCCGCTCATTTTTCAAGACATCTCTGCCACTCGCTCCAATCCATTGGATCCCGCGGTCCCGTGCTGCTTCGACAGACGCCGTCGTCCTCACCCGCCGCCTCCATGCCCAATTGATCTTCGTCTTGGACACACACTCTTTGTCTGACTTCAGATTCTTGTCTATCTTTAATCCATACCCGATTTTTTTCTTGTTCTTCGGCGCACTCTTTTCACCTTGCCTGCCCTGCTCAGGTGCCTTCTTGAAATCTTAATTTTTACTCTATTGCTCCGTGCTGCTACGCATCGACCAACGCCATCAACGGCATCAACAACCATCTGACCTGCTTTGAGGAAGCTCCCGACCAGGTTATACATTCATTCACAGCCTCTCGAACGACGGCATACACTCACTTCTTAAATCGACGACGATCGAACACCACTACCCCCGAATCAAATTTCCATACGCGACCCCGACAGCTTTTCCCGACGACACGGCCTCGCCTGGCGCATGAACCGGATATGGAACAGGTTTGACCACGCGGCTTGTAAAGAGGAGGTATCTTTCGACGGATTGACACATTCCCGGCCTCACGCGCCGGCCGTCTCAGAGCCATGTCGGCGCCACCAACCCGACATGGCCCATCAACACCATTTCACAGGCGATCCGACTCGCAAAAAAACAACAACAAACCCGGCATCCGCCTCGTCCCATACACCCCGCCCCGGCTCTCCGATACCGAAAACCGGGCTCCCAGCCAGGCATCATCCCGCGAGAATGCGGGAGTCGATGCTCGGGAATCTACAACGACCAGCCCGGGAGCAATGTTGGCCATTCAAGACGCACGAGTGAGGTGACAGAGGGGCTTGGAGGTCAAGGGTCAGCATTGTCGTCGCCCTCGGTTGCGAGCTTTTCATTGGCGAGGTCCAGGGATGAGAGGGTTTCAGGGGTGAAACCTCTGGCCAGCCCCTCGAGCGCGGGCCCCGCTGGTCCAACTGCGCCTGCGCTGAGGTCGCCATCTGAAGTATCGACGAATATCACGGGCCCCAATGCGTCCGAGCCGCGACGCTCCCGCGCGGAAGTCCCGCCCGCCTCAGCCTCTCCAGCCTCCTCACGTCCGCGGTCTCTATCCCGCCGCCGCAACTTGCGACTCACCGTTCACCCCAACGGCACTTTCTCTCTCGTCAGCGATGAGCCAACACCCGAACTCCCGAGCAGCGCCACTGGTACTATCCCGTCGCCGTACCCGTCTTACGGTTCCAGATCTCCAAGCGCTCAAGACCACGCGTGGAGCGACCGACGTGCCAGTACCCCGTTGACCCACGCAAGCACCGCCGTCCCAGATCAGAGCTTTGCGTCCGAGCTGCCGCACTCTGCGCCATCGTCCCGTGCTTCTTCCACAACCCACTTGCCCGAGGATTCAGTTGCCGGTTCACCATCGAACTACCGCCTGGTCGGTGGCCTGCGGCAAGTCCCAACGACACCCGATCCTAAGGGGAAAAAGCCGCTCTACAACCCAGCATCAGCAGCGTCTGAGACGCATCTCCCTCCACTCCCAGAACGTGCGAGCCCCCAAAGTGACGAAGAGGGGGAGCACACTCCTACTCGAGCTCCTCCGGCCAAGGCGGAATCCACATCCTCTGGTTCAATTCAGACAATAGAGACGGTCTCCGAGGCGACCAACTACAAGGTGTACGGGCCTGGGCCAGGATCCGCCGCACAGGAATCCAGCGACAGTCTCGTCTTCAACTCTGTCAGCCCCTCTAATTGGGAAGTTTTAGGCCAATCGTCTCCTGCCCCGGCTATCCCGAGTGGCCCGCCCTCCGTCGTCTCACAAGGCGGCAACGAGAATTACGTCTTGCACGGCGCCCCCTCCGAGTCATCCTCATCCTCCGCCGCTACCGTCGCGAGAAAACCCCGCCCCGTCTACTCTCAGGAGAGCCTGCTCGTCGCACCCCTGAGGCCGGCCAAGAGGAGGTCGCACGAAAGCTTCGGCTACTACAAACAACGGTCCCGTGAAACCCTCCGGACCCGCACAAACTCCGTTGTGTCCCTGAGGAGTCTGTCATCCGTCGTCGCCAGTCAGGACCCTTCCCAGGCGCTTTTGAACACGCCGGTGGTGCTCAATCTTGGCCAGTCGGCGGCCCAGCGCATTCCATGGTCTGTCCCACCGAGGCCAGGATCCAGCTCGTCGAATCCTCTAGGCCTAGTCAGCCTTCGGCCGCCGTCCCAGATGCAGTCACAGCCTCACCAATGGAGCTCCCAACTGTCCACCGTCATGTCCGAAAGCGAGGGCGGCAGCGACCTCGCCCGCTCCGTCTCGCCTTTGTCGGAGGGTAGCGGCGGGCATCATCGTCGCCGCAGCAGCACCGGTTGGGTGGGCTCCATGCACAGCCGGCAAATGGCGAGCATCTCTTCTTCCATGGTTGGACAGCTCGAGGAGGCTGCGGCCGCTGTGGTTGGTGAGGCGGTTGAGAGACCACAGCCAACCTACACGAGGCCTGGCGCCCCTCAAATCCGCATGGTGCAATACCAGGACGAACACGGAGACGGTTTGGCGGATCTGGATTACCGTCCATCCCTCACAGGGCTCGCGGGCCTCTATGCCAATGGCTCGAGCCGAAACCTCCACTCCAACAACAGCTCCCGCGCCAACAGTCTCACATCAGCGTCAATTCCGGCTTGGGCTATGGTGTACTATGGCTCCGGCGAGCGCCGGTTCCTCGGCCGCCGGCCATCCTTCCTCACCATCTCCGATTCTGGCGACAGCCGGCCACCTAGCTCCGGCTACCAGGGCGGGACCGAGTCCCCGGCCACCGATACTTTCCCTCAGACCATCTTCAGCCCACGGAAGCGGGCGAAGGAAGTGCAGCAACCCTCAGGGCAGTACCTCACCCCGGAGCACGCATCGATGGAGATCTCGTCGTCCCCGCGGCCCCAGGACTCCAACATCTTTAGGTCGCTGAAGCAGAAGACGTCGAGCATCTGGTCCCCGCATCTCCAGGCCGATCGCCGCGCAGCTGGTTACAGCATGTGGGACCCGCCCAGTGTGAACTGGTCCGTTGAGAGCGGCATCATGGGCAAGCGGAACGCCCAGGTGGTGCTGTTCATTATGGGGTTCATCCTTCCCCTCGGTATGTTCTCAGCACAAGTGCCATGTCCCCGGTTCAGATATTAACCGTTTTCTCTAGCCTGGATGATTGCTGCCTTCCTCCCATTGCCCCCAAAGCCCGAGTACGAGAAGCCCGATATCGAGAATAGCCAAAGCCGGTTCGGCACCATCAGGAGTCCCGCCTTCCGATACGGACAATACATCGTCGACGAAACGCGATACGAGAGCGCCAAGTGGTGGCGTAACCTTAACAGGGTCATGTCCATCATCGGCCTGCTCATCATTGGCGCCATTGTCGCCCTCGCTGTCGTCGGCGTCAAGCAAGGATGGGGCCATTAAGGATTATCACCCTGGACTGGACCAACCTACCCTTACCCACCAAATACAAACAAACATCTTGAACCCGCCCACACACATCTGTCCCGTCGAGTCCGCTTACCTAAACCAAACTCGACGTCTCCAGTACATATCATTTCACGACTTTTACGACCCACAAAACAACATTTTCAACGACCGGAGGGGGGGAGGTTACTTATTCTTCATTCTTCATTCTCCATTCTGAAATGCCCTCACGGTCTCTTATCGGCATTCTTCTTCTTTAGACCGTCCCATTGTTGCAACGCTTGCCCGCCACCCGGGCGGTTATCACGACTTCCAACCACACACACATATTTCTCTTCCATTTTCTTCGTCGACCACCCTCACCCTTGCTGGGTTGGAGCGGAATGTCACACACGACATACACATTTTTCTTCTTTTCTGGAACACAACTTTCTCTTCGTCAAAATGTATTACCACCACACACTTAATTATCGCCGTCGCGTTTTGCGCAACACGCTGCATCGAGACGCGCGAGGGGGAGAGAGAGAGAGAAAGAGAGAGAAGGGGATTTGATGAAAGAGGGAGGGAGGGAGAGGGTTTGGGATGGTGCGAGATACCCCGCTGGTTGTTTGGTTATCTTTTTGAATCGACTTTTTGGTTCTTTGGGAGGAGTCAGATGGATGGGGATGGGTGAATGGTCTTCCCTTTATGGGGAACCTGTTTTCTTTTTTGCGCACAACAAACTTTCCGTGCCGCTTTTCATGAGGCACACACACACACACACACACACACACATTTACTGAGACGGTGGCACATCGCGTTGCACACCAATCAGACGTTTTTCTTC
The DNA here is from genome assembly GCA_027946355.1 of Collariella sp. IMI 366227. NCBI lineage: Eukaryota > Fungi > Ascomycota > Sordariomycetes > Sordariales > Chaetomiaceae > Collariella > Collariella sp. IMI 366227. The sequence goes on along the minus strand of JAPEUS010000003.1, from coordinate 2,067,840 downwards.
ACATGTTTCTGTTGTTCCTGTCTGGGATCTCCATCGTGGGGGGAAATTCGAAAAGTACTCACATGATGATGATTATATAGAGCTTCGACGGCCTTTCCTTTTCAGCTCACTGACGAGACCCCGGCTCTCACTTACTAGTAGTGTCTTAAAAACTAGTTTCTTCTTTTGGAGGGGGGGGAGGTGGTGGTGGTTGATACCTGACATAGCATTATGATAGGGAAACAGGTGTAAAAATAATGCAAATACATAGTTTTTGCTGTCAAGTCTTGGTTGATATCGAGTCTCAAAATTGTGTCCATAACTACCTGCAATTTGTAGGCCGTAGATAATAATAATCTACGGCAAAACATACGCAGTAATTTCCTTGCGCCCCCAAATAGCCGTCCAACGCTTTGCTAATGTTGCAGATAACATCTCCTTCACTTACACATACTCTCACACTACAAACCCGCCATCCCTTTCCCAAAAAACCAGTTCTTCCCCTTCAACTCCCTCACCCCTTTCATCCCATCCCACCCCCAAAACCATCTCAACAACCCCCTCACTTCCGCATTTTCATCTTTCCCTTTGCTTCCTCGAACTCCTTAAACTCCTCATCGCCTCATCAAACTCCACATCCAAATCCGGCGTGATCCCCATAATAGGCTCGCCCGCAACCAAACTGTCCGTGCTCGGCGACTTCGGAATCTTAGGCCCCTTCCCATCCCCCTTGCCCTTGCTCACAACACCAGCCTTGGCGTCCCTCTTCTGCAACTCCCGCTTCACCATGCCCTGAGCAGGCGATGCGAAGAAGGCCAGCAGGGAAAAGGTGCCGATGACGGCGTAGAAGTAGAGGCGGGACCAGGCAAGGAGAGAGTCGGAGAATCCGAGGACCAGGAAGGGCACGACGGCGAAGGAGAAGGTGAGTTGGGTTGTGAGCCACGAGGCAATGTCGTAGAACTTTTTGGAGGGGAGGGGTGCGCCGGTCTTGGGGTCGAGGAAGAAGGGGCGGAGGTTGCGGCGGAGTTCTGAAGGTTGGCGTTAGTTGGTGGGTGAGTGGTGGAAGGGAACGGGATTGCGGGAGACATACTCTTCGCCACGGTCTGGATAAACGACGCAAAGATGAAGGCGAGGTAGTACCCCGGGTAGAACCCATGCCAAAAGGCAGAGGTGGCAAAGGTGGCCAGGCTGGCGCGGAAACCCGGTTTCTTGCCCTTCGGGGTCACGCGCAGGTAGACGCAGTTGCGCAGCCACTTGTTGGTGTTGATGTTCCAGGACTCGAGGTAGCCGCGCGTGTTCTGGGCCAGCTCAACGCCCCAAGGGTCGATGTTCCGGAGGCGATCCCACGAGACCTTACCTGTCAAGGGATCCACCCCGTTGTACCCCAGCCCGGCGAGGATGCAGGCGCCTTCCGAGAGCGTCCAAACCCCGTAGAACTTGGTGCGAGCGGTAAAACCAACCATATGCAGAACAAACAGGCGCTTGAGGAAGCCGTACTCGAGGTAGCTGTCCTCAAGCAGAACCGTGTGGTGGAAGTGGCTGGACAGCTTGAGGAAGGAGAAGATCCAGATCAGGGCGGTAACCAGGTTGATCATGGCGGGTGTGCCGCTACGGGGAATCTTGCGCTTGCGCCTCGTGGGTGGCTTCTTGGCCGGGTCAACGGTGGAAGGCACGTCGAACATGGTCGTGTCGAGCCAGCGGCGGTACTCGGCGAAGTCGAAGGCTGGACCAACCAGCATGCTCGGAAAGAAGAAAACAAAACCGGCATAGTCGAGGAGACTCGGCAGCTCTGTCAGGCGGCGGTCCTTCTGGAAGTCGGACAGGTCTTCCTCGGGCAGCAGTCCGTCTGCCACGTTCCAGCAGAAGGAGCTAAGCTTCATGACCAGGACCATCTGAGCTCCTGTGATGTCCACGCTCTTTGGATTGTTGGTAACCTGGCGGACGATATGGTTCACACTCATGTGGCCCATCAGGAAGACGAAACCGAGCCATGGCATGTAGCGGGAGCCGCGTAAGAACTTGGCGATGGCGTAGGCGCCACCCGCCGATATGAGCATCGTTCGGAGGCCATCCCAGAGGTCGAAAAGGCCGACGAGGTAGAAGATGGAGATGCTGAAACGGACTGTTAGCCAAGTCTCATGACTTTCCGTCACCCGACAGCAAGTAGCATAACGTACCCAAGAGAAAATAAATTCTTGTATGCGGGGCGGGCATCAGGAACTCGCTTGAGGAGGCCGGCAAGGGGGTACGAGAGGAGAATCGAGAAGATAAGCTTCACTGATGCGAAAGAGACAGGTCAGTCCGATTCAATGAGAAGCTCCTTCGGTTCCTTCCGAGATTAGGGGTCGAGGAGAGCGGGCCACTTACGTTCATCGGGGCCAGCGCCGAGCTTAGCGGACAGGTACACGAATGCTGGGGCCACCACGAGTGTTAGCTAACTGTCCTCGGCCCATCCTGGGCACATGTCGCGGCGGTCGGTTCATACGCCTGTGTATCAAGGGTATCATCTTGGAGAAAGAAATCGAGATTATAGAGCCGCAAGGTAGGAGGGATCGAGTTCTGGAGCTCTGGCGGGTGGTCTAGTCCATCACACCGCAAACCAGCTTCACTTGGCTCAGATTTGGCGCGAGTTCGAGGAGTTATGGGAATGAATAGTCTTTGTCCCAACCGTTTGAGAAAATGTTGAGAGTACTGGGCCTAGGAAAGAAACGCTAAGTGCAGGCTGCTGTCCAAGCATGAACTCACTTCATCAGCGAGGGAAGGAGCTGTCTCTGTTTACCGCAACCGCGACGCCGCTGAACCGAGAATTTCCAGGTTGGCGCTTGAACTGGCGGGCCCAATCCGCCGTGACATCACCAGACGAATCCCCGTGCGTACGTCTTGGCAGGGTCTTGGCAGTTCAGTTGATGCATGTGTCAGACCCACCCGATCCACTTCTTTCCCATCAAAACGATCGGACCCCGTTTTCACATGCAGATGGGGGCCCAGGACAAAGCACATCTGGGACTTCCAGGGGAGAAGAAAGTCTTGTGGAAACAAGGTGAATTGGAATTGGGCGTCACATTCAACTGAAAATCAATTTTCAATTATCTTTCCTGTCCGTTCAAGCCTCCATAATCAACCGGCCATTTTCCACCTGACCCTGGACGAACCTCTTTTAGAGGCTCTGTCTCTTCTCGTCAAACTCTGTGTCTGGACTGAAGATGGAAGACGTCTAATTGTGCATAATGTGGCATCTGCCCGTGGCTGATCTTATGTTGTACATTACCCATTGCCAAGGTGTGGCGGGTGACTGTTCTGACCGATTTCCACTGGCGTTCTGCTTGTCCGGCGGGGCCATCATCGGTATTTTCGAGGGTAATGGGCCGACGCTTGGGGGGGGGGAGCAGTGTGTTTGATCCTCGCAGCTTGGAAGCACAAGAGAATTGATGGCGGGATCCTCGGAATTAACAGTCAGTCCCCTCTTGACGGGGGATGCACCGCGGCATAGCATTTGGACCCATGGGCGCTTGTGGAGGCGTTTCATGTCCTGGCGGCCCGTCCCAGAAAAGTGTCGTTTGGTGTATCAAAGAGCCGTCCTCAAATTTTGCGGTCTGCTCAGGTTGGGATATTCAACTCGGGCATACCCCCAGGCATGGGCGGTGGCATGGCAAACACATCCTCGGCTCGGGGCCGGTGTCGATATCTCAGCGACTCGTGGACCCTATCACCGCGCATATCCGCCTCAGCTTCGACTTCTTTCCGGGTTTCCGCTCGTACGTCCTTGACAACATCCATACCCTTGGTCTTGCTCACGGAGCGCTCCACGTCTGCAATCGCCTCGTCGCCCCCGCGTGTGTTCTTCTTGCGCGGCCACATACTGGGCAGTGCAATCTCCTGGAATCTTGGTTCCACGCACCGCTCGTCAAACCACCGATGAAGACGCGATTCAACCAGCTGGGCAATCTTAGGCACGTCTTGTAGCCTCGAACGGCTGCCCAGCAGGCTGCGGATGGAGAAATCCAGCCGGTAATCGTCAAGGAAGGTGAGTGTCATTTTGGTGGGTGTATTTTCGGACGGGTTGCTCGGGATAAAGGAGATGGACAGCGTGCCGCTGAATCGAACCACCGAAACCGCCAGGGCCACGGGGAGGACTGCGCTCAGGCGTTTCGGGAAGTTGAGGAGCAGTTTCGTCTCGACCGCCATCGTTATCATGTCGCTAAGATCAACGTCCATTCTCGCTTGTAGTCTCGCGCCTTCGCGTGTGGCCATGTTGGCGTCAAACGCCTTCCCCGGCTGGAAGTTGAGACCATCCTCGTCCACGGGAATGATGCGGCAGTTGCTGAAGATGGGAAAGTCCTCTCCCAAGGTCAGCTCTGTCACGCGGATCTCTCGTCCACGAAGTCCGGCCGTGATGTCCCATTGAGCGCTTTGGTAAGCGATGTGAGGATGGCATCGTCGTGTTGCGCGTCGCTGCGGAACTGCGCAATTGTCTGGGCGAGCAGCACATTGAACCAATCCAGGCTCTCCGGCTGGTGGCTGTCCACCTTGTAGTATGTCTTGTCGAGAATTGAGCCGATGGTAAGGGTCGGCGGGCCAGTGCGCAGGATACTCGATTTCTTCTTGTTCAGGGTCGGTTGTTGCTGGCCAGTCTGTCGAGTGCCGGTGCTCGACTCGCGCAGGCTCAGGAGCGATTTCCTGTGCGCGATGGTTCGTGATCGGCGTTCGGTAGCGCGAAGGGCAGCGGTAACTTCGGGGGAGGGAGGGTCGCCAAAAATGAAGAACTTGATGAAGGCGGCCAAGAGAAGGACTATCGAGATCTGACCAAAGATGAAGCCCTGGGTGAAGGAGAGCCTATGTTAGGAGATGTGACCGTTAGTTGGTTGCACTTGGCTTGTTGACACAGACAGTAGCATAACACCCACGTAGGCTCAGCCCTGGTTGGACACACGTCCTGTGCCATATTGTCGGATATAATTTAGGCGGGCAGTTCGCATGCTTGTTCATGAAGTGACGTCTAGACTCTAGGTCCAGGCAGTGGAGAAATCGGCCGACAGGGTAGCTCCTTATCTTATCAGCTTACAGCACCCTGGGATCCAAGTCTTGGCAGGCCACCCACTCAACCTCAGGTGAAGTTGTCCACTAACACGACTGCAATGTCCATCTCAGGCCCTCTTTCCTGACTTCTATCCAAGTCACGTTTCGGACCACAAGGAAGATCCGGCTTCTTTATGGTGTGTACGGGATTAGAACTTTTCACAGAAGACCGATAGATTCAGTTGTTTCTTAACATACAACCGCCAAGATGGACATCGTCCAGGCCTCGACGGGCTACGTCACAAAGATGGTGTCAACGGGGGGAGAGCGCAACGGGGGCACCATCGGCAAAGATGAAGATCCTCCTGTTGGACAGAGAGACGCTGCCATTTATCTCAGCCGCCGTCACCCAATCATCCCTACTCAACCACGAGGTCTACCTCATGGACCGTCTCGACAACGCCAACCGCGAAAAGATGCGCCATCTACGCTGTCTCTGTTTCGTGAGGCCACATCCGGACTCCATCGGCCTGCTTATTGACGAGTTGCGGGACCCAAAATACGGCGAATACCACCTGTTCTTCAGCAACGTAGTCAAGAAGTCCACCTTGGAACGGCTAGCCGAGGCAGACGACCACGAGGTGGTCAAGCTTGTCCAGGAGTATTTCCTCGACTCCGTTGTCATCAACCCAGATCTCTTCTCCCTCAACATGTCTCTGCCCATGCACAGGATATGGAGCGGTAGTCCAGACACATGGAACACCGATTCGCTACAGCGGGCAACAGAGGGCGTCGTTTCGGTGCTCTTGAGTCTGAAGAAAAAACCCCTGATCAGGTATCAGAAGAGCAGCCCGTTGGCGAAGAAGCTCGCCTCAGAGGTCCGGTACTACATAACTCAAGAAGACCAGCTCTTTGACTTTCGCAAAGTCGACACGCCCCCTGTTCTCTTGATTCTTGACCGGAGAGAGGACCCCATTACCCCGCTGCTCATGCAGTGGACATACCAGGCCATGGTTCATCATCTACTCGGCATCAACAACGGCCGGGTAGATCTCAGCGATGTCCCGGATATTAGGCCAGAGCTCAAGGAGATTGTCTTGTCTCAAGACCAAGACCCTTTCTTCAAGAAGAACATGTACCTGAACTTCGGCGACCTCGGGAGCAACATCAAAGACTACGTCGAGCAGTACCAATCAAAGACGAAAAACAACGCCGACATTGAGTCAATAGCCGACATGAAGCGATTTATCGAGGAGTACCCCGAGTTCCGGAAGCTCTCAGGCAATGTCAGCAAGCACGTAACGCTCGTCTCCGAGCTCAGCAGGCGAGTCGGCGCCGAGAACCTTCTTGAAGTCAGCGAGCTCGAGCAGAGCATAGCCTGCAACGACAATCACGCAGCTGACCTCAAAGTACAGCCCCCTCCCCTCCCCATCTCACCACCACCCTGCTAACCACCCCACAGAACATCAAACCCAAATCGATCGCCCTCCGTCCCATCCACCCACAAAGTCTCCCTTGTCGCGCTCTACGCCCTCCGCTACGCCAAACACCCTCCAACTCCTCCCATGCTCACCGACCTCCTCACCGCCGCAGGCAACGTCCCCACGCCAAGCCTCCCTTGTCTCCAAGCTCCTCACCTACCACAACTCCCTGCAACAATCCACCTCCTCCGGCGGCGGCGGCATCACGGAGCTCTTCGAATCCGCAGGCCTGTTCAGCTCCGCGGGGTCCCGCTTCAAGGGCTTGAAGGGGGTTGAGAACGTTTATACCCAGCACTCACCGCTGCTGGAGGCGACGCTGCAGCAGTTGGTGAAGGAAGTTGAGAGATGGCGCGACGTATGAGGAGGCGAAGATGGTGGCGGGGATTAATGCGAGTAGTCATGGGGTGAGGGTGGTGTTGGGCGGGACGACGGTGCATAATGCCGAGACGTTTATGGAGGAGATGGAGGATGCTGTTGAAGGGTGGCCTGAGGTTGGGTGGAGGGGAGGAGGTGATGGGTTTGGGGTTCATGTTTCGAAATGGATTTTGTTGGTGTTGGGGTACAATGACGAATGTTTTTTTCCCGTGGAGTTTTTTTGACATGATAATGTCACTTGACTTGGTGAGAGCGATAGGCTAATGCAACGTCTAGATTTCAGCTCTTCAAATTCAAAATGCCGCCAGATGCACCTCTATCTCCCCACCATCCTCTCTATCCCCTTCAACCCCTCCCCTACACCAACCGACAAGAATCCATACACCCATACCCCGCCGCCACCCCCTCTTCACTCTGATCCCCTTCGTCCGCAACAAATACCCCCTCCTGATTATGCACCACCTCCCCCGTCCCATTATCCCAAAGACAAGTCCCATACACCCCAACTCACAAATCACCCCCCATGCTCCAACTCTCCATTCCTCAAAATCGTATTCACCAACGGCGGCGGCGTAATCAGCTCCATCAGGATATATGACCCCCAGTGCTCCTCCGAAATTTCCCTCAGCTGCTGAGGAATCGCCGACCGGTAGAAATTGTTGCCCCCGCCCTCCCGCTGCGGCTTCATGACGTACTTTTGGCACTCCTCCGCGTCGGCGGCGAGCCGGCGCGCTTCAAGACCTGCGGGCGTGGTGTCGAGCGGGTAGATGTTGGTGAAGGTTTTGAAGAGGGCGGAGTGGGACGCGTCGGAGGACACGAAGCGGCGGAGCACGGAGGGCGTGGATGCCACGGACCCCGGGGTGGCGAGGACTTGCTGCACCTTTTTCATGCCTGCTAGCTGGGTGAGAACCGTCGGGCAGGCGATGGCGGCCGAGCGCTCGATTTGGTACCGCGCTTCCCAGGCGGCGGGGTGGGAGTAGTCGGGGGCCGTAGCCTGCGCGGAGGTAGGCGACGGCGACTTCGAAGGTGAGGGCGGGGCTGTGAGGGGTGGTAGAGGAGTTGGCGGTTAGGGGAGGAAGTGGCGAGGGTGGTGTGGGCGAGTATTCGGGAGAAGGGCAGGCGGAAGACGGGGATGGGGTGGGTGGGGTTGAAGGACTGTAGGGCGTATTCCAGGTGGCGCTGGTCGAAGACGTTGCGCTCGCCGTCTTGAACGAGGAAGAGCACGCAGGTCGGGTGGTTAAGGGCGGATTTGCCGTAGGCGTGGTAGGCGGCATGGAGGCCGGCTGCGAGGCCTTTGGAGCTTTCGTTGTCTGGGAGGTCCATAGACGAGGCGGCGATGGGATCTTTGAGGAGAGGATATTCAGTTCGAGCGAGGTGTCTATGAGCGTGTTAGTCACAGTGTGGGTAGTTCAGGTCGAGTACCATACTGGTGGAGGAGGGAAGTCTGCGATGAGAGACCACCAAATGACGAAGCGATGGTGTTGAATTCGACTTGCTTGATTTGAAGGTTGTCACCGTCTTGATGGACCATGTAGTCGGAGCGGAAGAGTCCAAGTGAAAGGTTCTAGTGCCCGTTTGTCAGCTAGCTGAGACCTGAGAACAGAAATGTGACCCCTTACCTGGACATAGCCCTCCTCTTTTACCCGCAAATGGACATTCCACAGGTTGGCAATGAACTCATCACCGCCAGCAACCCTGCCACCGTCAGACAATGCCAGGAGAGAACCTCAGGAACGAGCAGAAGACCCACTCTTTCACAAGACTGCTGAGGAACTCCTCGTCCTGGCTGATGCGAGCGTACAGCTCGTTGTACGCTGTCTGGATGGACCTTGCGTCCTCAAAGCAGCTCTTGGGGAAGGGGCTGGGAAAGAGAGTAACAGGGGCACTCATGGCGAGTATCCCCTCGGCATCATTTGCTGCAATGGCCGGGGGTGGGCGGACGGCGAGGCCATTGGCGATGGTCCAGTCCTTGATGGTCTGCACGAGCCTCTCCCTTTCGAGAGCAGTATCCAGGTTTGGGGGATAGGAGCCCCCTGTAAAAGTAGACATTGTGTGTCTTGAATAAAACCGGGTTATGTCGAGCGTTCTACGATGCGATCAGTGGTGGGGTTCAGAAACGAAACGCGTATGAAATATGGTATGGACCTTGTTGGCTTCGGCTGAGATGTTGAGATTTTGATGCTGGTTTTAGCTGACGTGCTTACAAAGCCGAAAACGGCCGTCTTACATGGAGCTTCTCGTAACTAATTTTTGCTCCCTTATAATGGCCAACCTCGGGCAGCAGTTCAACGTAGTGCTTGAGGAGTGCTCAAGGACGTTAAGGCGCTGGCCTCTGAAAATCACCAAAGAAATGGTATTCACAGTGACTTCCACTAAATGATTGGGATTGACCAAAACTTGTTGCTCAGGGACCAGCACAGCCGTCTGAATGGACCATTTGTTCCATTTCTCTTCAATTGCCCCGCCTTGCCGAAGCGCGGGGTTGCCGTTTATCTTATCGCCCGTCTTGCCACAGTGCGAGATGTTCAACTGGCTCCACTCAACTCCAACAAAGATGCCCATCAACGGCATCTCGGTATACAATAAGATTCAAACTCTAAACGAACGTGTGTATTTGCCTCGAGACTCCTCTTGCCACAATCTCAAAATTTTAGCTGCGGGAGGAATAAACTGACCAAGTTTAAATGTTTCCAGGTCTTGCCTTGTGATGCAGCATCCGGCTGGCTTCTAGCTCGTCAGACATTCGCACTGAGCGACTCGAATTCAAGCCCCACATTTCTTGTCTTCGAATAACGTGAACACCCGTCGACTTGACAACCCCCGACCCTATCACGCGTTCCCACGCGTTTCCCACGCGAGGTTCCTCTCGGCCCGGCCGTCTTTCGGTGCTCCGCTCCGTACCGACCGCAAATCAAACAATTTGGTCGCCGGCATCCCGTCTCCTTCAAGAGCTTGGCAGCATCTTTGTAATTGGCGTGCATTTCCTCCCGCTCCAGTCGACCACACCAGCGGCAGGTCGACTTAATCTCGCCTCATTACTTCTACCGTCAACTTCATCTTCGAGACTCGCAAAAATCCAGTTCATTTTGCCTTATCATTTTACATTCTCATCTTTGGCGACGATCCCTTGGCTCATTACGATTTCACCTTTCCCCGCTTGGCTCGCTCTGAGCTTGGGGTGCGATTCTTGACCAACTTCTCACCAACGACAGTCGTGTCTCTGCGAACCAGGATTGCAGCCAATCATCCAAAACCATCCATGAGACTCGAAAGGTTTCAGTGAATGAAGAGGCGGGCAAGTCAATTGGGCCTAACCTGATTGCCTTCATTCGCGAAAAGAAGAGGACGAGCCACATTGTTTTCACTGGTATGTGTTTCACCTGCATGTCAAGCTGAGATTCTGCCTCAGTTGCGTTGCAGTTTTTAGAGTTTTTTTTTGTCTGTTGCTTTTCCCGCTCCTACCTACCACTCACATCCAACTCGATAACGACCCCTCCAAACACAACTCGCCCAATATCTCTACACCTCCTCCGCTGCATTCTTTTTTTTTGTCTCACGAACTCCGTTCCGAAGTTTCCGTCGCCTTCAGAAGGGTTCCGTTACTGATTTGACTCGCCTCAAAGATCGATTGTCAGCATGGCGGGAAATGACCAAAACGATCCGTTCCTCTGGGATGAGGACCGGGTCGTGCAGGAACTCTGCACCGCCGATCGTTCCTGGAGAGCACCTACAGCAAAAAAACTTCCGGAACCCGTCGTTCTTGAAGCGAGACTTCGCGAATGTGGGGTTGACGGTGAATCTCTTCTCACCTACGAGGACGAGTTCAGCTACGACGACTTGTGGAGGTATCTGGGAGTTAAGAAGCTGCCTCATCAGCTTTCGCTGAAGTACGCCATTACGCAGTTCCGGCGGCGCAGTCAGGGTTACCGGGAGTGGAAGACACAGCAGCTCGCCGACAACCAGGCATCCGACGGAGAAGATATGGGCTCGCAGATCAAGTCAGAATCTGGCAACCTGGCACGTCCCGGACCGCCCGCCCAACCGGACGTTGTGGCGGGAACAAACCCAAACAACGGCGAGCGGTCTCAAGGTCGGGATGCGGAGCCTGCGCTTATCAACCACGGTGTTTTGTCCCCGGCCTGGTCTCTTTCTGTTGACCGAGACCTTCCTGCACCTCCCGATGCGCACAGCACCCCCGAATCCGGGCAAGAGGCCACAGAAGAGCCGCCGAGCAAGAGAAGAAGGATTGCGCCTACGACTATCTCATCTGACACCACGGGCAACGCGGCACTTAACTTCATCCCTACAGAGGGTGATCTCTTCATGAGCCGTCCAGCTGAGACTTCGATTCCAGTGGGCGACTCTTCGAGCTTTTTAGGTGATGGAACTCTGCTCCTCGACCGGCTCACTGACCCCCGATTCATCGACCTCCCAAACCTGGCTGAAAAGGAGTTTGCATGGGTGCGGACACATATTCCCCCAGGTCGTCGCATACAGGTTTCACGTGCAATGAAGCGGTTCTTCCAGTCAGAAGGCCGCGAACGTCCCAAACCCAGCCACGACCGCCGGGAAGAGACCCCTTTGCCCGTCTTTGGAGAATCCGATGATGAGGGTGTCGACCCGGAGACTTGGCAGGAATACCAAAAAGAGGAAGAAGAACGCTCGGCAAAGGAGGCTCGCAAATCGGCCAAGGAGAGGTTTCTCAGTAAAGACGACGTGGCCGAACTGGTCCAGGGTGCAATCCAAGATCTCGAGTCCCGGTGGCTTGCCGAGAAAAAGCCAAAGTATGATCGCAGGGCCTGGAAGGAATGGCAGGGTGCGCGTCGTAATCCAGACCGCCTTGCGTTGATCAGCTCGGTGAAAAACGAGTTGAATTACCTTGATGCCCGAGTTGAGCGGTTCAGAAAAGAGATCATCAATCAACAATGGACCGCCGAGAACGACGTTCGACGCAAAGCCTCAGATTATCTGGAAGTAACGGTTTTCGACCGCAATCGCCTCGCCTGGCGGATTGAGATTTTCGAAAATCCCCGTCAGCCACCGAAGCCGGCAACTCTGCCTCGGCTCGCACCCAAACCCATGAAGCCGAAACCCCTCGACGAGGATGAGGAGATCCTGACCAGTGATTCCGATGATATGGACACATTCATCGAATACGACGACAACTTCGTTCCTGTCATGAACGATGAGATGGAACTGGATATGGAACCCGCTTCGGAACAAGCTACTGCCACAATCAGTCCAGAGCATGATGAAGCATCGGGCAACAGACTTGCACTCTCGCAGGCACCATCTTCGAGGGCGCCATCCTCTGAAGAGACACTCGACAACCCCTCCACAGCACTGCCTCAATCTATGCGGCCTACACTTACAAAGGTCAAAACCGAGGTGCCGCCCCCTCCCGTTACTCCCCGTCAAGCTAAGCGTCCGGCTCCTGAAATTATCGAGATCATCGAGATCATCGACTCATCCCCATCCCCACCGCAACGACTGGAGAAAGTTCCCAAACTTGACGATCTTAAGAGCCTCAAGAAGATTGGGGAGATTGGGACTGCGTACTGGGAGCAAGTCGCTGATGCTGAGCGGCTTGTGGTAGCGATGCTATGCGACTGGTCTTATGAGAGAATCAAAAAGATCAATGCGGTGATCCAGGCCCATGACCACAGCCATGTGTGGACAGAGTGCCTGGAGCCGATCCTCGAGAAACCTGAATCAGCTGAGGTCGATTCAGCCGCGTTTTGGATTCGCGTTCTCTTCAGCACCTTCGTCAGGAAGCAAGCCAAGCAACTTGATTTCAAATCTTTACCGCGCGTTATAGTCAATATAACGAAGTCGCGCGGGCCCAAGTTCGCGAGCTTTTACGCACATCTTAAGCGGATTCTCCCACTTTTCTTGCCGGACGATGCCCAAGCGCCGACGAAGATTCTGCTCAAGACACCGCGGAAGGAGAGATCAAGCCAAACGCAAGACCCGGCGGAGGCTACCACCACCTCAGACGAGTCCGCGTTGGAGGATGTGCTCGCACCGTCGACTAGGAAGCGGCGGCGGCGCAAACTTCGCGATAAGGACGCTCAGAATCTTCGGAGCAACCAACTCAAGGTCGAAGAAGAATTTTCCCGGCGCCGCCGGGAGTTTCAGGAAAAGTTGAGCCAAGAAGGGTTCGTCCCCAGTGACAAAGCCCGCCTCATCGTCAACATAACGAAGGAGTCCGATAAGCAGTCGCTCATCTACGTTAACGACCACATCGGGTCCAAGATAATGGACCATCAAATCGACGGCGTCCGCTTCATGTGGAACCAAGTCGTGGTCAATTCAAGCGCCCGCCAGGGTTGCTTGCTGGCTCACACCATGGGTCTTGGAAAGACCATGCAGGTCATAACTCTCTTGGTGGTCATCGCCGAGTCGGCTGTTTCGCCCGACGAGTCCGTTCGCTTGCAGATTCCAGAGAGTCTGCGGCAGTCCAAGACTCTGGTACTTTGCCCTGCAAGTCTAGTCGACAACTGGGGCGAGGAGATTGGACTCTGGGATCACCGGGGCTCACTCGGCACAGTATGCAAGGTCGATTCGACACTTTCCACTACCGGCCGCTCCAAAGCTGTCAAGTCTTGGGCATCCGGCGGTGGAGTGCTAATAATCGGCTACAGGATGTTCACCACGCTCGTGTTTGGTAACGACGAGGAAATTGCAAACCTGCTGGCGGAATCTCCCAACCTTGTCGTTGGCGACGAAGCCCATTACATGAAGAACCCGGATTCGCAGAGGCATCAAGCCGCTGCCAACTTCCAAACCACTTACCGCATTGCCATGACAGGCTCGCCCCTGACCAACAATGTCATGGACTACTATGCGATGATCAACTGGGTTGCGCCAAACTACCTCGCCGACATTACCGAGTTCAGGCAGCGGTATGAGACTCCGATTAAAGAAGGGCTTTATGTGGAGAGCGATCCTTGTCAAAAGCGAAAGGCTCGAAGGATGCTGCATGTCCTGAAAGTAACCGTGGACCCCAAAGTTCACCGCAGGGACATTCAGGTTGTCTTGAATGAGCTTCCGACGAAGAAGGAATTCATCCTCACTCTTCCCTTGACGAAAGTCCAGAAAAGTCTCTACGAGAAATACATCGAGTGGGCCAAGGATGTAAACAGCACAGAGATGGCTCAAGCAAAGGTCTGGAGTCTGGTGGAAAAACTTGGCCTTGTGCTGGCCCATCCCGTCGTCTTCAAGGTGGCCCAAACCCTTAAAGCGAAGGCACAGGCGAAGGCACAGGCGAAGGCACAGGCGAAGGCAAAGGTGAAGTCAAAGGCTGGCAGCTCCAAGGCGCAGTCCCTGAAGCCGACACAAAATGGGAAGGATGGAGATGGCGAGGAAGAGGAAAGTGATTCGCCGCCTCAGGACGTCATGATGCAGCTGCTGGCTGCCGTCGCGATCCGTGAGATTGACGACGAGAAGCACTCCAACAAAATCCGCGTTCTCCTCCGGATATTGGCTGAGTGCAAGAAGGTGGGAGACAAGGTGTTGGTCTTTTCGCAGAGTATCCCGACACTCGATTTCATCGAGAACGTGCTGAAACGCAAGAAGATTGCCATTAAACGGCTTGACGGTCATACGCGGGCTCCAGACCGCCAGGACATGGTCAAAAATTTCAACACTGATTCTCTGTCGCTCTCGGAAGTCTACCTGATTTCCACCAAGGCAGGGGGCGTTGGCCTGAACATCCACGGAGCCAACCGGGTTGTCATGTTCGACTTTAAGTACTCGCCCACCGACGAACAACAGGCGATTGGCAGGGCCTACCGGCTGGGGCAAACAAAGCCGGTATACGTCTACTGGCTTACAGTCGGCGGCACCTTCGAGGATACGGTTCACAATAATGCGATATTCAAAACCCATCTTGCCTCTCGGGTGGTGGACAAAAAAAGGCCGGATCCGCAGTCAACGCGTGTCGCGGAATATTTCACGATGCCCAAAGAACCCGAACAAGAGGACCTTTCCGCGGCCTTTTACCATGATAAGGTCCTGGATGCGCTCCTCGAGGATGGCGAAATCGGTCAACTTATCCGGAAAATCACATCAACCGAGACATTCGAGAAAGAGGAGATCTTTGAGCTCACATTGGAGGACCAACAAGAGGCAGCTAAGGATATCGAATTGGAGCAGCTCCGGATCTGCAACCCCGAGGAGTACAAACGTCGGGAGGCAGAGTACAGGCGCCTGGAGATTCAGAGCACCTGGCAATCAAGCACCGTTTCGGGGGTGCCGCTGGCCTCTCAGCAACCTCGCCCCGGAAATGGTGAGTCCCAAGGAACAGTTTCGTTCACAAGCCCTGGGGATAGTCGGATTATCAAGATCAAGGTGCCCGAACACCTGAGGAGCAAACGCAAACCACAACCACCAGTTTCCAACGTGGTTCCTGGCGCAAAGTCACCCTCATTCACATCGCTGCCTTCACAGTCAAATGCGGCCATCTCTAACAACAGTGCTGACTCGGAATTCTGATCCAGCTCTCATCACTCCTCCTCTCCCGTTCGGCCATCAAATAAGTCCGATGATGCCAGGGCCGACTCAGCCCCCCGTTCCGCCGCCCACCGAAAACATTTCGCAGCTGATCTCACCACCAGCGCAGGGACAACCAGCGCCCCAGCCGATACTCGGCTCAGGGTCATACTTCAAGGTTCTGCAAATCCCGTCGCCGATGGTGTCTCCAAGCGGAGCACCAATCGCAGCCAGCCCTAATACCCCTTCATCCCTTGCTTTAGAAGTACCAGATTTCGACATCACCGATTTTATAAGCGTTTACACTGCCCTCTGCCAGGAGGGCCGGCATGTGAAATGCCTTCCGCGAGTGCTGGTGAAGCGAGTGAAGAATGTCCTGGCGCAGAGCGGCGTGCAGGGGCTTCCAATGATGGACAAGACGCAAAATATCGGGAGGTGTCTTCGCAACCCCCGGTTTGCGGAGGCGATGCTCGCCGGATATCTCGAGCCTGAGCAGCTGGTGTCACTGACGCGGCTTCAGACGGAGGCAATGTCCACGTCCCTCAACGCTTTAACTGAGGCCGAGTTCAGACAGCGAGTCTGGACGAGCAAGGCCGACATAAACGTACGCCCCGATACCCATACATGAACTTGAAAACCCCTCTTCCAGCAGCCGAGCTGACACATGAACTCGCGAACAGAGCATCCGGGGCGGAGCACTAGTACCGGCAACCACACCCGCACCACCGCGGGAGAAGAGCGCCAGAGGCTTGCTGCGTCTCATTGGAACTGGGATGGACTCTCAGGACACGCCGGACGCGTCTCAAGAGATGCCAAAGACGCCGCCGCAGCCGCCGCAGCAGCAGCGGCGGACGAGGGCGGAAGGGAAGCCTGGCGCCTCGGCCGAGTCCCCGTTTCTTATTGATTGACAGGGCACAGGGCGCGGAGGCTTCTCCGGGAAACCCCACTTTTCTTAGATTTCAGAGATACCCCATGGTTGGCTTTTTTGACAGCGGTTGCAGGCATTTTTGGCGAGCCAACGCGGGAAGAAAAGGTGGGAAAGGAAGGCATTGGAGAGGGAAAAGGGGGAAGGGGACATGGTGAAAGGGATTGAAGGAGGAACAACTCGAGGTGCGCAAGCTTCGGTCTAGGGCCTTTCCCCGATTCTCGAGAGGTCATTGGGATGTGTTAAGACTCGTATGGGGGGGATATCCGTCGTCATTCTCGCAGAATTCCACATCTTGAGTAAACAGTTCCCGAGTTCAAAGGGTGAAAACGAACCGCAGTGAGTTTCCCATTTTTAAAAATCAATTGCTTCCTCCTCGCTTGTCCTGCTGTGCCAGTACATCCGTGCTTGCACTCCGACTTCGAGGCCGTCCCTTCGTTCTCCAGTTTTGCCGTCGACAGGGAATATTCATTTTTCTCCGGAAAACTGAAATTCCTCCCCCTCCCCCGCGCTCCCCACGACCGTTTACGAAATCCCTGCTCAATTGCACTTCGACTTGACAACACCGGCCCTCGAAAGACAAAGAACCGAACGCCATTGAGTCTTGCGATTACCACTGCCATGGATTCCGTCTTGCGCCAGTCCAAGGCCATGTGCCCCTTCATGAAGAAGGCCACTGCCGCGGGGCTCCGCGCCATGTCGACGACCGCTCCGGTTGCTGCCCCCTCCCCCTGCGGCGGCACCATGTCTAAGCTCCAGGTGCTCGCCCGCCGCTGCCCCGTCATGGGCACTAAGGCCTGCATGTCCACCTTCCCTGCCCATGGCAAGACCGGCAAGGCCAAGCTGCACACCAGCCGCCCTAAGGATGCTCAAGCTGTGGAGGCTCCGGTCTTCAGCGGCCGCGAGAAGGGTGAGTTGCGCTCTCTGCTGGTGTGAAGAGTGTTCTGGAAGATGAGTCAAGAAGGGTATCTGCTAACGTCGCTTGTCGTACAGTCCAGCTGCCTCCCCGTGCTCCGACCAAGCAGCCCGCCAGCGCCAGCCCGACGGCTACCACCCGCTCCAATGGCCATGCGAACAAGTTTGACTACGAGGGTTTCTACGACTGCGAGCTCGAGAAGAAGCACAAGGACAAGTCGTACCGCTACTTCAACAACATCAACCGTCTCGCCAAGGAGTTCCCCCGTGCCCACATGGCCACTAAGGAGGACAAGGTGACTGTTTGGTGCGCCAACGACTATCTTGGCATGGGCCGCAACCCGGAGGTCTTGAAGTCGATGCATGAGACACTGGAGGAGTACGGCGCTGGTGCTGGTGGCACCCGCAACATTTCCGGTCACAACAGGCACGCGGTTGAGTTGGAGCAGACACTTGCTAAGCTCCACGCGCAGGAGTCGGCGCTGGTCTTCAGCTCCTGCTACGTGGCCAACGATGCCACCCTTGCTACACTCGGCAGCAAGATGCCCGATTGCGTCATCCTGTCGGATAGCCTGAACCATGCCTCCATGATTCAGGGTATTCGGCACTCGGGCGCGAGGAAGGTCATTTTCAAGCACAACGATGTGCAGGATCTCGAGGAGAAGCTTGCGGCGCTCCCGCTTCACGTTCCCAAGATCATTGCTTTTGAGTCCGTCTACAGCATGTGCGGTTCGATCGGCCCCATCGAGGAGATCTGTGATCTTGCTGAGAAGTATGGCGCCATCACCTTCCTCGACGAGGTGCACGCCGTCGGCATGTACGGCCCGCACGGTGCAGGTGTGGCAGAGCACATCGACTACCAGGCGCATGCCCAAGGAAAGCCGCGCGGTACCCTCATGGAGCGCGTTGATATCATTACCGGCACGCTGGGCAAGGCCTACGGCTGCGTTGGCGGCTACATTGCCGGCAGCCACAAGCTCGTTGACACCGTTCGCTCCCTTGCGCCAGGCTTCATCTTCACCACCTCCCTCCCGCCTGCCGTCATGGCCGGCGCCCGCACGGCCATCGAATACCAGATGAAGCACCAGGGCGACCGCCGCCTCCAGCAGCTGCACACCCGCGCAGTCAAGGAGGCCCTCAACGATCGCGACATCCCCGTGATCCCGAACCCGAGCCACATTGTCCCCATCCTGGTCGGTAACGCCGCGCTCGCCAAGCAGGCTTCCGACAAGCTCCTGCAAGACCACGGGATCTACGTGCAGAGCATCAACTACCCGACCGTCCCGGTCGGCCAGGAGCGCCTGCGCGTCACGCCCACCCCGGGCCACACCAAGGAGTACCGCGACCAGCTTGTCAACGCCCTCGACACCATCTGGACCGAGCTCGGCATCAAGCGCACTTCGGAGTGGGCTGCCGAGGGTGGCTTCATCGGTGTTGGCCAGCCGGGTGCTGTGGCCGAGGAGCCGCTGTGGACCGACGAGCAGCTCGGCGTTGCCGAGGCAGCCCGGACCCTGCTGCAGGCTGCCAAGGAGGAGCAGAAGAACAGCTCGCTGCCGCTGACGGGCGGACTGACGGAGAGGCTGCTGGAGAAGGAGATGGAGGGCCTGCGGAGCGCTAGCGTGGCTGCTTAAGCTCGCTTTTCTGCTGCTGACCTCCGGTCATCTCCTTCTCTGTAACGCACAAAGAAGGAGAACAATGTTCTCTTCTCACCTCTCCGGTTCGGTCTGTCGACCCGTTCCGGGGCACACCCCGTTGCTGCATAATCATTTTTAGGGGAGCTCATCGGACCACGTCTGGTCTGTCGAGGCAGTGTCTGTCTCTCCCTGGTTATCTATCTCTGGTTTGACGGCCAAGACGTAAATACACGTTCTTTGGAGCAAGTGGCAGCAACGATGGGGCTCTTTTTGTATTACAGCGATTGTGGATTCAAAACGGGATAATATCCTGTTTAGATATCATTTTGGACAAGCTACCATGCTGAGTCGAAAACATTATTAAGAAATGAAGAACTAGGCCTGCCTCTCGATTGAGAGGCTGAAGTGCCATAAATATTTTGGTTTTCTGTTATGGCGTGTGACATAAAATGGGTGTATCGAGACTGAAAAGGGGTGGCGTGGTGTTTTTGACTTCGTTCCTTCTCTGATCTAGAGAGCTGCCGTGCCTTCCTTACTCACCTCGTACCACACCATCCGTATTCTCAAACCTTTGGCTCTGCCCCTGGCTTCTTTCTTCACCCGCAATCGCCAGGGTATTGTACCTTGAGCTTATTTTCCGGTTGCCTCCCCTTGGAGACTGGTCACTCCAACATCACCTAAATCGCAAAGTCAGCATACACATCAAGTAGCTTTTCTTCGCTGCTCACACCACCCGGCGCCTCCTCCCGCCGTGAGGAGCTATCACCTGAATCAACCATGGGAGCCAAGCGGTGCCAGAAGACCGCGACCCGAGGAACGGCTTGTTTCCAGTGCTACGACTCGAAGACCAAGTGCAGCGGCACTCGGCACGGGCGCGTGAAATGCGATAGGTGCGTCAAACCCTTGTCTCCCTCTGGAATCTCCCACACTCACTAACACATTTTCAGATGTCTCAAACGGAAAACAGACTGCACTCCCCAGTTTCGACAAACCATCACCATGCTCTCGAACGGCCACGTCGAAAAGTCTCGACACTGCCCGCGGGACCGACGCAACCGCAACTAGAAACTCGAGTGCGCCAAAATTCGAAAGGGGCTGAAGTCTCCTGTCTCGGATGACGGCTTCCTCCCGTCCCCTCGCTCCGAAGTACCACCCCAACGACAACAGACAGTCCCGCCGGTGGCCCGGATGGTGGCCTCGCTACACCCCATTATTAGCGAGAATTGGAGTTGGAATGCTGGCGTCTCCCCTCAATACGCCAACCCCCCCCGCTCAGTGAGCAACATAAGATGAGCGAAACGGACGCGGTGGATGTGTTGGCCCCCACATCTCCCGGCCTGACGTCGTCAACGCCGGCGTCCACGGTCGGATCGCCTCCCGAAGGGGCCGCGGCCCAATTGCTGCAGCGGCAGCAGATGGGCGATGTTCCGTACCATGGGCTGGGGGTAGTGTACTTGCCGTTCCAGGGACTTGAACCCCTGATATCGACGGGTTGGGGCTACCCGGAGGAGGATCCGACTAGCGGTGTTTACTGGAATAGGGGGAATGGCACCCGTTGGCCCGGCTACGGGTCCGCAAACATGCCTCAAGGCTGGGAGGGGAACGACGAGGCTCACGGGGAGGATTGGTCGGTTTTGAGCAAAGCGAACTTCATTGGAGATGCTCAGAAGAGCTTCTTGCCTCCTGTCGCTGGGTGGTGATGGGAGGACCCGGGAAGGGGCCGTTAAGCCGATGCTCGGCGCATCCGGCTGGGGCGGGATTTTACGGAGGGGAGCGCGAGGCAAATGGGTTTTCAGCGAGGAAAGGGAGGGAAAATGAATGGGTCTTTAGCAATAGCGAATCATTTTTTCCTAGGATGTTCTCGTCTCCCGTCACCCGTGTGGCCTTGGGATCATTCGTGAGTGGCATGATGTGTCCTGGGAGAGGTCAGTCTCTTCTAAGTGCAAGTGTTGTTCGCCGTGGCCGAGACCCGCCGAAATTTCAGCAGAATGAACACCCATAGTACGTGCCTTGGCAAAGGAGGGAGGACTTGTTGTTTGGAATTACCCAGAGCGTTTAGTCAATCCTCCCCACTTCAGACCCAGAAAAGTTTAACTTGACCCCTCCCCCGCAATCTTCCTCTGCTCAGTGACTCTCTGAGCCATCAACATCCCCAGAACAGCACAACACCCGTAAATCTGCTCGAGGAACACCAGCAACATGTCCAGCTACGACAAGTATCAGGTACGCCTCCAATTGGCTTCCCTCACCACCCAAAATCTCTTCACCTCGCCCCTAAACCGCCCACCTCACAACACACCTCCACATGCCATAGATCCATGAATATCTTGGCAGCAAACCACCAACTAACCATGAAACCACCCCCCAGACCCCCCTCAGCACGAGGTATGCCTCCAAGGAGATGATGACCATCTTCTCGGCCCGTGAGCGCGCCAGCACCTGGCGCCAGCTCTGGGTGTGGCTGGCCGAGGCCGAGCGCGAGCTGGGCCTGCCCATCCCCGAGGAGGCGATCGAGCAAATGCGCAAGCATGTCGTTGTGTCGGATGAAGCGTTTGATGTGGCGAGGGAGTATGAGAATAAGTTTAGGGTTTGTTTCTCTGAGTTGGGTTGAGGATGGGTGAATGAAGAGTGAGGCTAACGATTGGAAATAGCATGATGTCATGGCTCATGTTCATGCTTATGGCGAGGTATGATTTTGAAGTCCCAGGGCGGTGTGGTTTATGGAAGGGGGTAAAGGGGGTTGTTTGATGGTGGGTGGCTGACGGAGGGATGTTTTAGGATGCCCCTTCTGCTGCTGGCCACATTCATCTTGGTGTAAGTTGGCTTTCTTGGTGTTACAGCACAGATGAGAGTGATTTCTAACTTCTCATAGGCCACCAGCTGCTACGGTAAGCTTTTCGGGGAACCCTTTGGTGAAACTCACTCTGTTTCTCCTGTACTGACACCCTACAGTCACCGACAATGCCGATCTCATCTTCCAGCAGCGTGCTCTGGACCTGATCCTCCCCAAGCTGGCCAAGGTCATCCAAAACCTGCAACAATTTGCCCTCCAGTACAAGGACATGCCCGTCCTCGGCTTCACCCACTACCAGCCTGTAAGCAGCGTCCGAATGTGTTATTAGCGGTAGCTAACACCCACTCCAGGCCCAGCTTATCACCGTCGGTATGAACAATGCTTGATGAGGGGGCTTTGACCCGATGCTAAAAGTGACACAGGCAAGCGCGCTGCGCAGTGGATTCAGGAGCTCATGATGGACCTCGAGGACATCGAGACCGTCCGCGAGAAGCTCCAGTTCCGCGGTGCCCAGGGTACCACTGGCTCGCAGGCGACCTTCCTCGAGCTCTTCGAAGGCGATGCGAACAAGATTGTCGAGCTCAACGAGGTAAACAGCAGTAGTTCGTCTCCAACTTTTGACCACCGGCTGACAGTTGCTCCAGATCCTCTGCAAGAAGGCTGGCTTCCCCTCCGCCTACGCCATCTCCACCCAGACCTACACCAGGAAGGTCGATCTCCGCGTCGCCAACGCCGTCTGCGCCCTCGGTGCCACCGCTGAGCGCATCTGCTCTGATATCCGCCACCTGGCCAACCTCAAGGAGATGGAGGAGCCGTTCGAGAAATCCCAGATCGTAAGTCATGCCATTCTCGCCTAGGAATTTTGATACTAACACTTTCTAGGGGAGCTCTGCCATGGCCTACAAGGTGCGAATTCTTCCGCATTGCCAAAAAGGGCCAAGTTAACCATTTTGCAGAGAAACCCCATGAGGTCTGAGCGCATCACTGCCCTCGGCCGCAAGCTTGCTCGTCTGCCCGCCAACTTCACCGCTACCTTTGAGACCCAGTGGTTTGAGAGGACGTGAGTACTCTTGGATATTCTGTTGTGTTTCGGTCAATGTGCTGACATAAATTCGCAGTCTCGATGACAGTGAGTTCACCTAAAGAGCCCTAACTCACACCCCCTAGCCCTTTCCTTTTCCTGCCCCATCGATAGGAACCCCTTGGGCTTGTCCGTGACCACACTGCTAACGATACCAGGCGCTATTCGCCGCATGGATATCCCTGAGATGGTTAGTTTATTCCTCATATACATAGTTGTCATTATGCTAACTGCCTTCAGTTCCTCCTCGCCGACTCTATCCTCCTCGCCCTGGACAACGTCACCAACGGCCTGGTCATCTACCCCAACGTCATCAGGTCCCGCATCGACCAAGAGCTTCCTTTCAGTATGTTCTAAAAAAATTTGGAAAAAAACGCTTACTTTTTACTGCCTGGATGCTAACCCGTCTCTCAGTGGCCACCGAGTCCATCCTGATGAAGCTTTCCACCCACGGCGTCTCCCGCCAGGAGGCCCACGAGGAGGTTCGCGTTCTGGTATGTGGAAAAACTTTCTTCAGCTTTTGAGCTGGTACTGACAGATAGCAGTCCCATCAAGCCAGCGATGTCGTCAAGCAGCAGGGCGGCCGCAACGACCTGCTTGAGCGCATCAAGAAGGCCGAGTTCTTCAAGGTAAGAGATTTCAGTGTATTGATCCTCGGAATTGAAGCTGACACCTACATCCAGCCCGTCTGGGGCGACATCGACAACCTGGTCGACCCCAAGTTGTTCATCGGCAACTGCCCCAAGATTGTCGACGACTACTGCAACGGCGAGGTTGCTGCCAAGCTCAACAAGTACAAGGCGTCGCTGGATAAAGCGTCAACGGCGCAGCTTTCCATCTAATGGGGGCTACTGTAGCTGGCTGTTGTTTGGTAAAAGTTGGGAATACATGGAGGAACTGGGATACATAGCTCTAAGCATGTCGATGCTTGTCAAAAAAAGGGGGGGGGGGGGGGGCATAAAGGTGCATAAGCATATCGTTGAGATGTCAATCTCAAGGTCTCTTTGATTGATACGTACACATCCATGTAACAGAAACGGCAAATGAACTGTCCTTAAAAGACGGGTGAACGATGCTCACTACGCCTCAAAATAACCTACTTGAGGAGGCAAACCTCAGACTGATTCACTTTCAACTGATTCACTTTCAAAAGATAGATGAAAAAAAAAAGAAGAGATAAGTGGAATTGAAAGACATAGATAGAAAGGAAAAAGAGAAAGAAAGTGGGGAGGATAACCTTTGAAGAAAAGGCTTGGTGGAAAGATAATTAGTGGGGGGTGAGAGAGCGATTAATGGGAGCAAGCCCCTAAGAAAGAAGAAAGAAGAGCAATTCCAACAAAGCCGGGGAGAGAGTGAGAGACATGTTCTCTGAGTTGCTTGAGTCCAAGACCCACCTGCCGATCTTCGGCTCCACGTCCCCACCCATTCACCCAGACCTGGATCTTACTCCTTCATCCTCGACCCTATCCCTTACCTGTCCCATATCCCTTCCAACTTCTGACCAATATTAAAATGGGGAAGCCAGAAGTAGACTACTCCCTCTACCTTGTCACCGACTCGACACCCGCCATCCTCGGGGACCGGTCCATCGACGCCGTCGTCGAGGCGGCCGTGAAGGGGGGCGTCACCATCGTCCAGCTGCGCGAGAAAGAGGGCGATACGGGGGATCTTGTTGCGATTGGGAAGAGGCTGCATGCCATTTGCAGGGAGTATGGTGTGCCGCTGCTTATTAACGACAGGGTTGATGTAGCGCTGGCGGTTGGCTGTGAGGGGGTTCACATCGGACAGGATGATATGGGTGAGTGAGCGGTTTGGGGGGGTGTGTTGGTTGGGCAGGGCTGACTGTTTATGAAGATTTGGCTACCGCGAGGAAGCTGTTGGGGGAAGATAAGATTATTGGGGTCACGGTTAGCACGGTTGAGGAGGCACTCATAGCATGCGAGGGCGGTGCTCATTACCTGGGCATTGGCACCGTCTATGCGACACCAACGTGAGGCTTTTCCGTTGTTGTACTCAAAGGTTGGTTGATAGCTAACACAGCACAGGAAAACCAACACTAAGGAGATCATTGGTGCAGCTGGTGTCCAGAACATCCTGGAGAAAATTGCTGCTGCTGGCTACGACACACAAACGGTCTGCATAGGCGGCGTCAACGCGTCCAACTTGCAACGAATCTTCTTTCAGTGCCATGCGCCGAGCAAAGCCCTGGATGGCGTCGCTATCGTCAGCGCTATCATGGCCGCGGCTGATCCTGAGAGTGCCTCGCGCAACCTCCTTCACCTCATCATATCTCCCCCACCATTCCTGGTTGATATGAAGGGTCAAGGGGCACCGAAACCCAGCGCACAGTCTCAAGTTGAACTGGCGCCGTCTGTCATCAAGATGGTGCACGAAACCACGCCCCTTTCTCACAACATGACGAATCTGGTGGGTTTGCTTTGTGCTTCTCAGCACACCAGCAGCTAATTCAGAGCAGGTCGTCCAAAACTTCGCAGCCAACGTTGCCCTCGCTGTGGGGGCGTCCCCCATCATGGCCGGATATGGCGAAGAAGCCCCTGATCTCTGCAAGCTCGGCGGTGCCCTGGTGATCAACATGGGCTCAGTGGACCCGTCCGGGTTGGAAAACTACCTGAAAGCGCTTAAGGCGTATAACCTTGCAGGCCGGCCTGTTGTCTATGACCCGGTTGGGTATGTCTCCAACCTCGAGCCTCGAGAGCCAAAGGCTGACCATGATAGTGCCGGTGCCACCACCCTTCGCCGCCAAGCCGTCAAGACCATCCTCTCCAACGGCTACCTCGACGTGATCAAGGGCAACGAAGGCGAGATCAAGACAGTCTTTGGCGGCAGCCAGGAGCAGCAGCGCGGAGTCGACAGCTCGAGCACCCTCGAACCCTCGCAAAAGATCCAGCTGGTGCGGGCTCTCGCCGCGCGCGAGAAGAACGTGGTCGTCATGACGGGCAAGACCGACTACGTCAGCGACGGCACGGACACGTTTGCCATCAGCAATGGGCACGAGTATCTCGGGCTGGTGACGGGGACGGGCTGCACGCTGGGCACGGCCATCTCAGCGGCCATCGCGGCGCGGAAGATGGATAGAATGGGGGCGGTTATTGCGGCTATCTTGCACTTTGAGATCGCGGCTGAGCTCGCTGCTGCCCGGCCCGAGGTCAGGGGCCCGGGTACGTTTCTGCCAGCGTTCTTGGATGAGCTGTACCAAATCCGGTTGGCTACGGCGAATGGTGACTGCTCTTGGCTGGGAAGGGCGAAGGTCAGTAGCGTTGAGTAGCCGTGTCTCGCCAAGTCAACATTTCTTGAAGCCCCTATTTTTGTGTGTCAAAGACAGGTCCTCGGGGGTGTCTACACAGTTCGTCCCTCTGAAGCTCGGCTTGCCACATGAAAATGCGGGGTAGAATCGGCTTATTCCCCGGATTCGTTTACCCCAACCTTGAACCTCTCTCCGGCATCCGCCGCCCCGCAGTGGACGAGACCCACGTTGAGCTCCATGTGCCCGCTTTAAGACCACAGTCCCAGCCGTTGTGAGATCTAGGATCGCCGTCCAAGTGATATCTTGTCCTTTGTGCCTCATGAAATCAAGTCTCCTTCGTCCACTTTACCCCTTTTTCATACGCACCAAACATCTGCACACAATGACCGCCCCTACCCCTGAGCGCCGGTTCAGTATGTCTCCCTCCCCGGCATCAACCACCCAGTGACTGACAGAGACATCACAGAGAACCCGGCCGTCTTGTAAGCCATCACCTTCAGGACCACTAAATAGAACATCAATTGACACCTCCCCCAGCGTCTGCGACATCCAGGAGAAGTTCCGCCCCACCATCCACGAGTTCGACAAGGTGTACGTCCCCCTCCCTCCCCTTCTTCCATCCACCCCGCACCCTTATCCTCACCACTCACTCACCCCCTCCTTTCCACAGCATCCTCACAACCCGCAAACTCCTTCTTGCCGCCACCTCCCTCTCCATCCCCATCTTCGTCACCACCCAAAACCGCGCCCGCCTCGGCGACACCGTCGCGGAGCTCAAACCCCTCCTCGCCTCCGCCGGCCCGCTCGTCAAAGCCGACCTCGACAAGACCCGCTTCAGCATGTGGCTCCCCGCGCTCGCCGCCCACCCCTTCTTCTCCTCTTCCTCCCCTCTCCTGCCAGCAACACCACAACAACAGCAGGAATCACCGCCACCGGATCCCCCACCTCAACGACAGAAACCGAAACACCCAAGGAAATCGTCATAGTCGGCATCGAATCGCACATCTGCGTCACCCAAACCGCCCTGGACCTCCTCACAGCCGGACACAAAGTCTACATTCTCGCCGACGGGGTGAGCAGTTCGAACAAGGAGGAGGTCGGTGTCGCACTGGCACGGCTGAGACAGGCAGGGTGTGTGGTCACGACAAGCGATAGCTGGATCTATGAGTGCATGGGTGACTCGGGGATTCCTGAGTTTAGGGGGATGGTCGGGGTTGTGAAGGAGACGATGCGGGATACGAAATTGGCGTTGGGGGGTTTGTTGGGGAGTAAGATCTAAGTTGTGCTCCTCAGTCTGTGTACGAAGAAAGATGAACATGTGCGGGCTGGGGTGGATGGGGAGGTGTGGGCGGTCAATAACATAGACAGCGGGTTGACATAGAAAGGGGAAGTGGATAAAGTAATTCTGGCGTGTTTTTTGCTTTGATTTATTTTCTGGTATTACTTCCGCTGCTGCCATCCCCCCTAGCCAGGCTGGCATTCCAAGACGCTCCCTCTCCAGCCAAAATTACCCCCTTAGCTTCTCGCTCTCAACAGCGAGCTCTACTCAGCAGCCGTGGTCGGCGCCTTCGGCTTGTTCGACGCAATCCACGAGAACGCGGACGCACTCCCCAGCGGATTGTTTGCCGTCCGCGGGGCTGTTGGCGGGTCCTTGCTCGCCTCCTGCCGATTCGCCACAGCCTGCCTCCCATCCCCGAGATTGCTCAGCGCCGAAATGCTCACGCTGCGCTTCGTGTTGCTGCCCCAGGTGACAGTACTTCCCTGGCTCGCCTGGCTCCCTTCTGTCTGCGCTTTGCGCTTCTGTTCGTTGCTGGCCCGCGGCGCCGGTGCCGGCTCGTAGGCCTGCCCCGTTTTGGTCGATGAGCTGACGGACCGGTTGGGTCGTAGCACCTTCATGCTGCGAGGCCGCGTCGCCGGCTGGTAGCCGCTCAGTGGTGTATTGCCATCTGCAAGACCCGCGGCAGTCTGCCGCCATGACGTCTTGATGGCCGTGGGGGCCTCTCGGCGGTTAATGTCCGTGTTCCCATGAGTCTCTTTCGCAAAGCCGTGGGGGACAGTCGGCTCTGCAGCATGCCTCTCGCCCTCTCCTCCGCTTTCAGATGTACCGCCGGCACTCGCCGCCACCTTGACCGGCACGCTTGAGGACGGGGTCGGAGACAAAACGCCCTCAGAACCGTTGACCACGGACTTGGGCGCTGAGAAGCTCTCCTCCTTGGCGTCCTGCACAGAGTCCTTCGATGACTTTTCACTAGAAACAAACTCTGGGGCGGTGGCGTTCAGTTTGGGCCTGCTCGGTGCCATGTTGGCCGTCGTGAGGTGCTTGAAGACAGCGTCGTCCTCGGGCCGCACAAACGGGACCGAAAGTTTATCGCGATCGCTCCCGTACAGAGTCATCAGGTTGCGCGAGAGCAGAATGTCAGCCCCGTGCATGCGCAGTGTGTGGCTGCCAATGAAAACGCGGATGGACTTCTTCGAGTCTGCCGTCTCCTGCTGGTCCATGGCCGTCACTTCAAACGAAGCGGTGATGCTGGGGAGGTGAGGCGCCGGGCTTCCAGACCGCGAGTTCGACTGCGTAACCCGTGCCTCGGCCAAGAACACGGGCAGCGTGATCCTGTGAGCACCGTCCACATCCCGGTGGATATTGTTGACCAGGTCGAGCTCCCTGAGCAGCGAGTACTCAACCGTAGATTTCTGAGACCCGGTGCAGACGACGGCATACAGAAGCCCGTCTGAAGTAAAGTTGGTGCTCAGCCAACATCGAATGATGGACGGAGGTGAGCCCAAGATATACAACACCGGCGGCGGCTCCATATCGATGGGCGAGTCGTCCTCGTGGGCACCTATCATGAAGGTGGTGTCGAGTCCGAGGCTGCTAGCGCGCCCCGATATCCCCGAGTGCATCGAGTGAACCGAGTGCCCTGCAGAGCTGTGTCTGCCATCTGATTTGTGCGAGTATGAGCGCTCCAGCTGATGCCCCCCCAAACCGCTCCCAGGTCGAATGGGGCCGAAGTCGCCAGAGTGGCGGCCGCCATGGCCGAAGGCACCGTGCAAGGCGCTCTCGTCAAACCGAACGCTGTTCGCCCGCGAAGCTGCGCCTCTCCGTATCGGCTCATCCTCTGTTTCCATGTGAATGGCACCGAGTAAACTCTGACCCTCCTCTTCGAGATCGCTAATCAACTCGGTCGATGGCATGTGGACAGGTCCTGTGGTTTGTTAGACGCCACAGACATAGCAGTTGAGATGAAAGGATTCTGACCATGTTGAGGCGTACCCCCCAGAACGCTAGGGAAAGGGGAGTTCCAGACGGACTTCAAGGCGGCGTCGTCGGCCTGCCGCTTCTCCAGCGACCGTAACCTTTCCCCGTGCAGCTGCTGGACATGCTGGACGCGCTTCAACTCCATCTGAACATCGTGTAGCTCTTCTCGGGTGACTACAAACACCGGATCCATGCCCGAAAGTGAAGGTGACTGACTGCAAGGGACGCGGTTCAAGATGGGATGGCCGACGCGGGCGAAAAGGGGACACGAGACGGGGCGGGGTTGGCTCGTTCAAGTCGGGTGGGCAAAGCTCTCCGCCTTGACAAGCAGATTCGAATGAGGTCAGGCTCGCAGGCCGGAGGCGGCTGGTCTTGGTAGGTTCTGAGCTCGATCCTCGACTGTCTCAATTCTCGAGGTCCGCCGCCCCCAGCATCGCCCGCAAGACCGCCCTGGCCTAAGCGATGTTCTCCCGCGCCCACTGTATCCGTCTATAAATTCGGCGTCGACAATGCGGGAACTCGGAGTTCGATATGGCGGTCGGGAATGATTGTGGTTGCTTGGAACGGTCGAGGGAGAAAGTTTCGTCGCGGCAGTGTTGTAGCTCGTGATGCTTGTCGGTGATGCCCAACGCTCGGTTTGGGGTTTCTCGTCTTGCAGCTAGCTCGTCAAGACGTCGGGGAGGAGGCGAAGCGATAGAAAACCGGGAGGCACAATGTGTTGAACGCGAGGCGAGCTCAAGAAACTTGACGGGGGCGTAGGATGCAAGGTCCCGCAGATCAGCAGCCCGGGGAATGCAGGCGCAACACCAACAGCAGCAACCGGGGCTAGGGTCTCAGTTGAGGAACGTCGGGCAGTAGCGGTTGGTTACTCGAGGCTGAAGCACAGGGTAAGGCTGGGAGCTCGGCAGCTGGAACGGAGAGGACGCTGGGGAAGGGGGTCGCTTGAAATGTAAACAGTGGCGGGCAAGGCAGACGGCTGATGAGTGGTTGTTGGGTCGAAAGCGGTGGTGAAAATGGCTGTGATGAGGGTGTGGGAGAGGGTATCAAAAGACGGCTGCGTCGATCGCGAACAGCACGGGGCTTGTTGGGGTGCGGGGGTTCAAGATGATGGAGTGAAGTTGAAGAAATGCGGAGGTGGAGATGGCTTGTTTGGTTTCTAACGTTATTTCCCCCCCTCGATGGATGTTGGTTGGCAGCGACTGGTTGCTGGGGCTGGTTTCAAGCTGCAGTTGCATGTGGGTGATCCTGCTGCAGGAGACTGAAGTGGCTGTTGATGTGGGAGCTGTGCCGAACGCGTCCCTGACCTGGATTAGATAAGCAGACAGCTGCCGGCCGGATGGCCTCATACAGTGCATTTGCGGGTGACTTGCGAATGACTGCTTGTTCTTGATAGGAGACACTTGCACTGACGAAAACCATTAATTCGAGTAAAGATCAATATTTTAAGCAAGATAAAATCCGGTCGTCACATTCCTCTATGAGAAACTGGCAGAAAATAACTCTTCCGGGTATATAGAAGCCAGGTGATTTTGATGCGAATCAGAACCTGACAAGAAGCACACCGTGGGGTGGACTGTGTTGCAGTTGGCTTTTCTCAGGGTTTAGATGGACTCCCCCCTCAGATGCTCATCCTCCTTCAGCCACGGGGCATCCCGCCAGTCGGGGTACACATACCCGACCCTCTCCACGTCCGGCGTGCCCGCCCACTCGGAGCCGAGATGAGGCCGCACAAGTTCGTAGAAGATGCGGTACGCCTCGGGGCTCAGGTGCAGCCCGTCCGGAAGCAGCTGCTCGAGGTAGCCACGGACGCCGCTCTCGGGGTCGCCGAGCACCGCGCCCTTCGCCGGGTCAAAGCCGTGCGTCATCTCAATGGCCTTGTCCATGAGCGCCTTCTGGAGATCGATTAGTGTGACCCCCGGGTTCTCGGCAGCCACCTGCCGGACCGTCTCGGAGTACGCCGCGCTATTCTTGGTCTGTCTCACCGCCCGCGGGTGCCCATTGGCCCGATCGAGGAACGTGACACGAATCTCATCCAGCGGCGGCGGCGTCACGAGAAAGATCTTGGGTTTGTGTGCCGTGATGATGGGGTGGTTGATGATGCGGTCCAGATTCTCCTTGTACCGGTCGATGGGGACATGCTGGAAGTTGGTGGGCACCTTGATGCATGCGTCGTTGGCACCGAGCAGGATGAACTAGAGAATCAGTTGTTGAACCGATGGTCTTGGAGGAAGCCCGGTATACGACTTACCAAGTACGCGAGCTGCGGCACACCCCGTCCTGGCGGCGCAAAGACCTGTGGCAGGATGCTCAAGGCATTGGATGTGTTGTATCCGGAAAAGCCCCGGTTGACAACATCAAATCGGCGGAGGACCTCTGATATCTTGTTAGGCACGTCAAGTGTCTAAACAAAGGGGCATTGGGGCAACCAACGGCCCTGCACAGCAGCCTGGAAAGAGAAGCCGTTCGATACATCGACCGAGGCTTGAAAGAGCGAGTCCCCGAAGAGGACGATCTGGGGGTAGGAAATCTGCCACGGGGTAACATCGTGTCTCTATCAGTACATGTCTTGGTACATAGAAAGCTGACATCTGCGCCGAGGAGGAGCAACCTACCGCCATGACTGTGTTCAACTGTTCTGATCTTTGAAAATGATCCAGACACTCAATGTTCCTGCAGTATCAGATCTCAGATGGCACAAGCAAGACCCTTGTTGATAGCTCTGGCGAAGAGTCTGGCAGCTGGGCGTCCCTCCCCTCAAATACTCTCACCGGTCCCCGGAAAGGCCATTTCCCGCCTCACGACAGCTCAGCGCTCACTCGCCGTAGCGCCCCATGACATCCAAGGCGCCCCACCGCCTACTGGTAGCCCCGCAGCCGGGCTTCTGCAGATGGGCCTCAGATGGAGCAACTGCTAACGGACGGAGGTCGTGATACTGAACTGCAGACCAAGGGGGACCCAGTGGCGGCCTGCTGATTTGCGGGTATTTGTCTGGTGACCCCCGCAAATCGCCAGGGCCTCTTTGATACAAACATATTTGATCAGGCTCTCATCAGGGCAGAACGGGCCAATATCTTTTATCTCGACAGGCCTGAACAGGGTCAACACCGCCAGGACCCGGCACGCCACCACGCTGCCCGCGTCTCGCCTAAGCACAAGCGCCGATTGGCGACCAGCCACCTGGAACGGACGAGCCATGGCCAGGGCCTCGCTGGCCAACGCGCTGCTGATCTCCTTCACCGGTCCCCCGGTGCTGGGTTTCTGGGATGGAAACTGGACAGAACCCCTGGCGGATGACCTTGTCCTGAGCCCCACATCCATGGAGATGCCACAGTCCACAGTGGAGAGCGGTGGAACACGCCAACAGAGCCAGACCCTCGGTGGGAGCCGACGGCGTCTGAGGTAGAGTTTAGCGTCACGGGGCGCCTGCAGAAGTCCAGACACAAGAACGAGATGAGCACGAGGCAGGACTGCAAGCAGCCGGCTGCCGTCCTCTTCACCCAGACGCATGGAAATAAAAGGGGAGAAGCAATGGGAAAGAGGGGCAGAAGTGGGGCTCAGCTCGCAAAGCGATGATGGAATGCTTGGCTGCCACGCTACTTAGCCTCTTATCGATAACAGTCAATAAGTGACCTCGCCCGCCTTCAACACTTGACGCCACCAAGAACATCACCACACTTTTCAGCCTTGTTCATCCAACATATATATCTTTGAATAGATCCTAGAGAGTCTCACCCGATTTCCCTCACTACTTCCTAAAGCAATGTTTCAAACAGCCTGCTGTACCTGCGCAACGCTCCTTACCGCCGTGCCCCGCGTATCCACGTCTTCCGAGAAGCCCCTACCAGAGGACCGCCGTCTAGATTGCTGCGGCCGTATCATCTGCGGGGACTGCATACATGTGAGTGCTAGCATGAGCTTAAATTATCCCAGACGCTGTCTGACGCAACCTTCCACGTGGCAGAGAAATGTCCGCTTCCTAAACTATTGCCCCTACTGCCAGACGTCCGGTCGCCTCCCCTTATCACCATCTTGCCACCCAACCAAGCACCGCTCCAAGAAGAGCGAGCCTGATGCTGGCAGCGACAGCGACCAGTCCACCAAGTCCACCACCACCAACCCTCCCCAACCCGACCTCAAACACACCTCCACCCCCAAGGACCCCCACACCAACCTACACAATCCACTACCTCCGGCACCCCCACAACCCCACCCGGACACCATCGGGTCCCTCTCCCTGCAATACGGCATCCCCTCTCCATCCTCCGCTTGCACAACAAAATCCCTTCCGACGCGGACTTTCTCCTCGCGGCGCGCCACACCCTTTAATTCCCACCGCGTACATCACCAACTTCCCCCACAACGCCTCCCCACACCACCGCCACCGGCGGCAGTACCAACGGCAATGGAACAAACGTCGCCAGCTTCTCCCCAACCCCCGACCCCCGCCTCGCGCGACCGCAAGACCGCCATCCGGCGCTGGATGGTAGCCTGCAAGGAGGCTGACTACGACGTGGCGTTGGTGTATCTGGACGAGAGCGGGTGGAAGTTGGAGGAGGCGGTGGAAAGGTATTGGGGAGATGCGGAGTGGGAGAGGGACATCCTTTGGAAAGGGGTTGGGATGGGAAGGGGAAGGGAAGGGAGGAATTTGAGGGGAGGGTGAGGGGGAGGGTGTTGGGTTGGTGGAAGGGGAATGCGACGAGGGATGTATGATGGGGGAAATGGGATAGGGAGACAGCGGTTGGGTATAACAGCTCTTTCTTTCCTCTGCAACCTAGGCAAGGCCTACTACTAAGCACCATGAATAAGCGTCTTTGCTCAGCGCGACAGTAAACGCCAGTCCGTCCAGAGCGCCAGCCGCTTACATGATAAATACAACCATAACATAACCAAGCCCACATATCATGCCGCTCGTCATAACCTTAGAAAGCAGACCTCGTTCGGATATCCTGTCACACTGTTAGCAAATACCGCATTGGCACCGGACAATAAACACATGAAAACATACCGAAATCTTCCGCTCAATTTCCCGCACCGAGCGGTCCAGCTCCCCAGCAATCATCTGCTTCTTATCATTAGGCAGCAGACTGAACCGCTCACACAAATCACCATCAATTACCCCCTTGACTGGCGTATAGTAGCCGCGGTAAATTAGATGGTCGCGGCCCGCCAGCGGCGGATCTTCAGCCCGCAAGTGGCTCTCCAGATTCTGAAAGAAGTCCACATCCTCACGGCTGACAAACGGAATCAGTACGCCCACGGTGCCCTGGATGCCGCTCCACACCAGCACGTCCTGCCCGCCAACCACGAGGTTCGTCTTGACAATGCTCGTTGGAAGGTCTTGCGTGTAGAAGTGCGCCATCAAGCTCAGGCGGTTGGATGCGCCATGGAGATAGTTGCGGGCGTGGGTAAGCTGTATCTCAGAGCCCGGCTCGTCGGCCTCCTGGCTGGCTCTTTCTGGGCAGCGCAAGATCCAGAGGTTGCCAAACTTGTCGCCTCCAGCCACCGATTCGTAGTCAACCATTGTGGTGCATGTGGTCCACCGGTTGACCGTATCGTCGGCGAATGGGATGAGCTTGTTGCTCTCGGGCTTGTAGACGGCGTACGTAACACCTTGTTGAACGTCTCCTACGATGATGCGGCTGCCCTGTGTTTGGAGCGACACGATGAGCTGCGGCGCCACTTCGCCCTGAGCTTTCCTGAGCAACTGTCGTAAACCCAGATCGTAGACCCGAAGCACCCTACCAATGCCAGCAAGCAGGCGGCCTTGGAAAGGAATAAGCGCCATCGGTGGCTCCTCAACCTTCGTCTTGTGAATGAACTCAAGATCTCTGCCATCGTCATGGAACCGGTAGACATGAATGTATCCTTCGCTGAATTGGCGAGGGTTGAGAACCATGTCCTTGCCGGTGCCGACAATGAGGAAGCTTTCGCCATCCTGGCTGGCGAAGGAAACGACAGCCGCACTCACTGCAGCCTCATTGCCTTCCAGGTCAATCCGTTGGAGGACTCTGGGCTCGTCGCTGATTGGGTCGACGATGCTGATGCAGGATGCCCAACGACCCTTGGCTCGGGGGTATCCAAAGTCTTCTGGCGGCAAGACGGCCGCGTCGCCATTCACGGTACCCGACTGAGCGAGAAGCTGCGCCCGGAGTTCTGGGGGGAGGGTATTGTTGTCGGATTCGATGGTGTAGAAGTAGGGCTGCTCGGGGTGTTTCACGAGCCGTTTCGGAGTGTAGGTGAGCGGGATGGACTTCTGAATCATGGTCTCCCCAAGCCTTTCGACGGTGAAGATGCTGTGAAACGAATTAGCGACTGGCCAAAAAGAAAAATATCAACTAATTCAACAGAAATGAGCTGCTTCAGAAGGAACAATTGACACAACCGTAGTTGTATTCAAGCCTCATAGCACATGGCGTAGGATTCCCTTTTATCATCACGGAGCGGAAATAAAAAACAGATAACAGAGAATAGAAGAAGACTGACCGAAGGAAATTGGCATGAATGCCAACCATGCCCTCAGCGCATTGCTCGCTGCTGAAGTTCCAACCATATTCCAGATCGGTGTAGCTCAGCGGCGTCATCACGAAGTTCTTGGTGATCGGGTCTGTGTAGCCGAGCCAGGGCCTCGAGCTGAGCGCCAGGACACATGACTGGCCCTGGACAGACACTTGGAAAAGCTTGGCCGGCTTGGGGCCGAGGAACTTTTGACGGGTATCAGTCAGCTCGCCGGTGACCTCATCCAGCACGGTCCTCAGGTACACTCCGGAGTGAAGACCGATGTGCAGGTAGAGCGTGTTGCCACCAGTTGAGTCTTCCATCGACATGATGGAGAGAGACGACGGCGCTGACGTGAGTGCTTGGATGGACTTCATCTCTAACGTCGACTCTGGGTCAAGACTGAGGATGCGAACAGTGCAGTCATCGCACCCGACGGCCAGGAACGAGCTTCGCCTCAGTCCCTCAGGAACCCTGCCCAAGCTGAGCGAGGTAACGGTCCCAGACATCTCCTTCTTCTCGTCGTACTCGGCAAGCGAGCCATCGGCATCCATCTCAAAGTAGACGATCTCTCCGGAGCTCAGAGCGATGACGACCTGGTTGTCGTTTGTCGCGGCAGCAACAATGGAACGGTGCTGGGGGGCGGGCCACTCATTGACGCGGCCCTGGACAATGTGCCTGATGCCTTTGGGGTGGACTTGAATTAAGCCTTCCTCGCCCAGCTGCTGCACTGCCAGAGTGGGGACGGTGGTGAGAAAACCGCTTTCGCTGACTTCCTCGACTGTCTCCCCAATGCTGAGAACAAGTGTCGCGTTGGTGAAGGACAGCACAATGTAGCCGTCATACTCGTCGTACTTGGTGAGCTTGGTGGTCCACACGGCGGACGGGGTACCCGGCAGCTCAGACGCCACAATCTCGGACACCTCCAGGCCATGTTTGAGCATCCGAAAAGTGCTCCTCGCCCGGTTCCCGCAAACTGAGTAAATCTGTGGCGCATCTTCGCCCGTCAGATTGGCGATCTTGCAATCAATCAGCGGGTTCATCGAGTCGATACTTTCGACAAGCGCCAAGTTTTCCAGTGGCCGAGGGTGGAAGTAGACCGGGTTGTAGGAAGCCCGGGAATCTGTCGGAAAATCCTCGCTCGAGTACTCCAGCTCCTCGTCGTCGTCTCCCAGCTTCTCAAACTGGTAAAAGTGGTGGTTGCCGAACTCGCTTGCAGCGAAGAGAAACCCACTCTTCAGAATGCACAAGCTTTGGGCGATGGGAATTGTGTCGAAATACTTAATCTTCAGGCGGCGAACCTCGCCGGTAGGGTTCCCTTCGTTGTCTTCAACCATGTCGAGAGTGACCTTGAACAGGTCCCCGTCGTCTGTCTGAAGCAGGAAGAAGAACGCGCCGGCGCTGCCCTTGAGCTTGTGCATCACCCCGGAGACGATGATGCGCTTCCTCTGCGGATCTTCGGTAGCGCCGCGCCGCCTTGGAATTGGGACGCGGAAGGCTTCCTGGTTGGAGTGGCGATATGTGACATTTTCCTCTCCGCACACCAAGACACCGCTGGGGCCATCGTTGCCTCCAGGAACCTGGAATAGAAGGGAAGAGGTCGGGTCGACAGTGTCTGACCACTTGCGCACGACGTGATTCAGACCCAGGTCGAGCTCGTAATAGACAAGCTGTGCCTCAGCCTCGGCGGCCGCCTCGCCAGTTGGGTCCTGGTCTGCTTCGGAATAGTCGAGCTCAAGAGCGGCGAACACCGGATTGGCATACCCGACGTCGAGAGCCACAAGCGACAACACAAGGACGCCGGGCTTGTGAGCCTCAAGCGGCGATGAGATGGTCAGTTCGGCTTGAGCGTTCCGGTTCAGAACATAGACCAGCTTGTTCTTTTCGACGGCAGAGATGAGACACGCGCGACCCTTGGGGTCCGCAGCGAGGTACTGGCCAGGAATGACTCGGCGCACGCCTGACTTTCCAAACGTCTCCAAGTGGACGCGGGAAAATCTGTTGGTCTTGGGCATGTACTCGACGATGGCGATGCGTCCCGAGTCAGTGGCGAGGATGATGTAGTCTAGGGGCAGACGCGTTTTAGCACAGTCCGGCGCACAGGAAGATTCCTTAGGCGATCCGCAGCAGGCCACCACGCGATTCTAGACAAAGATCATGCCGCAGAAACTGCGGAGCGGATCACGAATCACTAATTGTCCGGAAACGGCGGGGTGCGGGGACGCGATGATGGACTCACCTTTGTGGGTGCCAGCAAGGCGGAAGGAGGCAATGGAGCGGATAATGCCAAAGATGTCATGAGACAGAATGGTGTTGACCTTGCCCTGCCTCGGGTCTGGCTGAAGCAGGGTCAGGCGCGAGCCCGAGGCGGTGATGATCTGTTGCTCCTTTGGTGCCCGAGAACTGACCCAGCAACGCCTGCGTGATGGTGGTCGGCGGCTGGATCGTCAGCGAGTACAGGAACATGTTCGACGTGGTCGCCATGATACCCGTAATGCGCAGAAAGCCGGCGCGGCTTTGCTGTGGAGGGACAACTTGGCGGCTGGCGGTTTAATTGGGGGGGGTGTGTGTTTTTGATGGTCAAGATTAAGCTTGAGTTGGAGTCGCAAAAAATAATTCAATTGGAGGCTGGAGCTCGGTTGGCACAGCCACAGCAATGACTTGTGTGGCTCTAATACTAAACAAACAGTGAAGCTTACTATGTCCGGTGGAGGAAGAATACTAAGGGTTGGGGTTGGTTGAGAGATTTTTCCAATAGCATGGTTTGATTACACATACGCTGACTGAGCCGCCGAATGTGGCTGA
Source organism: Collariella sp. IMI 366227 (assembly GCA_027946355.1). Taxonomy (NCBI): domain Eukaryota; kingdom Fungi; phylum Ascomycota; class Sordariomycetes; order Sordariales; family Chaetomiaceae; genus Collariella; species Collariella sp. IMI 366227. Next base: position 2,029,326 of record JAPEUS010000003.1, on the reverse strand, counting down.
ACTGCTATGATTGGGTCAGCATCAGCAGCTCGGCAGCCGGAGCTTCGAAAAGTCCCCCACCACGACGACATCAGGTAACCAGGTCGCCCGCTGGTGTTGGGCACTCGACTACGATGGTTCTCCCGACAGAACTCGCGACGCGCTCGGCGTTGTCGAAAATATGCACACGATGCTCCGTCTCGCTCAGGCGACAGTCCCGGGTCCCCAATGGCCTCCTCTACGCTTCCCAGCCTCAGCAACGACGCTCGCTCTCGGGGAAGAGCCCCAGGACAGAGCAGATTGACGGTCTTTCCGCCTCCTCTCGCTCGATTTACGGTCTTTCTACGAAGCGCCCCTTCTCCGGGTTTGGCCAGACAGCAGCTAGCGCCGCCGCCCCCCGCGCCCGAACGCAAACAGGTCCTCGGCGCCGACGACCTCTTCCACTCCTTCACCAACTCACCGATTCCCGAGATCCGACAGCGCGCGGCCTTCATTAAGCAGCATGGGGCCTGCCCTCACCCTCATCATCAGCCTGGTGGTGGAGCCGCCCCGGCGCATGTGAAGTTCGAGTGCCCCGACTGCGGCATCCCTGTGTACTGCAGCGAGGCACATTGGGCGGACGACTATGAAGCGCACTTGAAGATCTGCGATACACTGCGTCAGATCAACGAAGATGACCACGATCTCCGGTCTGGTCGGTTTTTCCCCGAGTTTGAATACGCTGGGCCGCAGATGGAGGAGGCGTTGATTAACATGACCAACTGGGATACCTTCCTGTACACCCGAAACTTCAATGCCATCAATGACGATCGGAGCATGCGGCAGGCAACAAGACTCCTGACGTATCCTATCACGATCGCGAGCATCATTCACGAGCTCAGCCCCTACGGAATCAAGAGCGGCGGCAGGCTTACGGCCGAGGGCCTCAAGAGCTTCAGCGGTATGTCGCACTAAAAAATGCGGACAGCCCCTATCTAACCCTATTCTAGCACTTCGGTATACTCTTCACCCGCCAAAGACAGGCGGCGGCTTGGATATCAAGAACCTGCGTGTGGAGGCGCCGGCTGTGCGTCTCTTCATCCTTGGTGCGCGCGCCGAATCCTCTCTTCCTCGCGATGCGTGGGTGCAGCTCGCACACCTTTTCCCTCGGTCAAGGATCCACCTCATCTTCATCGGCCCGGAGAGCATGGCCAACAGAGACGATGAGTTCCCGCTCCCTCCGCGGACGCCCACCAACCCCTACGGTGCCATCGTCGAGGACCGGGTGTGGCCGACCATGAAGATCACCACCATCGTCGACTACTACCACACGCTCCACAAGGCCAACTACTTCTACCCCTACGACCCCTACTTCGACTGCTTCGTTCTGTTCCACCCGGGGCTGGGCCACCCCTCCAGTTCGCACGAGTGGGAGGAGACGCTCCCGATGCTCCTCGAGACCAAGGCGCCCATCATTGCCACGGGTTACACGCAGGCTGACATGGAGCGTGACATTGACTGGGTCAACAAGAAGGCGGCTGGCGAGTTTGACGTGTTGATGGAGCCCGGCCAGAACGAGTTCCGCAGCTTGCGGTGGGATTTGAACGATATGGATCCCCAGGACATTAGCGCTGGTAACTGGGGTGTGTGGGCGTTCAGGGGCAAGAGGTATGTTTGACTGCTGCTTGTGACAATCAAAACCGTCTCGTGTGTTGGAAATGCTAACCATGGCTTCTTTACAGGTATGAGGCGACGCATAAGATCGAGGAAGCGTGAGGCGAGAGACCCACTGTGCTGTATATTAAAACTGGCCCTCGTCTTGGCCGCTGTACCAGAATATGTTCATAAGACCCAGATTCGTGAGCTCGAGATGCTGTTGTTTCCTGGGAAAGCTGTTTAAGCGCAACCGGATCTCATCTCAAGAGACCTGGTCAGGGTCAAGATTCCTCCTCAGGACAAGACATCCCTGTTGAAGTCGACCCCATCAGACCCCATCATCAACAAGCTCCCAACCCAGGATATAAACATGATGAAAGAAAGATATACAGCCCGATAGCCTAGATCCGGTCTTGAAGCTTGTGTTATCATTTTCCAGGCTGATCGTGGGGCACCAGTTGTCGCACGTGCTTGTGTGATGTGTATGCTCACCGCCTGCCGTTTCCGACCATGAGACGATGCAGGTCCGATAAGCGATCGGGCCACCGCCTTTCCATGATTCCATCAACCATGCATGTCTGCCGAATTGCGACGGCCTAAAACAAGAGCAACTTCTCCTCGGCTGCTCTATTTTTTGGCATCGAGATGCTCTTAGAGGACGAAAATCCATCATGACGGCTGGCCAGTGTCGCCAATCTTGAACCCAACTACGGACACCATGGCGACGACCACAGCTGCCCAGCAACCCCCCTCCCGGGCCTCGACTCCCCGCCCCAAGCACTCGCGCACCTCGAGTCTCCAGTCCGAGCCAACCATCCCCTCCAAGTCACGAACCACCCAAGGGTCCGCACCGCCAGAAAGCGGCGCATTGCCACAGCAAACACCAGGCGCCCGTCGCGGGGCACGCACCCCAACAGCCGACCCTCTTTCGGACAAGGCGACAGCATTCCTAGTCCGCCGCATCCTCTGTCCCCAGCAGGCCGACAAGGGCAAGACTTCGACAGAGCCCATCGAAGACCTCCTCCCGCCCCTGACCAGCCGCAACGATGTGGACCTGCAGCTCTACGCCCTCATCGCCATCATCCTGCGGGAGTACGTCCAGAACTGGTACGCCAAGATCACGCCCGACGAGACCTTCGTCGCCGAGATTGTCCAGATCATTGCCCATGTTACGCGCGCCCTTGAGCAGCGGCTGAGGAAGGTGGACTTGGAGAGCCTGTTATTCGACGAGCTCCCCTGAGCTTCTCGACAAGCATGTCACTGGTTCGTCTAGCCCCTGAGCTGGAGGGCAGCAGCCCAAAATCCTTCGTCAAGTACTGACAGCTCGGAACTTCAGCCTACCGAATTGCCCATGCTCCTATCACTCAGCCACCACTCGAGACGGATCCGCGTGAGATCTATCACTCACTCTGCCCTCTTCCCGCTCTCTCCCCTATCCCCCATCCAGAAGATCCCGGGAGCGTTGCCCTGCAAGCTGAGAACGAAGCCGCCTATCGCCAGTTGCTCGTCTACGCCTTCCTTGCCGTCCTCCTCCCCACCGAAGACCTCGAAAATGGCTGCCTCACGACTCTGGTTGGCCAGATACTCTCGGAGCTAATTATCGGGAACGCAGTGGCCAACAGACTATCGGAGCCGTGGCTCATCTGGGAACTTCTCATCATCGTATCCAGGACTGTTCGCAAACGAAAGGAAACGGAGGATGATGGATTGGAGCAAACAACCAATGCGCCTTTAGCCTCCGGCGCGGGCTTCTCGGTCCAAGCCCTGTTCTGGACGATCGTGCAGTGGTGCTTCCTCGCGGCCTCATTTATCAGATCTGCGTTCGCAATCTTGATGATGTCTGTATCCCTGCCTCCGCGAACCTCGCCCAGCGTCAGCTCTCACAAGAGCGCAACCCAACAGGACCCCGTCTGGCTTGCTAGCGCCTCCGAGGCGAACCAACAGCCATCCAAGGTGCCCGTGCTGGCCTTCCGATGTTGGTCAGCCGTGTCGAATCTCGCCGAGGTGGACAGACGGATGCCATGGCTTTTTGGCGCGCTGTCCATGTTACAGTGGATGGCCATCATGGGACCAGGGCGAATCGCCAGCGTTAACGGCAAACTTGACAGGTAAGAGGCCCTTCCCCTTCGTCATTTTCTCAACCCCCCCTCCCCCCACAATGCCAAACAATGGTCTGCCACACCGCATGATCCGCCGGTCACTGGATCTGACAGGAGGTCGTCGGCGCAAATCAGCGCGTTTCCCGCGACTCCGGAGGTTGCAAGTGCAACACGACAGGTCTTGTCGTCTTGGCCGCGATCCTGCCGGCGCGGTCGACAATCAAATGCCCGGATGTCGTCGCCGCCCATCGAGAAGGGGTCACTGGATGTAGTGCGTGCGTCCACCAATACCCGGCTGGGGCAAGGCCGCTCGAGGAAAGCTTCAATGCAGTGCAACACACCGACCACATGTCATGCGGCCAAATCGGCGACCCGCAGCAACGACGCTTCTTGCCGCGTCTTGTCATTGACAACCTGCATATCGAATCCGAGCCAATGGCAAACCCCTGCCGCCTTGCCGTCGTCTGATTGCTTGAGACTTCGTGGGGCATCGGTTGACGATCCATCGATGAGCCTTATTTACGCGCCGAGCTGGGCGACCCACAGGGATCCAGACTCCTGAGCCGTCTTGAACAGCACTCTGGCCCCCTCAACGCTTCCCTGGACGAGACAGCCATTCGACCGCCACTTTGCGCCCCGTCTTTTCAACGCTTCCTAGACTCACAGATCGCCTCGATGAAGTTTTCCCCTTCTCGGTTGGCTTCCCCCGGGCCAAGGTCGCCGATGAGCAGGGATAGGATGACAGATCATTCACGCTTCCTGACGATGCCGTTCGGATCAGCATGGAGCATGGATTGGCGAGGGCCATGCAAGTGTCTTGTTCCCCGGAAGTCACCTCATGTCGACGGCTGGAAAAGCTCTCGTTCGAAGGACAGCTGGGAATCCAGTGTGACCCCGGGATGTCAGCACGGATTGGTCAATGGTTCTTCTGCCTTCGTTGCCGAGTGCCATCTGATCATGACGTGCGAAGGAAGCATTGACGTTGAGGCCCAACACTGTCGGGTCTGTCTGACTGAGAAGTTGGCGATATGTCTCATGCTTGACGCCATGGCCCCCCGCATTCCTCGCCGAAAGGCTCTGGACTGACCACCCCGGCAAGCAAGGCGCGCCAGTGAGCAGTTCTCTTTCAGGCTCTGGTGCGGCCAGTGCCGCGCCTTCCACCTGGATAATCCACCCCCCTGGTCTCGGGCCTCACCGTCCTGGATCAGTTTGTCATTCACCTCATTCAAGCCTAGATCCCCTGTCCCGGTCGGTCGTTTACCTTCACCGTCTCGTCTAAACAGACGCACACACAGACACACACCTCCCCCACGCAATGAAACGCCCTCTCAAACACAAGCCCCCAAAACCCCCTCCCTTCCAGTCCGGGCCTGCCTCTCGCAGGGCGCACCGTGCCCGCTCCGTTTCTTCACCCCCTTACTAACACAGCACCTAACAGACTCCTCTCCCATATTCTAACCTCTCACCTCCTCGAGCCCTCCAATCTGCCCCTCTCCTGCGCAGCGTGCGCGGCGCCCTGTTCCCCGGCAACATGCCCGCGGGCAAACCCTCGCTGGTACCGCCCGCTTCGAGACCGCTGCGCGCGCTCCGGCGCAGGTGCGCTAGCGCGCTCTGTGGGGCGCTAGCTGGTCCGGACGGGGGGTGGGAGGAGGAGGAGGGGTGGGGAGGGTGTTTTTTGCGGACACCTTTTGGTGGTGGTGGAAAGGGTGGGAGTGGGCTGTTTTCTGGGGGCTAGGCCCGTTTTGAATAGGCAGGGGGAGGGAACAGAAAACGGAAGGATCGGCGGGGAGGTGTTGCCGAAGATGGGTGGTAATAGTGGGAGTGGTGGTGAGGAGGAGGTGAAGAGGGAAATGGGCGGCGGCGGCGGCGGTGGGAGCGTAGCAAGCAAGACAGGGACAGGGGTGCGAGGAGAGACAACATCATTTCTGGTGTTGTCGAGGACAGGGAAAGGGGGGCGGCGAAGAAGGGAAATGCGGTGGCAGCAGTGCAGACGACGCAGGCGCAAGCACGAGGACTGGATGGGACAAGAGCAGCAGCAGCAGCAGCAGGAGGAGGAGGAGGAGGAGGAGGATTCCGGCCTGCTGCGCGGTCCGCTCCCGCTCCGGGGGGGGGCAAGACCGCCAGCGGTGATCAGGGTTGTTCTGGCCTCGGCCCTGTTGCTGATGATGCCAGCGCGGGTGGTGGCGGGATGGCGTCAACGCAGCACGACCGAAACGACAACGACGATGATGATGATAATAATCGCAGGGATGGGAGATACGGTAACGACGACGACGATGACGATGATGATGAGTTGGTGCTGCAGGAGATTGAGCGGGGTATTCTCGACGTGTTCTCGGACGCGTATTGTAACAAGCATCTGGTGTACAGTATCCTGGAGCTCGTCCTTGTTCGGCTGCTTCCCGAGATTGCCGAGAAGGGGGTGCTGGAGCTCTGGGCGGAGAGGATTCCGGTAGAGTGAGGATAACGTTAAGGGCACCGGGTTAGTTAGCATATTTTGCTAAGTTAACGGTGTAAGTGAAGGGGTCAGCGAGACCTGACAGGGCTCAAAGCTGCCGATCCTGTGTTGTGTGGCACCAAGGACCGAGCGGAATGGAAGAATTGATTTCACCAGAGGGCAGAACGATGGGACTCGAAGGGTTTGAAAATGCAGAGGGGGCCGCCCGAACTTGTGATTTGCTGGAGTACCGCCAAGGAGTCTGACTGATCTGACTCCCAGTTGGAGACAGCTAAGGGGAAAATCACGGGAAGGGAAAAGTCAGAAAGTTCCATCAGGAAGCGAATGTGACCATCCGTCCCAAGCCGAATCCCCATCTCACCTCTCCCTCAAACACTCTGAGAAAATCCCCCACTCCAGTAAACGCTCTTCCTTGAATCCCCCGTAGGAAAGGAGACCTCGTGTGACCCTTCCGAACCAACGCACCACCCATCCCGTCCAGGATTAACCGCCCTTCCCCTGCCAACATCCGTTTCCTTCCTTCCCACCCAAGTGTTCCGAGCCAGCCAAAAGAAAACCGGAAATGCCAACAGACTATCAAGAAAATAATTCGGCTCTCGGCTCTCCTCCATCCAGACCCTCGCGGGTCCCATTCTGCTCTTGCCTTCTCCGCCAAAGTGCCCATGTGACCCCCTTCTCACCCTTCCACCGTATGGCTGCTCGCTGGTTGCTCGGGTTCGGGATCGTGGAATTTGTTTTGTCGCTCAGATTCGGCTTGCGTGTGTCGAATCCAACGCAAAACCCTCCTGTCCGGATGATGACCTTCCCTTACCACGAGCCAATACAAGGAGTGAAGTCGGTAGGAATGAAATAGCCAAAAGCTGCAGACGGTGTAACAGACTCGGGTATAGTATACAAGTTGGATGAAGAATGTAAATGGCAAAAATCATGACAGACAGATCAGACAGACTTGCACCTGCTGACAGGACGAATGTGGAAGAACCACACAAAAGAATCCGGAAAAATGCGTCAAAAGGGAAGAAAAGAAATAGGTGTTAGAAAAATAGTCCTCTTAGAAGAAAAATCCCAGAACGCCGCGAGACAATGTGAGCCAAAATTCGCGTAAGTGTTGAGTCTTCCGGAAGCTGGACTGATATCGATATTGGGTCGGCAACCCCAAGACGGAAATGGCTTGTTGCCGAGAGAAGCAAATACATGCTGTGATAGAGCGGCAATCGCTCCCCAGATGGTGCCAGCGGTCTCCGCGAGCTCAAATACCATTCTTTCTCTAAGCGCCCATGGCCTATTCCATCTTCATCAGACTGGGTGGCGCATTCGGCATCTCGCTGTCGCCTTCTGGGATCCGCGAGAGACCTCCCATACCATGAGCAGCAGTCTTGGCAAGTTGACTTTGGTGGATGCGGAGTTTATCTGTCAACCTCATGAGGACGATGTAATCGTTCTGGTCTACAAGACCGCCTCCGTTTGTGAAGTAGGACAACAGAGTGTTGGCGGCCCTGTGTGCGTCTTCCTGAGTTGGGGAGCCAGGGGTGGACCCCACAGTACTGTTCGTGATCGGAGTGGTCGATGATCGGCCTGCAATACTGCCATTGCTGCTGCTGTGACGAAGAGGGGGAGGAGAAACGGCGTGCTCAAAGTTGAAAACCGGGCCGTTCGCGTCGGTACCGGCGGATTCGAGAGCTGAAGGCGGTGCAGTCGATGGCACATAGTACTTGGGCGTGGCAGGTTCCGCGGACTGGTTCTGATTGAGGTATTCAAGATCCAGCGTGGGAAAGGTTTGGCTCCTGGGTCGTTGAAAGCTGGGCCCCGGGCCACCATGAAGCCCGTGATCTCCCGTGAGGAATACTCCGGCATTGGGGTCCGGGGAGACGTGAAACGAGGAGGTGGGGCTGATGGCACTCCCAGGAAAAGACGGTGTTGCCGCGTCGGAGAAAGGGCTGGAGAGAGAAGTTGTGCTTTGCGAGCTCGAGTGCTTGTAGACGCCGTTTGTCGTAAAATCCGCGAAGCCGTTCATCCTCTCCTTCTCCCCGTCTTTCTTGCATATCGGGGAGAGCTGGCCGGAAGGAGAGGCTGGGGAAATGGCACTTGATGGTTGAGACGGTGTCAGCGGCCGTGAGCCAGAGGCGCGCATCCTGTCTGGAATGTTGGCCTCGGAGGCGCGGCGCATGAGTCTTGCGATGCCGTGTTTTGACATCAGTTTGTCGACAATCGCCTTCAGGTCGTGAGACTCGCCCTGAGCCATGGCCGCGAAGAGGCGGGCCTTCTCCCATATCTCTTCCCTCGATGGAGGTTTTCCTTTTTTGTTCTTCAGGTAATTCTCCAGCGCCTTCTCGATGTTGGTTCCCCTTCCCTTGCCCGTGCGCCTGACAGGCGAGCTGCTCCGTTCTTCCAAGTTCAGATACTTATCTTTGTGCCGCAGAACCTTAGAAACGGTGCTACATGAACATTAGACGTCAGCTCGGAAGGGGATGAGTCGAGGCAAATGTTAATCTGGTCACCCACCTTCTCTCGACACCAAAGCGTGCGCCGATCTCTGTCTGCTTCGCACCCTCATTTTCGGCGGCATACTGACACATGGCGCGGCGAACCTCGTCCGTCAGGGTCCTCCTGGGCTGCGATGTTTGAATGGAGGGCAGTCTCGAGGTCTTGAGAGGGGCCGTAATGGCCGGGATGGCAATGGGTGGAGCGGGATGCGGCGGGCCACAGTTATTAGAGTTCACCAACAGACTCGGCCATTGTGGCATCATGAGTGGATGAGTGGCCTGGGGTTGGTGTATGTGTTGCGGCGGCGGAAGTCTGGTGAGAGAGTCCCAGAGGCAAGCCGTGAGTGATGGGAGGGATGAAGGCAAATCCGCCCCCGTAATCTGCCATGGTGGTCTGGTGATGAAGGGAACTCATGTCAACCCAGTTTGGAGGACTGTAGGCTTGGTCTTGTGCCATGTGGCTCTCTTGTCCCATGCCCGTCGAGACCGTGATCTGGTTGTTCATGGCGCCCGGAAGGGTTTCGTCTGGTTCAGACGAATCCGGGAGATGGCGAGACCCAAATGAAGGGAGTTGCATGCCGAGGGGGGCTTCGTTGGACTCAGAGAAAACCGGGAGGTGGTGAGATGCAAATGAAGGCGCTTGAGAGGTTGTCCTCTGAGAGCGAGATTGTTGCTCTGAAGAGCTGGCTGGTGTGAGGGGTATATACATGGAGTCGAGCGTTTCTGGCATCAGCCTGTCGGAGAGAGATGGGCAAGACCGACTCAAGAAGGGACATGCATGGTCCGGGGGCAGCCGGATACCAATCGGCCCCTTGAATCAGGGATGCAGCAGTCTAACCGTCGTGGAGATGGTTGTCAGTCGGGAGGGCGGGGGGCCGGGTACCTCAGGCAAGGTAGGTAGGAATCCGTACGGTCGTTCGACAAGTGTTGGAGAATGTCTCAAAAATAGAGATGCGAGCTTACACGCAGATTGAGGAGCAAAGGCGCGGCGGTTCAGGGGTTTGCTAGTTGTTGTTTGTTGACCTCGGTGTCGGCCCGGTTGAGTGAAATCGGTGCTCCTCAGACGGGCTGCGAGGATCGAGCCTCACCGGTCGCTCTGGCTGCTTGGTCGTGTGGTTGATGCCGACGGGAGCGATAGAGCAGGGCCGAGGGGCGATGCTGCAGTCGGGAGCAAACACGACCGATCGACCAGTGGCAGGACAGCAGAGAGCTGCAGACTCCGCGCCACGGATGCAGTCCAACCTTGGGCACTGGAGAAAGATAAGTCAGACTTTCAGGAGGACCAGTCTGGGGCGGCATATGTATGCCAGGGAGCAGCCCTCTACGAGGAAAGCAGTGTGGGTGTCTCTCTTCTGACAGGGTTCCAGGGTCATGGCCGTAGAAGAGCACAGGCCAGGCCCATGACAGGGTTGTTCAAGAGGAGGGTAAGCAAGGGAGTGGGGAGGAAGTGTCAGGGAGAGGGGGGGGGATGGAGCTGGGGGCGGACAGCCGCTTTCGAGACAGGGGTTGAGGAGGGGGAGGTTCGGCCCCGGTTGGCCCAGACAGTGGAAGAAAAGACGAATGAAAGTCCCCGAGAACGGGCAAGCAAAACGCAAGTTTTGGGTCTAGCTGGGCTCGCGATGGCAGCGGTATGGGAGAGCAAGAGCACACCATCCATACACCTGGCTCTGCTGCTAGTTTGCCCCCCAAATTCCCACTGCCCTTTAAGTCACCTTGGCCGTCGTCTTCAAACTGCCGGCGGATGAAGTGCTCCAATCTTAGGAGACTGCTGGTTTCTTGGTTGACACTGTGCGCCCGGTACCTAGCCAAGATCGAGAGCGGTACGTACCGTCCGTGAATCCTGGTCAGGGCTAAGACTTGCCAGGAAAAAAAGCAACATCCGGCTCGATGGCGCGGCGGCGCTGCTCGGTCTCTCTGGCGAAACATAGTGGCTGACAGGCAAATTGGGCCGTCGTCTTTGGCCTCCAGGCCAGAAGAAGTCGGAAAAGAAAGTGAAACTGGAGCATTCCAGAAAGCGAAGCCAGATGGAAGTGCCAATTTGGAAATGTGGCAGTCGCATGGCTGGCCCGCCCTCACGCGCCTTCCCGTCTTGCCCTTTGGCCTTGAATTGAGTGCCGTGCTGTCGGGAAGGAGCGGAGGCAAGGCCACATACCTCGAATGCCCCGGTTTTTTTCAACAGTTTGCGCCCTTTGTATCCTTGATACATTCTTCGTCCACAGCATTAGCAAAAGTACCGTACCCGGAGCAAAAGTCGTGTCCGGCAAGCAGCCTTCTTGGACACAGCAAGTCCTCGGGCCTCGACAGCCTTTTTGTGGCCACCGGGCATCAAAATCAAAGACATCCTGATCTTCCAGGTTGCCGATGGGAGGAGAGCGCAGTTCTCCCACCGACTTGTGCTGGTTTTTACGTTCAGAGCCCGCAACCCGCCCTGCCGTGACGGCCCGCATTGGTCAACGTTAACTCGGCAAGGTATCCGTAACTGAGGTGCTGCCGTATCCAGCAACCTGAAATTCCCGAGCCCAGTTGCTCCCGTCTCCTCTCACTGGCGCGTAACTGCATCCGGAACTCAGCCGTCGCCTGCCGCGCCTCTGGCCTGGATTGACGCCAGGGCACTGCCATCCGACACCATTCAGCCCGGCTCGAGTCACTCTCGATGCCGTATCGAGACGCCATCTCGCGGCTCGGCATGCTGCCAGCCCGCTGTCCAACGCGAAACGACCAGGGAGGAGCCAACGCCGCGCCTTGTCTTCGTGGCGCCCCGGTTCTCTCTCGCGTGGGAGTTCGGCTCATTCCATCCCCACGACCTGCTCTCCAGCCCATCAATGCCATTCATCAGACGGTGGGTGTCCGCTAAATGCCGAGAGCTGGTGGGACAAGTGTCTGATTGGCCATCTGTGCCTTTCAAGCACCATGAGTCTGGGACTCAGGAAGAGAGATCTGATAGAACGGTCAAGATGGGCTCTGGAGATCCAATCGCGTGGTTATCATCGATTGACCAGGGGCTGTGTGACCCCCGCTTGTCGGGAAAGGGCCGCACATCAAGAACCAGGGAATATCCAGGGCTCTCACCCATCCAACAGCGATGGAGAGTGGGAGGGGGGAAAGGTCATTGGGCATAATTTCCGGCCTGCTGCTTCCACCATTGGGCAGAAAATGGGGGCCCTTCCAAGACACAGACGGTCCAAGCACGCATGGCCTTGATTTCAACTGGTCAAAAGCTGTCTCGTAACAGATTCTGACAGGCAGTGGAGGTGGGATGGATTGCTACCACACCAGGCTGAGAGGTATCCAGGGGCTCCGGCAGCCCACCCCTCTTTGGCGACAAGAACAAGGACAAGAGACCGCCAGTGAGGCGAAAGAGACTGTCTCTGTGGAAGGAATCGAACCACACTTCTCCAGCATACAAAGAGTCGAAAGGGAGCTCGACAGGGGGGTTTGTTGGTTCGGAATACTAAGAGAAAGGCAGCTACGGTATCTCTACCGGACTCAAGAAACCACCGACTTGTCGATATTGACGGCATCAGTTGGCGAAAGCACCCTCGTCCCTGGAGGGCCTTTCAGGAGGGTGTCTTTTGTCCACATGATGAGCCATCCCTCTCGGCGGTTGGCTACATAGCATCGACAAATCTTGGCAGTGGCTCGTTGGCGATATGCCTCGGATGGCCCTGTCCTAGGCCAATTGGGTTACCGGACAATTCACGACTCCATCGTCATCAAACGCAATGCCAGGGGACGGGCGCCGCTCCGCCGATGGATCAGCCAGTGAAGGGTTGCTTCCCAGGGGGAAGCCAACTCGGCGATCGGCTGCCGAGACCCGCAAGGCGGGAGGACCATCCCAATGCGCTTGCTGGGGTCAGATCTTGCTTGATCTCGGGGCATTTACTCTCTCCTCGTCGAACAAGCGCCCGTGGTGGATCAGCTAGGATTTCCTGAGCCTGTTGGTTGAAAATTTTGATCATCCATCCACAACCAACCCTGGCCAAACACTAACACATAAGGATTGCACATCGTTCAACTTTGAGACCACGAGGACAGCATATGGCGTTCTTGGTGGTCATCTCTGAGTTTCTTGCCCCCATGTCCGGCCACAGAGTTAACCTGGAACCAACATGCATCATTGTATCAGCCTTCGCGCCCTTAGCCTGCTGGACGGCGGCGTTGATGAGTTTCACTTGACTGTTAGTAACTGTCCTCGAGAAGATCAGGTAGATGACCCCCTTTCAACTATATCCTCGGGCTCTTGCTCCCAACGGGCTCGTCCTCTGACCTGAGAAGCTGCTGGACTGGACTGCTTCACCGCCACGATCCGGTCTGGTCTGGTCTGGTCTGTCGGTCGTTGATGCTGTTTGCCAGGAGGGGCGATGATCCCCTCATCCACATCTTCCAGGCCGGCGGCAATGATTACTCAGGAACAGGGCTCAGGAACAGGGCTCAGCCAACAACCCCAGACCAAGCGGCTGTGTGGTTAAGCAGAGCGGCACAGACACCAACCCCCAAGGCATTCCCGATTCAGCAACCCGTGAGCGTCAGCATGGAAGAAACGTGCTCGGGGGAGAGCCTCACACTTCACAACAAGGCTCTGCGAAGCCAACCCTTGAGTTCACCACCACCCCTGGAGAAAGGCTGCAGTTTTAACACATTGTCGTCTGATCTTTCCCCTCCGCAAACTGCACTTTACCGAGCCTCCCGCTCCGGCATGCAGGACGCAAGGGGCATGTCCCCCCCTCTTGCTGCGACCCAATCTGAGATGATCTTGAGATTAGCGCCCTGCACAGACATGGCTGTCGAGCAAGGTCGACAACGTTATCGGATCTGGCCCTCGCTTCTGAAGCGAGATTTCCCGACGGGAGGAGGCCCAACAGCTCGTGATCTGTTGAACTTGTTGATAGAGGTTTTTTTATTGTAACTACTCTGGACCATGACTGTACTGGGTATGTACTCGTCAGCTACCAATGTATCACTCAATATTCCAACTTATACACGGGACCTTGCAGACCAAGACCACCACCACCCGTAAACCACCATCATCACTATCACCTCCACGGTCCACCATCCTACACCTCCCTCCATCAACCCACCTCCGATATCGCCACCAACCTGCACAATCCAACCCATCCCATCCAAGCCCCCTCAAAACACCTCCCTCCCCAAGCAAAGTGCCAAAATGAAACACACCCCGCATCCGCCCCAGGCCATGTGAGCGGGTGGCAACCACCCAGGCAGTTGGCCTCAGCCCTCAAGGCCCCCGGCCCGGCCTGGCCTGGCCTGGCCTGACCGGTCAGTCATCACGTCAGGGCCAGGTCCGGTCCGGTCCGGTCAGGTCAGGTCCCCGACGGCACAGTTCTGCTTGAATACCTAGATAGGTAGGTAGGTAGTCACACAGTAGTTAGTCCCAAGAACCAGGTAACCACGCCGTAAGCGCCTGCATTTTCCCAATACCAGGTACGGTGCCGATCCGCTGGGTTGATAGTTTTCGGCAGGGAAGGTAGGGAGGTAGATAATTACATGCGGCGTGAGCAAGACACAATACCTACCTATGTCACACACACCCAGCCTTCCGGGACTTTCTCTGCCGGTAATTTGGAAGTGCGGATGTAGGTACATTACATGTGCAGGTGGTGTTGTTGTTGTTGGTGGCAATGTGGGTAGGGCTGTAGTGTTGCGTTTTGGAATGGGCACAGGATGATTCAGCGGCGGTTGGTGCTGCAAGAGGGTGCCAGCGGACAGGATGGGGAGTCGGAGGAGTCGTCGGGGAGACTAGATAGTGTGTGAGACGGGGAGGGGGGAGGCAATACATAGAAGACATCGAAACATCCGGACCGAGGAGGTGTTGGTCCCGAAGAGCCGAAATCAGGCCTGGAATTGGCACAGGTAGGAGAGAGTATGTCTTGTGATCAGGGAAGAGATGTGAACGAACAAGCAAGACAAGAAAGAGCAACCTAGAATGATTCAACCTTGACAATTTGTCTTGTATTTGACCTGATATGGGATATGCCCAAAAATGGCCCATGCCATGCGAAAAAGGACATGATATCGTGCGGGCATCAGAACTTTTAGCTTTTGGTATCCCCATCCATCAACGCCAGTCCAATCTCGTCACCCCCATCTCCTCCTGTCCCGATGTAGCCATGCTGTAGGGTACGTGAATCCCCTTTCAAACCTCGAGAACATGCTGAATTTTGTCACTCTGGATGGAGGGGACCACCCCTCCCTCGTCGACATGCAGTCTTCAGGCAACTGGGTTTCAACGAAGCACCGCTTCGTCGACGTACCGTTTGTCCAAAACTAAGGGACCTTGGCTTGCCTTGGGTGAAGCTTAGCCGGGTGCTGCTTATTGCGCTCCCAACCCCGCCAACCCGTAAGATTTGCCCATGGGCGGCTTTACCGCTTGATGATCGTAACTAAGTAGCAAAATTAGCAAACCAATACAAATTGACGGAAAAGACAGTTGCACATACCAATATCCTCATCAGCCAGCTCGTGCGAGAGACCGACACGCTGCGGCTGGTGCTTTACCGACTTGCCGTAGACGACGGCGCCCTTGAATTGCTCGACGATACTCCGATGAATGGCGTTACACTAAGCCAGGTTAGTACACTGTAGAGGCCAACAGCAAGAGGGTAAGTCTGGTAACCTACGAAGTCTTCCACAGTGCACTTCGTCGAGCGCAGAACGACAGGCGCCGAGTAATCGGGCATCTTACCCTTGGGCTTGGTGTACACGCGAACGAGGTTCAGCTTCTCCCACCTTCTCCTTGTTAGCAAACAACTGCCCTGCAAAAAGCGATGGACGAGAATGGACATACATAACCTCCATCAGCTCATCAATGTTCCACCCGTGCTCGGAGCTGATGGGAACGGAGTTGGGGATGCGGTAGAGCAAGTCGAGCTCCTCGATGCTGATGCTGTCAATCTTGTTGAGCACGTAGACGACAGGGATATAACTGCGGCTCTTCGCCTCGAGCACATCGATCAGGTCGTCGATAGTGGCGTCGCAGCGGATGGCAATATCTGCCGAGCTGATCTTGTACCTGTCGCATTGTCAGCCTTGCTGTCCTTCCAACCCTAAGCTCGCCGAAAACACCCACTCGCTCATGACCGCCCTGATCTCGTCCTGGTCGATATGCGTCAGGGGCACCGTGCTGGTGATGTTCAGCCCGCCCTTGTCCTTCTTCTTGAACGTAATGTTCGGCGGCGACTTGTTGATTCTGATACCAAAGCCCTCCAATTCGGCCTCGATAACCCTCTTGTCCGCTAGCGGCTTGTTGACGTCCAGCACGATGAAGATCAAGTGGCACGTCTTGGCGACCGCAATGACCTGCCGACCACGACCACGACCGTCTTTCGCGCCCTCAATGATACCGGGCAAGTCAATCATTTGCAGCGGCGCGCCGTTGTATGTGACCTGGCCCGGAACACTGGTGAGGGTTGTGAACTCGTACGCGGCGGCTTCCGAGTGCTGCCCCGTCAACCTGCTCATGAGCGTACTCTTGCCGACCGAGGGAAAACCGATGAAGCCAATACTGGCGACACCGGTGCGGGCAACGTCGAAACCCGCACCGCCACCGCCGCCGCCGCCCGACGGGGTGAGGAGTTCGCGCTTGAGCTTGGCAAGTTTGGCTTTGAGCTGTCCAAGATGGTATGATGTGGCCTTGTTTTTTTGAGTACGAGCCATCTGTTGAAAAAAACCGCAGCGTTAGATCTTCTGTACATCGTTCCTAGGAGTGGCGGGGGTTCGTAAACGTACTTCGGTCTCGATCTCCTTGATCTGTAGCAGAGTCTCGTTAGCGCAGCTCCTCCCCAAGCAATGACACCTTGAAAGGCGTGGTTTTGTGACATACCTTGTCTACTGTGGTCGACATCTTGGCGGTGTTTGATAGCCCTGCTCGTCGGTGTGGTTTCTGTGCGTCGCGAAAGACGGTGATGGGAAACGGGTGTCGTCGATGGTGTTGAGTTGTTCAAAGTGGGAATTTTGATGGTGGGGCAAAATTCGAGAGGAGCGCGGACCAGGGGGCAACCCGCCGTCGGGAACACCCCGCAGCCTGATGTCAGAGCGCCTCTCCACTGAAGAAGAGGGGGCGACGCCTCTGAATCAGGGGGTCAACAAGAACAACAAGGACAGATCCGTGGGAAGAAGGTTGTTTCAACGCTCGAGCATCTCATTCATGACGCCCACACATCCTCACTGATGCCCGTCTTCATGCTATGTACAGTATGGCTTCAAATTTCGACCGTCAACCGCCCCAACCGAGTCCCATTCCAGTCCCCGTGTAAAGCTATTGCCGTGTCCCAAAGTCAAGCCGTTCCCAAGGTAGTCCAACACATTCCATTTCAGCACTCAAACAATGTACTCTCTCAATCGTGAAGCCCCGGTCGGCTGTTAAGTTCACACAAAGTGTCTTCCAAAACCCATTATGGAAGATCTGGCTGCCACTCTCCCTGCCGAGCTGGCAGAAATTTGCTCACGGTCTCCGCGTCATTCCGTGATTGATGTGGTAAAGCAGCGCTGTATATTGTTGTTTTTTCGAGCCGGGTCGTTGCCCCAGTCTGCCAATGGTTTCCCGTCTCGTCCCCTGAAAACACAAAAGATTCGATTGCTCAAACGGCAGGCTCAAGGGTTCATAGAAGTTCTCCCACGGCGCCGCTTACTCGGCGCTGGTTTGCCTACCATTGATGCCGTTAACCAGTGGCCTAGCAAGTCCAGGGCCCGCCTCCGAAGACGGGGAGATCAACTGGTTGCCGTCTCCGTTAGCTGTGGCCGTGGTAACCAGGGTTGGCGACCTGAGACCGTTGATAGTTGCCATTGCTGAACGGGGCTGGGCACTCAGAGGCGAGGAATGCACTCCGTTCGGCAAGACCGGCGATTCGGCATCGGCCATGGAGCCGGCGCGGCTGTGCTCCTTGGAGAGCCTGTTGTAGGCAGGGTCGTCACGAGGCACCGCGACAAAGCCGCGGCGAGGGATCCGTTGTCGCGGGAATGGCGATGTGCTTGCCTCCCTGACATTCGGCTTATCCTCGGACACGAGTTCGCCGTTGATGTAATGCCTGTTGCTGGGCGCAAAACCGCGGAGACCGTTCGCCTCCGGGTCGCGCTTCCACTTCTGATGAGGCGTCCAGCTGACGCATTGGCTCTCAGTTTCTGGGAGTTCGCAGTATGCCATGGTGAGCTTAACGTTGCGAAGATGCTGAATGGTGGGAATGATGAAGAGGAAGTCGGAGGCCTGTGACATGTTAGACAAGAACGTGCGGTCAAATCAATGGGGTCTGCCTACCTTGACGAAGAACATGTCCGTCGTGGCGAACTTCTCCCAAGCCTCTGCCCTAAGCCGCTCGAGCGTGCGGTAGCCCATCCGGCGAGGATCATTGCCGTCGTAATAGTCTGGTAGCTGCTCGCCGAGCTCGAGGAGGGCGGGTGTCGTCAGCGCGTACCGGTCTGACTCTAGCCGCCAGATGACACGCTTTGCGACAGGGGAAACAGGGATGCGAGTCCAGGAGGTAACTGTACAATCTTGTCAGCACATTTCGACGGCACTTTGGGGGGAAAGTAGAGTCTTACATCGCGAGAGGTTCAGGTCTTTCTCGCCCAAGAGGAGCGCAACCTGCGTGTTCAGCAGCCACTGCTCCCTGCCATCCCGGGTACCGTTCGCCTCCGGATTGATGCAGTCGTATCGGACACCCTGCATGACGCTGAACTTCTCGGCAATGTCGGCGGCCTTGGGGTTGGCGGTGCTCTCGAGCCAACGCAAAACGGGCGGCAGCTTTTCCAGACGGGCACGTTCCTGCTCCTGGCGGATGCGCTGTTGATCGGCCTCCTTCGCTGCACGCTCCGCCTCTCTCGCTGCTCGCCTACGTTCCATTTCCTCTCGGAGAGCGCGCTCCTTGCGTTCTTGTTCCTTCCGTTCTTCCTCCTCACGTTTGCGCCGGGCCTCTTCGGCGGCCTCGCGCTCCGCCTGCTCCCTATGCAGACGTTGCTCTTCGTCTCGCCGCTTCCGCTCTTCGTCTTGCCTCTTGCGCTCCTCTTCATCCTTCCGCTTTCTCTCCTCCTCCTCCTTTCTCCTCTTTTCCTCATCTCGTCTCTTCTTCTCCTGCTCCTGCAATCGTCGCCGAGCCTCCTCCTCTCGCTGCTTACGGTCCTCCTCCTCCCGTCTTCTCCGCTCGTCTTCCTCTTTCTGCTTGCGTTCTTCCTCCTTGCGTCGTTCCTCTTCTTCTCGCCGGCGAGCTTCCGCCTCAGCAAGTTTCTTGGACTCCTCCTCGCGCCGAATCCGCTCCATTTCCTTCTCCTCCTCTTCTTTGCGCTTCTTTTCCTCCTCCTTCCGCCTGGCCTCCCTCGCACGTGCCTCGAGTTCGGCCTGCTTCCTCTTCTCCTCTTCGTCTTTCTCCTTCTGAAGCGGGGGACGGGGTGCCGGGGTCTCGTTGACGGGTGGGGGCATCAGGCATTTCGACATCTTGGTCCTCGGACTTAACATGAATACTACCCTCGGATGAAACAGATTTCCCAGACTCCCGGCGTCCATGGTGAAGTAGTGAGTCCTTCTTCGGCTTGGGAGTAAGCCTCCGTTCTTCCTCGTCCCGGCTCTTGGACGATGGCGGCCGGGGTCCCACTGGAGAGGCAGACGAGGGTTCCCGGGAAAGAGGCGCCTTAAGAAATCTGTCATCAGACTGGCTGGACCTTGGCCGCTTCTCCTTTCCTTCAGCATCGAGACGTCTCCTCTTAACCGAAACCTCGCCGCCGTCCTTGTCGGTGGGCCCCAGATGTGGAGGGGTTTCGCTGGACCTGTGCCGTTTGCCGGTGCTCTCGCCCGAGACGGAGAGTCTATCACGGGATTCGTCTCTCTTAAGAGCCTTCGTCCGGTCATGATATTTCTCCGTCTTCTGCGCCTTGTCGGCATCCTCGCGCGGGCTTGATGGCTCCTTCATTGTCGAAGCATTGGAGGTCAAACTTGGGCGCCGTTGCCTCTCCCGTTCGCCCTTCAACTCCCGTCCAGAGACCAGCTTCCGCCTCGGTTTGATTGCTTCCCCCTCAGAAGATGCGGCAGCGAGTTCGGATTCGGCGCGCCTGACTTTGGTCGTTGGCTTCGGGGCGGGAGACGCTTCGCGGTCAGAGATGGCAATGGTGGGAATACGGTCCTCCTTCCTGTGTCTGGCGGGGGCCCGTTTCGGCGAAGTCTGCTCATCATGATGGGCGGTGAGTGAACTGGCTCGTCGCTTTTCCTTGGGACTTGCTGAAAGTTTTGCGGCACTGAGCTTTTTGGGCTCCCTCGTCGGGCTCAACGCCTTTCTCTTGTGGGGCTTAGAAGAGTCGTCCTTGGGCTCAGCCTTCCGTCTTGACTCGCGATCCTGCTCCCGCCGGCTGGGTGATCGATTCTTCGACGCGTCCTTGTGAGATCTCTTCTTCTCGTCGTAGGCGTCCTTCAACATATCCTCCTCATCCATCCAGTTCGGACCACGGCGCCGCCTTGCAATGTCGTAATAAGTTTCCCCTTTGATGCGACGTGTGGGATCAAAATTGCTTTGGTCCAGAAGAAGCCTGATAACCTTGATGTTCTCTTGGCCAATGGCGGCCAACATCGGTGTCGAATATTCGCTGTTCGAGCTGGGGATGGGAGGGGGGTCGGGGTTCGCTTTACCCAAGGCCAGCAAGAGCTGCATGACAATATCATGACCTCCTCGCGCGGCTGCTACCATGGATTCGGGGTCGTCAAAGTTCTCTCTGACTTGGAGAATGCGAATAACAGTCTCCTCGTCACCCCGGGCGGCCGCTGCTCGGAGGGTCTTGTCATCCATGGGCATGTACAGGAGGTGGTTGCTAGTTTTCGTCGCACGGACGGTGCCGGCTCTTCGACCGCCACCGGCGTGAATGGAGCTCGCTGCGCCGGGTGACCTCCGAGGGCTGTCGGCTCCATGGGAAGAACGAGTGTCAGCCGGGTCCGGGTGGTGTTCCTCCGATGTCCGTCGCCGTTCGCCTATCTTCTGCTTGGCTTCTTGGAGGGCTCGCCTGATCTCGTCCGCCGAATCGTGCTCGTCGTTCACCCGGTCCATTGGTTCCTGCCCGTACGCGTTGGCCTTTCGGGGATTCACGCCAGCGTCCAAAAGTATCTTGACTACATCCATATGACCATTCTCCACGGCATCAAGTAGTGGCGTATCCTTGTCGTTGTTGACGCAGTCGAGGTTGCAGCCAGCATCCACGAGGAGCTTGACGATGTCGTCGTACCCGTTAAGTGCGGAAATCTGAAGCGGCGTGTTGCCAGCGTAGTCGGCCACGTTGATGTCCTCAGGGCGCTCCTGCAGCCTCTGCCTCGCTGTCTCGTACTCCCCCTTGGCGCAAGCCCTGGCGAGGAAAGTCTGGCCGTGCGCATCCAAGTGTTTCTTGTGCGGAGCCATTTTTGCGGGCGAAATGGTTGATTCTGCGGTCGCGGGCGTCGCCAACCCACGCAGCTTAGTGCTGCGTGGGTGGGGGGCTGCCGCTCGCGGATGAGTCGTCGGAGAGGTAGTCGGTCGACTGGAGCGGCGCAGGGATCCGTTTTTTCTTGTGGCTAAGCCCGTTCGAAGAATGGCCGGGGAGTTGCGTCGATAGGCTACGGCGGTGGGCTCGCGACTGGGGAGAGATGGAACGTGTCCTTGCCAATGCGAGTGCCTCTTGCTGCGACTTTGGAGGGAAGTGTGGTTTGCGAGACGCGTCGAGGCCCGAGCCGGATGAGCGTTGTCGGCGAATCTTGCGATTTTCTGCTTCGTCATCCGAGTCGGGTCGGGGTGCCTTGCGCTTGTGAAGCGCCGCCTTGTCGAGGAATTTCGTCTTGTCTTTGGCCGAGGTTGTGGCCGAATCCACAGGCGCAGTTTCGGAATCCGACTTTGGGTGGGAATTCGACGAGCGGCGACGGCGCTGGGGTGGAGGTGGAGATCCCGGCGCGGAGCTGAGACCACTGGGTCCGTCCTTGATCTTTGTTTTCTCCAGGTGCTTCCTCTTCTTGCTGAGAGATGCGGCGCCTTCGTTCACTGCAGCCCCCGGCGCGGAAGCGGACACCGATCTGTCAGGTTTTTCAGGTCGGCCGCCGCGGTCTCCCTTCTCGCCTTCCCGGTCCTGCTTCAAATTAGAGTGCTTGCGACTCAGCACGGAAGGAACGGCATCCTCGGTGTCGCTCTTCTCATGCTTGACGATCTTTCGCACTTTTGAGGGTGAGTGGCCATCCTTGCCCGGCAACACGATGGTTTCGGCATCCGAATTCCCGTCGGCGGTGCCATCTTCGTCGCCTGGACGAGCGCCAGCCACAGGCAGCAGCTTGCCCTCCCGGAGTGACGGCTCGAGTTTGGTGGTGCTGAACGGCCTGCTCACGGCGGAGGGCCGGGGGTTATCGGTGTCGCTGCCCGACCGCTTGGGGGAAGCAGCAGGCTTCGTGGAGGCGGGCTCGGCAGCATTCTGCGCATCCATGTCATTTAATTCGAAAGGCGACGACCGTTTTGCACCATCCTGGTTGCTGCACAGCCGTAACTCGAACAGGACTGAAAGGGGGAATGTGCCGCGATTAATGAGAGTCGTGAAAAGCGATGCGCTGAGTAACTTGGGATCGAGGTTGGGGTGGTTAAGGTCGGGGTTGAGGTTGAGATTGAGGTTGAAGGTTGATGAAGGGGAAGGATGGAAGGTTTGGAAAGATGGAGCCTTTCCAGATGAGAGTGAGCCTGGCACAGCAATCCACACACACACAGCCTCCCCGTGTCCAAAGCAGCCAGCGACACGCACAAGACAGGGGCCAGCGGGGGACGGAAAGCGGGTGCGTGGAAGCGCACAGAGGCTGGAAAAAAGGAAGGAGACGAATCACACGCAAGAGCCGACCTGACGGAGCGAAACAAAAAAAAAAAAAAGAGAGGTCGTGGTAATGTGTCAAACGGTATCTGGTGATACAGGCTGCGGTTCGAGATGTTCGAGATGACCGTGGATTGCTTGTTCAGGTTGGTGACGGAGTGTGATTCTGCTCGAGGAGATGCCGGAACAGGGCTTCTCAAACCGCGGATCGCTGTTGCACACTGGCTGAGGAGGCAAAAGGCAAAGAAACCAGCTGGGATAGGCGGAGCTGTCGATGCCCAGGTCAAAGTCTGATCGCCACCGACGTGATTGGCCGGGGACGAGTACGGAGGGCAAGACGATCCCTGAGTCCTGAGTCCATTGCGTATCCGACTCTGCGAAGGACAGGGATGGGCGAGTTGTGGCCTGGACTGGGGGCTGCAGCTTGCAAGCAGCACCAGCGCAATTTCAAGGTCAGGGCGGGAGGAACTTCCTTCCACCTCGACAGCTGGGCACGCACATCCATCCCGAGGTTCGCAGGGCACGGGACCAGGACAGGACCCAGGGCAAGCAGGCTGCCTGCAGAGTGAGGTGAGGTGAGCGAGGACTGGGGGGGCCTGATCAAAGAAAAGGCCCTGCAGTGTTTGCCCACAAGCAGTCGGGTTTTCCATCTTGGGGCTGACAGTTCCCATCCATAATCCATTGCCAGACTGCGGTGGATTGTTGTTGTCGTTTGCAGTCGTCAGGTGCCCAGACTCAGACCTCGCCGGACTCAGCATGATGGAGCCTCGAACTAAACTGGCAGTTTCTCCGGCTCGGCTTGCGCGAACTTTTTCAACGTTGGTGTGTCAGCGTTTTCTTTGATCGCGTCCCAGCCCTGGTTTGTTTGGACCCACTTGGCTCACCAGCCTTGCCCCTCACCAATTTCCCTGTGCCGCTCCCGTTCCTTGCCATTGGAGACCCACTCCTGTCCTTGCAGGTTGCATCCTCTCTCTCTGCCGCAGTCTACGCTGGGCAGGGGAACCGTGACCGCGTCATCAACGAAGCAAGCCACAGACAACCGGGAACGCTGGGAAAATGACGATGGACGCTCAATCTTCCCAGGTCAACCTCCCGCCGTCCCTCGAGGCCAGCAGGGTCACTGCCCTCCCACCAGCGGCGTACTACATCGCAGACTTCATCAGCGAGGAAGAGGAGGAAGCCATCCTGCACAAGGTAGCTCAACACACGCTGCGTCGGTCCTAGGGACATGGGCATCTAACCAAGACGCTGCGAAGGTCGAAACCGCTCCCAAGGCGAGATGGAGGCAGCTTACACATCGCCGCCTGCAGACATGGCCCTCCGATCTCGTCAAGGACACGCTGCTTGATGCTCGACCGCTGCCCGACTGGCTGGAGCAGCCCGTCGTCTCGCGACTCCTCTCGATCCCGCTCTCAGAAGGGGGAGCCAGGCATCTTTGCAAATAGCCCGCACCAACGGCCAAACCATGTGCTCATCAACGAATACCCCCCAAACACCGGCATCATGCCGCACAAGGACGGCGCCGCCTACTTCCCCGTGGTCTGCACGGTGAGTCTCGGTTCTAGCCTGTGCCTCAACCTGTACAAGAGTAGGGAGGACGGCGCGCTGGACCCGGAGCCCGTATGGAGAATCTTGCAGGAACCGCGCAGTCTCTTGATTACGACGGCAGATCTCTACACTGAGTACCTCCACGGCATAGAGCCCATCTCGGCCGACGTAGACATCTCGGAGCAGACCATCGCAAACTGGAATCTCCTCCGTTCGCCATCGCTGTATCGGGATGGCCTCAACCAGCGCCAGACGCGCACCAGTCTCACATATCGCGACGTGCTCAAGGTTTCGAAGCTCGGGAACAAGCTTGGGCCGATGTTTAGGCGTCCGTGAGTTCTTGAAAAGCGGGGGATGCAAGTCACGGACCGGGATGGCCTCTCAGAAGACGAACGGGATCATGTTCCACTTGTTCGCAACCGGCCCGGTGCCGAACTTGTCGGCGTACCATTTGCGGGTGCCCGACGCCGTGACCCCGAGGTTGACCGCGACAAATATCAGGGCGCACAGCAGTGTCCTGTTACACCAAGTCCCGCGGGGAGCCGTGGCAATGACCATGGAGAGGTAGAGGAGACACTCGCAGGTGTAGTGGGGGGCAAATGTAGCGGCGAAACATTCCTGCTTCCGGCAATGAATATTTCTTCAGCCCAGCGAGGTGCTTGTGACACCTGTACTGGTTGACCCAGGCGTACAGGAATGCGGCGGCCCCAACAGCCATCTTGACCAGCGACTGTGCATGGTCTGTGTGACTGGCCCCTGTGTCCAGGAGGGCGCCTATCATGCAGTCAGCATCCTCGTACTCACAGTCCTTCACCGACGCCGAGTCGTACCTGATCCTTCCACCCAAATGGATACACTGATGCAGAGGTAGAAGAAGAGCCCAAGCAGCCAGTGGACAACCCACATGGTGGATTTGGACGGCTTGATGATGGTCGCGTGTTCAAACACCCGCCTCACTCCCTGCAGAAACATCATGCCCCATCCCAAAGCCACCTGTCCCAGAGTAGCCGACGGCGCATAGGCAGACGCCTGGTTAGACGCAATAAACCGTAGCAGGGCGCCGTCGCCGAGGTATTGAAGGAGCCAAAAAGACAGAGCATGCCACGGACACGACATAGAAGGCGCCGAACCAGGAGTGCGGCACCTGCGTCCAGGACGTGATAGTGGCGATCTTCGAAAGCAGCCAGCCGTTGCTGCTCGGGTTTTGTTGGGGAGAAGGGGGGCGGCCCGCCCGCTGTCGGTTTCTCAGCCTTGCGGGCGCCGTAGTCGATCAGGAGCGTCTTCGCATCGCGCGGCATGACGGCCACGGCCAACACGGCCCCTGCGGCCAACAGGAAGAAGGACTGGCACCATTGTGCAGGTGTGACGCCCGACAGAGCGGTGAGAGTGTTTCGTAAGGGTTCTTCCCACCCCATGGTGTAGTGAGTGCGGAAATGGTGAGAGTCTTGTCGAGGCGATTGTTGTTCGATGTTGGGTCGGATGCTCGTGGTCAAAACACCAGACCATCATCAATCGGAATGCTCCGTCACCTCGGCTCCACCTTCTTCCGCACCGCAGAGCTTGGCCAGCCCCTTTCCATCTACACTGAACGCCAACCAGTTTCTGTCCATCCGGTTCTCTCGTGTACTGGGTCACTTGCTCAAAGCCAATGCTGCCTTGAGTTACACCATAATCTACATGTCAAATCAACTGCCAAGCGGGTTTAATACTAATTTCATACCATCCATATCGCACACTAACTTAAACTCACTACCCAACCAAGTCTAATAAACAAGCCCCCTTTTTCCTCCCATCATTCCACTCCCCCATCACCCATCCCCATCACTCACTTCCTCCGTACCATTAACCGCCCCGCCCCTCACACCTCGCCCGAATAACCACATCCCCCGCCCTTCCTGTAACACAATCGTAACCCTCTCAATGTCCCAATCACCCGCCCCACCATCGCCCAACCCATTGCCCGCCCCATTACCCACTCCATTGCCCGTCTTATGCCCTTCCTCACAAACCCAATCCTCGCCAACATTGGTCGTCGTCCCAGCGCTGATATCTGGAATCATGGCAAGACACATGATAGTATGGGGTTGACTGTCACTCATGCAGATTGTCTGGACAGGTGTGGGAGAGGGGGGATTAGGAATATGGGTATAGGAGGCTTCTGCTTCTGCTAAGGTGGGGGTTTGAATTGTGGCTGTTGTTGCTGGTTGGATGTTTACGGGGATTGGGGTGGTGGAGGGAGTAGTTTTTGGGTGTGTCTCTGCCAGGTCAGACGTATTGAAATTTGTTATGGTCGAGGAATGCTGCGGCACCCGGTTCATGTGTTCTCCGGTCACGATGACCGTGTTGGAGGAGGAGGGCGGAATTGAGGTTGAAGTTGAGGGCAGGCTCGTTAGATTTTGAGGTGTAATTATTTGGGGCGATACGATTTCGGAAGAGCTAGCCTGTCGTCTAAGCCGCGCAACGTTGAACTCCTCTGGTTTAATAATGCTGCCAGACAGCGGAGACCTAGGCGGAGATGCGGCCGCAGTTGTTGATGAAGACGGGTGTTTGAGCCATGCCGGAGGGCTCGAAGTGCGCACGCGCAGGACGCTGGCTGGATGACGGCGTTTGGCGTCATCGGAACCGCCGCTGGTGGTTTGGGTGTTTTCTTGGTTGGTTTCCTTCTCATCTCGAGTCGTCGAGCAGGACCGTGCTCTGCTGGTAGGGTTGAAGTCTGTGATGCCCACCGCTGGGGCTTCTTTCTGTCTCAATGTGCGGCTGGGGAGCTTCGAGCAAGGCGATGCTGGAAGGCCCTTGTCGGTGCGCCTGCCATGGACGGACCTATGCCTAGTCATTTGATCGGCGATGACGAACGGGTTGTGAGTCTTGAACTCGCGGTTAGCTAGCTGAGCCCTCACAATGCCACCAGCGTCTCAGTCGTTAAACTCAACTTACAACTGAGCCCAACCGCCCAACTTTCTTCACCTCGTCTCCGCCAGTTCCGCCATCCTTTTTGCTCGTCACCTCGTTCGAGTGTGTCCGGTGGTCTCTTCCATCCTGACTCGGCATTAGAATAGCACCGCTGCCCTCAGCCCGCGGAAGGCGGGGGCTCTCCTCATCCCGACCTGGATGTTCATCCTCCTCGTCAGACAGCGAGTCGGAGGGCAGTATGTGCCCCGAGCAGTTGAAGAGCTGTCTTACGGCAGGCCGGCGGTTGTCGGATTCGCTAGGTTTGGGGACATCGAATGGTGATGAGACGCAGGGTCCTCGTGGAAGAGGCTCAGTCGATTTTGACATGTTGAGCGACACAAACGTGTTTTCCCAGAGTAGGGTGCAATCCTCAGTCTCTGCGGGGGCCGTTGTTGAGAGCTCCGGCTATGCTAGTTCTGCGCGATGTCCAATAGGGAAATATGCTGGCTGTCAAGCGCGACGGCGCGCTTCACGGGCCTGAGTCTGCTGTCTGGGTGAGGGATCTGGGAAGTCCCCTCGAGAACCCGGGCTGGATGTGAGTTCCGACCAAGTGTAAAAAAGGGAAGGAAGTTGTCAATCGTATACCATAGAAACCCAGCTAGGTAAAAAGGTGAAGTGTTGGCAGTGGACGGCTCATCGGTCCATGGAAAGGATGCTGAAGCAAGAAAACGTTCCTGCCCTGAAAATATGGGGCATAGGAAAGTGAGAAGGAAAGCAGGACGGGCAACTCTAAAAATGACAGAGCTGAGCTCGTCCAAACGGGCCATGCTCCCAGCCTGCGTTTTGCCCTTCAACGCAGAGCCCGCCTTTGTCGTCCAGTCACAATGATTGGGAGCATATAGAGAGGGAAGAAAACGTTGTTTCATCAGCTCGGCTCAAAGCAAAGGCTTCGAGGTGCGTCTCTTGAACTAGGGAATCTTGGTATACTACATGGCGCATTCAAAGGGTTTTATACATTTACTTGAGGTGGGCCTGCAGGGTCTCGAGAACCTATACTGTGTTAGCTGCTGCAAACACGACGTTTCGACGCAAAGGCTGACGCACCTCAAGCTCAATCTTGGCCTCGGCGATATCCTGCTCGCTACCGTTGCCGTTCGCAACCTTCTGGGCCTCGGCGATCTGGGCGCGGACAGCGTCGGCGCTGAAGTCCTCCAAGGGGTACCCCTCAACGGCGTTGATGCTCAGGGCCGACTTGGGCTGGACGACGGCGAAGCCACCGGACACTGAAACATTTTGCGTAAGCTCCAAGCTCCAAGCTCTCCTCCACTTCAAGCCGGGGCTCCATCTCGGGACGTACGGAAGAACTTCTTGGTGCCGCTCTCCTCCATAACCTCGACGACGCCGGGCTTCAGCTGCTCGATGGACGGCACGTGGTTGGCGAGGATACCCATCTCGCCCGACTCGGCGGGGATGTTGACCTGGACGACATCCTGCGACTTGTAGATGGACTAGATGCGGGAATAAACAATCAGCTCGGGCGAACGTGGTCTCCGGCCGTCCGTTGCGCTTGTGTCGTTGGTTCGGGCCGTGGAAGGTCTATCGCCTCGATGCCATGGTAGTCGGAGGATCGTACCTGGTGGGGGAGCGACAAGCTGAGCTTGATCTATGGACCGGGTTAGTTGGGGAGCTGTTCGCGGCGCGGAGTAGCAAGGTCGGGGAGCGCACCTTGTCGGAGACAGCCTCAGCATAACCGCGGCGCTGGAGGGGGGCGCGCAGGGTGGCGGGGCGAGCCCGGATGGCCGCACGAGCAATGCGGAGAGAGTTCATGGTGGATTGCGGTCTCAATTGAGTGCAGGGCGTCGTCGAGGTCACCGTCGTTCGTCGTCAGAGCAGATTTGGCTGCGAGCCCAAATTCGCTTAGCCGGGATCGTCCGGACAGCTGCGCGGAACAATGTTGCTGCGGGCAAGCTGCCAAGCCCGGCAAGCACCCTTTCAAAACATAACCCCGTTGGTAACAAGTTTAACGGTTAAATGCATATTGCTGCTGATAATCCGGGCAATGAACGTTTAATCGAGACACACAGTACGTCAGCCACCACACCCAGTGGCGCGAACCTCTTGCCATCTGCCAAGATCGCCAGATGCATTAAGCTGGCCTGGTAGCCTGATGCACCAGGCAACTCCCGTCCGCATCAGCCACAGCTGTCCTTCATGCCTCCTCCATGCATGAACGGAAGCCACGGCCAACTTTCCAGCTTTCTTCTGTCTTCAATGGCTGTTGTGTCAACCAACTGTCCAACCGCCCTTTGTTGATCTGCAGCCTGTGAGGATGTCGCCGCTGATGCCATTGGCCGACTCTCCAGTATCGAACCGTTCGCTTCTTTGGGGGTTGCGTGGCAGACCTCCAGGCCTGGTTTCAGGACGTCGACTCGGAAACACTGCATCACCTGGCCGCTGATCACTGGTGTAACAACTCAAGACAGCCCGGTCTCTCAACGGTCTTGCGATACTCAGGCCCGCTTGAGACTGTAGTCTTAACGTTCTCTTCATCTTCTGCATGGTGTCCCGCCGGTGCTGCGGGTAAGTTGACGGAAGGCATCATTCCCACGGCGTCTCCTAACGGGAGTAACAAAACGCTTTCCGTCGACCGAAGATAAAGAAAAGAAAGCTCCCGAGTATGCTGCAGGCTGCGGTGATCCCTCGATCATTCCCTCAGCTCCAGCTCGCTACTTACGAAGACAACTGGAAGACAGCAAAACAGCCGCTCCGCCACCATAAACCCAGGATGTGCGCTGGCTTCCTGATGATGAGCTGAACTCGTGCTCAACTTCATTCCTCCTCCCTCTCCACTGCAATCAAACCACTGAAACCCGACTAATTTGCATCGCTCCTCCGCTCACATGCGAACTCAGATTCAACGGGCTGCCTCCATGATCGACATGTTAAGACGCCAGGTAGCGCGGATATCAGTCACTTGCGCTTCGGGTTGCCATTTCGAGAGAGGCTGCGAACCAACAGACCAACGCCCCCCACGTCTCGGGATTGCATGCGTGGTTGAAGAATGCGGGGTCGTCTGGCACTGTTTCATTCCCTTGCCTGCCACCTCGCTGATCGCGGGGCCCAGCCAGTCGGACCCTGGCTTGAGATTGCCCCGAGAAGGCTTGTCCTGCGGCATGGGACGAGCGAGCTGGAAGTGGGTGAGAGGCACTGCCATGCTGTGCTTGCTGAGATCAACAAGAACTCGTGGTCAAGTATCTCGTCTGCTGTCCGCGAGCCTCTCGAATCAGAACAGATGGCCTTGCTGGGTAGCGAATTGGCAAGTGGCGACGTCGGGCATTTGTCTATCACTTACACACACAAAACAGAGCGATTCCAGCTGCGGCCAGTCTGCTAGAAGAGCATTACGAAACTCATGCGCTGGGATCCAGTTGCCCGGCTGCAAGAAGCCGGGGATGATTTCGTGCGCAACCCAGCGGCTTGCGAGTGGGGACGACACAATTGCATTCCACAACAGGAGGCATGGCAGGTGGTCCGTCCATCCTTCATGCAAAGGAAGTGGACCTCAGTCGGGGGATTATGTCCTCCAGAAAGCAGCGGACAGACCGTGCCGAGGAGTCAGGCCAGGTGATTCCATATCATCACAAAATCTGGCTGAGTTCTCGCCGCCATTTGGGATGACGAGAAACGCATCTCTTTGTCAGCCGCCTCGTCAGCCACCAGCCACGGCAACTTGCGGTGATCGACGGCCGGCCCGAAGGCACCAGCAAGAGGAAGCCCTTGCCCTTCTTCGTTGGCAGCTGTTGCCCAGCGCATTGACCGTCAGACCCCACCAGCCAACTGCAAGCCTGCTGCGGTTTGCTGCAGATCAGCCCCGGATCCCTGCTTTGTCTGAAGTCGAATGCACAAGTTGGGGTGATGAAGCAAACGCAGCACAATCGAAAGGACATCGTTTAGGAATACACCATCTGGTGTGAGGAAGAATCGGCATGGAATGTCAGATTGTCAGCATGGGGTGAGAGAAAGGTGATGATGAGATGAGGCGATCTCTTTTGGCGGAGGCAGGTGGACTTGTTCGCTCTTCAGGAGATTGATTGTTGGTTGTTGAGGCCTCGGGAATGATCACGTAACGGCCGGGCCCTTGCCAGGCGACAGTGGAAGCACCCCCATGCCAAATGGATCCAGAAAACAGCAAGAGAGAAAAATGCGATGTGGCCAGTGCCAGCAAAGAGAATGGAATGGCCGCCATTTGCCGGGCTCGACAAAGCCCCACTCCCGGCACCTTCCCGTGTCTCTCCATGGTTATTGACATGGATGGAATCCAGCATCTGGATCTCCACAGGCCCGACATGTTGTGTACATGTATACAGTCAACGTTTGGCAACGGCACAGAAGCCTATTGTCTCCGGAGGTGTGACCACGGCGAGTCAGTGATAGACATGTAATACACAAAAAAAACTGAGGAAGAAACACTGCTGATAATAAGGAGGAAGATCCCTAAACTATGCCCAAAGTTGGGTGAGCTCACCAGAGGAAGCGGACGAGAGGACGAACAGTAGGAACTCGATACAGGCATAACGCTGGGTCTGCTGTCTACTTGCATTTGCCATACGCTAGAAAATGTTTCTCAGCAGCTGCAGCCGGGAGCTGTTGGCCAACAAAGCTTCCAGTTCAGTCCTCCGGCCCACACCCGCGCCCATTCGCATCCCTGGCAACTCCACTGCCATTCTGACCGCTGCATCCCGCGCCCGCCCACTCGCTCATCTCATCGCCAAGATGTTAGCGCCCTTGTTCCTTTCTCCTCTTTTGTGGCTCAAGGGTGCGCCCTGCGCTCCCTCCCACCCAAACCCTGCCGCTCCTTTCCTGCACCTCACGACATTGACACGGTCATCTCCAGCCCTGATGGACTCCGCTGTTCTAAAAACCTGATATTTGCCGCATTTCCTCCCACATCTGGCGCTGTGTTCCCTCCCACCAAACCCTCCTGACGAAACACCCGGCATTTTCCTCACCTCGACGTCATTCCCATCGACGAGGGCCGAAACTCCGACGACTGGCATTTGACAGCCCTCTCGGGTCAAACCTCCAACAACAAGCGGCCGACGGCACAGCCGTGTGTCGACCACCCTTCATCAAACCACCCAACCCCACGACTCCAAACCATTCTGTCCACGATGGCTCTGCGGTTATAGCAATACGGTCCTTAGGGACACCACCTTGTACGCCGCCTACAAGCCTCGCACTCGAAGACTGCAACTCAGTTGCCGGCTTCGATAACAAACTTCACGATTATTTTCGAAAACCCCCATTCTAACCTCGGATCTCGCGATATTCAATAACGGCGGCCTTTGCGTCTTGCCGTCAGACCACGAAACATCCCTGTCGATTGTCAGACGCGTCTACGTCTACGTACCAACCTCGATCTCGGCTAGTCAGCCCCTCGGCTGTTTTTCAAGATGGAGCACTACACACCCCGCGATCATGCGACGTCAAACGTGTTGGCATGGACCGCCACCCACTCCGCCAATGTGGAACCCTCGGTGGAAGAAGATGCGGGCGCCGACGCCGACGAACCACCAGATTGTTTCCCACCAACGTCCCCGATTTCAACGCATTTCCATCGCACACCTATCCGGCGCGGCAGCGAACAGCATGAATCCCTCCTTACCAGGGCGTTGCAGAGCCACTCAGACGAAGATACCCACGACTATGGGTTCATGCGCCGGCTGAGTCGGCGAAGGTCCATCACAAGCACCACCAGCTTCGCCTCGACCGCCGATCTCACCTGTGGCACCGGCATCACGACACCGGCCCGGACAAGTTCGCCAAGCCCGCGGCTGCCAAGTGGTATTTTTGTTTCTCTCGTTGGCGGTCTGCAGCGCGACAAGCACGCAACGGTGCAGGTTCCGGAAAAGAAGCGCTGCATCTCGTTCGCTTGCGCAGCCAAGCCTAACCCCGACAAGGCGTTGATGCCCCCGCCTCCTAAGCCAACTCAGGTTGCCGCGAAAATCGAAGTGGTACCTAAGAAGACATGCATCAAGTTCGCCTGCCCAGCTCAACCGCCACGGGAAACGCGCCCTCGCACCCCGGTGGCGAGAGTCTCACCCAGCACGCCAAAGCCACGGTCGTCGTCCGCCGTTCGTGTTCACCGATCTCCTACGGCCCGCAGAGCCCCCAGCAGCCCCATTGCCACCCGGAACAAGAAATGGCTCACCGCCGACTCGAAGGACCTGCAGGGCGAGAGCGCACGATTCCACGCGTTTGCAAGCGACGAGCTGCAAGAGGACGATTGGATCTGGCGCGACGACTTGGCCCTGAAGCCCAAGCTGACCATCGACGACACCCTTAAGAAGGAGAACGCGATCCGGAAGTTGGGCAAGGAAGCGGAAGAGGAGGCAGAGCTTGAGGAAGAAGAATTCGATGAAGAGCAAGATGAAGAAGTTGACGAGGCGGATCTTATTGACGAAGAGGATGCCGATGACGATTTTGAGGACGATGAAGACGGCGACGATCTCGAAGACGAGGAGGACGATGAAGACGATGAGGAGGAAGAGGATGCCGTGGATGAAGCTGAAGACACCGAGCACCCCTGGGATGAGGAAGCATCGGACGGTTACAAGACAGATAACGAGATTGGCTTTGCCGAGTCTGATGACGAGGATGACGATCTGGTGTTGTGGACCACACGCATTGGCCAATACCCTACACTTTCTGGTGCCATCATGGCCCGGCGATTGTCGCTAGCTGAGAACTCGGATTCTTCGACATCGTCAAATCGGAAGTCGGACCAGTCTCGCAGGAAGCGGCGGTCAAAAACCAAGGCCGTGCCTTTTCGGGCGCCTACTCCGGAGTTGCCAGACAGTACCGACTTTGTCTGTGGCACGCTGGACGAAGATAGACCTCTGGAAGAGGCGTACATCTCGTGCGTCGAGGCGCGGAGAAGAGGCCGGCATCAGCCTATCCCTCAGGATATCGATCCTAGCTTCCCAACCTCGGATCTGGAAGACGAGGACGACGACCAGTACAAGAAAGGATATGGCGACAGCGATGACCAACTTTGGCTTCATGGTGAGCTCGAAGATCTTCACCACGAGCACGACCGCAGGGGCCGGAAGAAGAAGGCGGGCCCGTCTCCGAAGAGATTTCGTTCTCCGCCACCGAAGAGGCGCCCTTCGCCCGCGCCCAAGGGCCGTGGCCGCTCGCCTCGGAAGCTCTCTGACCAGCGGTCTCCCCGCCTCCGGTCGCCGGCCCCTCTTCGCGTGCCGTCCAAGTCCCCCGTCATGTCTGCTGGACCTGGAAACGGGCGCATCGCGTTCAAGTCCCTGGAATTCCAACCCGGCCCCACACAAACCAAGTCGCTCCCCAAGGTGCCCGGCATGTTCCCGAATCTCAAAGCGCGCAGACCGAAGGCTGGTACCAACACCAGGTCGACGCATGTACGCGGCGCCATCGACATCGTTAAGGGTCTCGAGCAGAAGCGGCAGCGGCGCAAGGAGAAGTTTTATCAAAAGTACTACAACCGTGCGCGGAAGGAGAAGGCGCACACCAAACGGCCGCCTCGCGGACAGGGCGCTGAGCGCATGCGGGAGATTGGGCTTTTCATGGCTGGCAAGACCGGCCACGGTAACTATGTACTCTCCATTTAAGATGGGAGGGCGGTTGTTTGATTGGCATTTGCATCTTGGGCATATACCCTGCACATCATCATCATCATCATCATCATCATCATCATCATACCTGGGAATTTGGGTGGCATTTATGACTTTATGAGCCTGGGCGGACAATTCTCTTGTTTCTTAACCACCACGGGCGGCGCATCTTCTTGCACATTTTGGAGGGTTTTATCGGTTGGTTGTAATCAATCTTGGGTAGACACGAGGTCGGGCCCGGAAGTTTGACCGGTGCCGTCGAGCCGAGTGTAGAGTTCAAAGTACATAATTGCTGCAACTTTTCTGATGACATGCTCGTGCTTGGATGGGAAACAATATTGATCGTGAATAGGGGCCTTTTGCAACCCCTCAATGTGCGGTGGCAAAGTGGTCATAAACCGACAGCAACAAACAGAAAGCATCGCACAAGTGACTAACCCAACTTGAATTGATCATGAGACACATCCCAACAAACCACAGCCTAGTGAGTGGCTCGGATGGCCGGACTCTTGTGCTCTTCATCGCGAGTCCGGCGTCGCAAGCAAGCCATCAAGCCCCCTTTTCGGATCATCCGTCTTGCTTGGGCCTGACGATTCAGGCACCAACATTTCGCCTTTTGCTCCCTTATCATCCCCCTTGTCGGCCACGGGTTGCTTGGCACAAACCAGCCCGCCCGGGGTCCAAGGCCGGTGGCCAATGCGCCTTGCCTTGCCTTGCTGGCCAATTCCTGCCAGCTTTCTTTGGTTCTTTGGGGTGATTCGAGATTCTCGAACACACGTTGCGCAATTCAACCAACAACACAAGCCACATTCACCACAAATTGAAAAGAAGACGCGGTTGCTGTCTTCTTGTTTTGACTTTTACTGCGCCAGCAAGCAACTGCCTGAAAGGTTTCGCTTGTTAAGCTTGTTTCTTTGGAAGAGAGACGAGGGTGGGATACCGAAAGAGAAAGGGTCGCCTGACGTTTGACGGATACGTAGCGGACAGACGGCAAGATGTGGATTATTAACTGGTGTAAGTGCCCCCTTTATTTTCGCCGCTGGGGCGGTTGCGCTATAGTTATGTTTATGGCTTGAGGACTGGTCGGCTGGTGGAGAGGCTGCGTGGCGGACGTGTCTCCGGGGAATGAGGTGCTACTAAACCGGGGGATGTGTTGTTTTGCCGGTGGGAAGAAGGCGCTGGTGCTGACGGTGACATCTCCCTATCTTAGTCTACGACGTCCTGTCGTCCCTCGGCCTGGTCAACAAGCACGCCAAGCTGCTGTTCCTGGGGCTCGACAATGCCGGCAAGACGACGCTGCTTCACATGCTCAAGAACGACCGCGTTGCGATCCTTCAGCCGACGCTGCATCCCAGTGCGTTGCCTCCTTTTTGAAAATATGGAGATGCTTGGAGGCTGGAGGACGTTTGGCTGACAGTCACGGGATAGCTTCGGAGGAGCTGTCGATTGGCAACGTGAGGTTTACAACCTTTGATCTGGGCGGTCATCAGCAAGGTGCGTTTCCACCCTCTCTTCCCAATGTAAACAAGCGTCGTCTAATACCGTCAATCTCCAGCCCGCCGCCTCTGGAAGGACTACTTCCCCGAAGTCAACGGTGTCGTCTTCCTCGTTGACGCCAAGGACTACGAGCGCCTGTCCGAGGCCAAGGCCGAGCTCGACGCGCTCCTGTCCATGGAGGAGCTCTCCAAGGTGCCCTTCGTCATCCTCGGCAACAAGATCGACCACCCGGACGCCGTCTCCGAGGACGAGCTCCGCCACCAGCTCGGCATGTACCAGACTACCGGCAAGGGCAAGGTGCCGCTCGAGGGCATCCGCCCCATCGAGGTCTTCATGTGCTCCGTCGTCATGAGGCAGGGGTACGGCGAGGCCATCCGGTGGCTGTCTCAGTACGTGTAGAGGACTGCTGCGAGGCGGGGGAGGTGATTGACGGCGGTGTTTTGGAGGGAGGGGAGGAGAGGGGAAGCGAGAGAGGCGGGAGATGGGAAGACGGCGGCGGTGGCGCAGGCCCGTCCAAGTCCATTTGGGAATCAACAATAGATTCGGGCTTGCTCGGTGCGTTCTCCTTGATGAAAGTGGCCGGCGTGGAATGGGACGACCTGTTTGCGCAGGCCTAGGGGGGTGGGGGGCGGTGTTTGGGCGATATTCTTACTACACTAGTCTGCTCTACGACTCGATATGACTCGGCAATTATACCTCTTGTGTTTGTACTTTGTCTGGCTGCTCGCTAAGAAGAGAGGGCTGTCATCCTCAACAATGCGCAAGCACAACGCCTGGGGATGTCAGCTTCCCAGACACGCGACTGACGGATAACTAACAAACACTGGGGACATCTTGTCTCCTCAGACACCGCGACGCCCAGAACCATGGAAAGGTGGCCACAGGGTTTGCCACAGCTCTCGGAGCTCAAGTCCTGGCAGCTCCGGCGAACCGCGGCACACCAAAGAGAGCAGCATTGTGGCAGGGGTCGCGCGTCCTGCAGCAGGGTCCCACTCACTAACATTAGGGGCTGGTTGGGAAAGCACTGGCCCAGAACGAGCGACGTCATTCCACCGCGACCTTCCAGTTTGGAGGTCTCCAGACCACAGTCACGGAACCCATCCAGAATTCGATTAGAGCCATCTCTAACATGCCACATGGGCCAGGTGACCCCCGAATATATTGTCTAGCATTTCATGAACGCCCGTTAAACTCTCTTTTGACCAGCCTGTTGCGTGAACCCTGTTTCTCCGTTCTACTCCCCAGATCTCGATCGCAGCTTGAACTCGGCATCACCTGCCATGCGCTAAAGGCAATTTGACAGCCTCAATCCGAACCCTTTGAACACACCATCATGGCGGAACCAGACAACGATGAGCCCAAGTCGAAGGGCACACAACCGCCCGACATCCCCCTTCCCTCGCGCACCTATGGCTTCCCCCCAGAGGCCTTCGACTGGACCCGGCTCCCAGACGTCGAAACCGACTTTCTTTCACCCGAGCACGCTGAAGCCTTTATCCAAGCGCTCGCAGCGCCGGACCCTATCCCTCAGACCCCCGACGACGTTGCCGCTCCCACCTCCTTCCGCGTTACCAGCCCGCTGCTGCCCCGGGGCTCGGCCAGCTTCGATCACGAAATATCCAGGCGCGCCACTGCCTCAAGCATCAACCAACACGATGAGAACCGCGGCGAGAGGGATACTGCCGCCGTAACCGCAGCCGCCGCAGACGTTTCTGCGCCAGGGGCAGCCAGAACACGACGGCCGAGCACCAGCAGCATGTTCATCACGGCGCAAAACGACTGGGCGCCCGTCCACGAAAAAGTCCTCCGCGACGATAAGTCCTCGTCCAGGCGGAAGAAAAAGAAATCCAGGAAGCCGACGGCCCGCTCCAAGGACGAGACCCGCGAGGGGTATCTCTACACCGTGCTGAAATGGCCCTTCCTGCTCATCGTGAGCACCTGGCTGCTAGGGCTGTCACTCGCCTACCTCGCCACGCGCACGTATATCTTCCTGTACGAGCAGTTTGTCGCCTGGCGTGGCCAGCGTGAGAAGCTACGGCGCGCCATGCGCGCGACCAGCAGATACAGCGACTGGGTGGCGGCCGCGAGGAAAATGGACGACTTCTTTGGGAACCAGGAGTGGAAGGAGGTGGACGACTTTGCATACTACGATAGCAAGACGGTGAAGAGGGTGCTGGAGGAGATGAGGAGGTGCCGTCGCCGCGCTGAGAGGGAGCAGGGCGAGGAGACGGAGAAGGGGAGGCAGGCGGCTGAGGATTTGAAGGTGCTTATTGAGGCGTGCGTCAAGAATAACTTTGTGGGCGTCGAGAATCCGAGGTTGTACAGTCAGACGTATTATGGGACGAAGAACTTGGTGCAGAATTTCATTGATGAGGGTGAGTTGCCCTGGGAGTTGACACTCTCCCCAGACTCATGGGAGTTTGGCTAACATGGGTGCAGTGGAACGGAGCGTCAAGTTCTTGATCGAAACGAACCAGCTTTCCAAAGAGGAGAAGCGCGTCATGTTCAAGGGCATCTGCGCAAACTACGGCCGGACGGCTCTATGTCTATCGGGCGGAGCCACGTTCGCATACTACCACTTCGGCGTTGTCAAGGCGCTGCTCGAGGAGGACAAGCTCCCCGACATCATCACAGGAACCAGCGGCGGCGCCCTTGTCGCCGGCCTTGTCGCCACCCGTACCACGGAGGAACTCAAAGAGCTGCTCGTCCCAGCCCTGGCCCGCCGCATCACCGCCTGCCGCGAGCCCATCCCCGTGTGGTTCCTCCGCTGGTGGAAAACGGGTGCGCGCTTCGACTCGGTCGACTGGGCGCGCCAGTGCGCCTGGTGGACGCGCGGGTCCATGACCTTTCGCGAGGCGTACGAGCGCACCGGACGCATCCTGAACGTCTCGTGCGTGCCCGCCGACCCGCACTCGCCTACCATACTTTGCAACTACCTCACCAGCCCGGACTGTGTCATCTGGTCCGCGGTCCTGGCCTCGGCCGCCGTCCCGGGCATCCTCAACCCGGTCGTGCTGATGATGAAGACGCGCTCCGGCCAGCTCGTCCCTTACTCGTTCGGCCACAAGTGGAAGGATGGTTCGCTGCGCACTGATATCCCCATCAAGGCGCTTAATCTCCACTTCAACGTCAACTTCACCATCGTCAGCCAGGTCAACCCCCACATCAATCTCTTCTTCTTCTCCTCGCGCGGGTCTGTCGGCACGCCTGTTACGCACCGTCGCGGCCGCGGCTGGCGGGGGGGGTACTTGGGGTCTGCCACGGAGCAGTACATCAAGCTCGACCTGACCAAGTGGCTGCGGGTACTAAGGCAACTCGAGCTGCTCCCGCGGCCCCTAGGCCAGGACTGGTCCATGCTCTGGCTGCAAACCTTTGGCGGCACAGTGACCATCTGGCCCAAGAGCGTCCTGTCAGACTTCT
This sequence comes from Collariella sp. IMI 366227, assembly GCA_027946355.1. Taxonomy (NCBI): domain Eukaryota; kingdom Fungi; phylum Ascomycota; class Sordariomycetes; order Sordariales; family Chaetomiaceae; genus Collariella; species Collariella sp. IMI 366227. Next base: position 1,989,872 of record JAPEUS010000003.1, on the reverse strand, counting down.
TCCACATCCTCAGCGACCCCGACGAGGCGCGGCTGGCGCGGATGCTCCACGAGGGCCAGCAGAGCGCGTTCCCCAAGATGAAGTTCATCGCAAACCGGCTGAGGGTGGAGAGGCTTGTAGAGCAGGGGAGGAGGGAGAGCAGATTTGGGGCTGGGGCTGGGGCCAGGGCGCTACCGACTGTGGATGGTGCGGGTGAGGTTGGCAGCGGGTGGATTCCCAGAGGAGGGGGAGCATCGAGACGATTTTGAGTGAGGATGAGCTGAGGGCGTTGTTGAGGAAGCGGGAGGGAAGGGATGGTGGGGACATGTTTACTACGGAAGATGAGACGACGGATGTGGACGGGGATGGGGAGCTGGATGAGCATATGGTTATTGATGGGGGGATGATGCTGAGGAGGAGATCAAGGCTGCGAGGATGGAGGAGCCGAAGGTTGCGACGCCGATGGGGCTGGCGGGGGCGGAGGGGCAGTCTGACGAGTAGGGTTCGGGTTGGCGATGGCCTTTTGCCGTGGAAGCATTACCTCTGGCGCCGGTGTTGGGATGTGATTTGGTCTGTGGGAATTGTGGGGAGAGCATTACTGGCCGTTCTACGCCCGCATTGGTATTGGGCAGGAGAGAGGGGCTAGAAGGAGTTTCTGTATAGTTTTGCTGGTAGATATAGACTTTTTTTAAGGTCTACAAAGTGCATGCTCTATTTCTTCCTTTCCCAGTTGACGATTGCAGACCGAAAGACACCAATCCGCCTCCATTTCCTACTCCAACAGCCCCGAGAAGTCGAATGTTCAGTGTCCACATCAGTCTCTAGGTATTGGCAATGTCTCATTACTCTCTCTCTCTCGTCAAAACTACTACTGAATCATTACAATTCAGAGCTTCTTGTCGTACCAACTATCCCCATCACGCCAACTCCCCATTCCTCTCCCGCGACCCCAACCTGCTTCCAGAACCAAACCCTCCTGAACTCCCAGTCACCACTCTAAAAGCCACTAAAATGGCTACCTCTATCATCAGTATTCTCCTCAACACTCCCTTTCCTTTCAGATCCCGATACCAGCACACCACAGCCATTCGAGCTTTGCTCCATTGACATTTCCAGTCTTTAAGACAGCGGGGCTCGGGTTACCTGTTTGGATCTAGTGGTTGTGAATGTCGGCGGTAATTTGGGCATCACTAACCACTGGGTAGCAAAAATGAATTCAGTCGCCGCCGCGAGGCAGTGTTGGTGAGTTGGGGCATTGCGAGCGCTGTTAAGTAAACTGCTCGTTGGAAAAAGGGTCTGAAGCTATATCAGAAGGGGTGCGACTTGCGAATGTTGTTGTTTCCCTCGTAATTGAAGACTGGAACGTTTAAAAAGAGGACGAGGGCAATAATATTGAATGGCATTTTGTGAGAGTACTACCGAGGAGGAGAATATTTCGATTCCAACTACTGCGCATCTTTCGAACGCTTGCTCTCCCGAGGTCAGGCGAGAACGAAGCCCAAAGCAATTTGACAAATATTTGGACTTGTATGAGCAACAAGATGTTGGACGGTCAGAAGGATAGAGACGTACGCCAGAAAAGAAAATGCGAGGAAGATAAACGAGATCCAGGTTATTGTAAATGAACGTTTGGAATAGGGAGAGGGTTGGGAGATTTCGGATGTGGAGAGTAGACACAAGTCTGGCTTACTTTTGCCAGGCCGCAGATATCCGATTACCAGCTCGATGTCGCCGCCATTGCACTTACAGCCAGCCCGTAAGGACTCCGACTTCCGTCTTAGTTCTGATCCAATGAGGTTTAATCTAACGAGGCTTACTCTAAAGAGGCTTAATCTAGCTTCCATCCTAATCTTAATACAACGAGGTTTGATCTGACTTCTATCTTGTTCTAATCCGAAGACCTAGAGGTATCCATTGTTAGACGAGGGCTCCCACTAGAGAGACGGGTCCGTCTCGATTACTAAGCACAGCTGGTTATGTAGGCACTCAAAAATGCATCTAACGCGGCTGCCTCCTCGCACCCATGACACCACTGCTAGCCATCGCCATTGCCATCACTGGAACTAATTACATTACATCTGAATACCGCAAAGGGCATGCCCTTGAGGTCCTGATATGACCAACTGCGTTACACTTCGTACACTTGCTTGGGGCCCGACGGGGCTGGGCCTGGACGGCCTCAACCACTTCAAGCTGACTCGGCGCCCGCTTAGTGCTCGACCTTGGGAGTGAGCTTTGGGTTCGAATTGGCTCAATACGCTGGCCCGGCTCAAGAAGTAGCTGCGGAGTCCCCTCGCGCTTCAAATACCCGGGCGAGTGAAAGTGGCTGAGAAGAAGAGCCTCGCCTTGAGGGGCATCTAACGTATGTAAGCATGGGAGCCCATAGACTTGAGAGAAAGTGCCTGTACAAGTTGGAGACGGAGAGGGATCCGTCTTCGTGAGCAACTTTCGCTCTTCTTCAACCTTCCTCATTGCCTCCTGAGAATCCCAGCCTCGTATAGCTCCATATAGAGTTCCTGATAGCTCAAGAGGAGTCCGGGTCTGCTGCTTTACTTGACGAGCTTGTAACTCGGCGAGCTGGTTCTGGAGAGCAAGCTGAATTGCCTTCCAGGTATCGGAGAGGTCGAATGTCGACCTCTTCGAGTACGACTCGAGGAGTGCGTGAATCCCTTCCACTCGTGAGGTAGCCATGTTGCCAAAATGAGTTGACTGGTCGACCCAAGCATATACAAGCTTCTCCTTGAATGGAATAAGCCATGTTTCCTTAATATACCCAACCTCTTCGAGATGCTGGGGAACGTATTTTTGTTGCATTTGGGCAAGCCGTTTGGTGTATTCTTCTTCAGTTGGCGAGCTGATGATCGAATGCCAGAAGTTATAGAACTCCTTCCACTTCTCGGCCTCTGGGAATGCTGGTTGGCATCGGGCAAGGACTGCCTTGTTGGCATGCCAGAGGCAGAGGAGCGTTGTAGCAGAAGGGAAGAGAGCTGAAGCTGCATTCATAACTGCAAGGCAGCGGTCTATTAGAATCACAGACGGAAGAGTCGTATTCAATTGCTCGTAGAGTGACTTCAACCGCTCGAGGGCCCAAGAATAGTCTTCCTCTGTCTCACCACTCAAGAATGCAAAGCCAATACAAAAGGACCGCTGAGCTGCATCAACGCCAATCATGTCGAGGAGAGGCATGTCGTATTTGTTTGTCTTGTATGTGGCAATCCGGCCATCTGGTGCAAACTGAACTCTGCTCCAGAAGCCCTCCTTGTCGAGCTGGTTGGCTAGCGCTTCAATTGAGCTCTGGCCTTTACAGGCATCTCGACGGACGTCTGCAATCCGGTTGTAGATATCTTGCCGTGTAGCTAGCGAGCCACTCTTGCGTACGAGGATCTGAGTCTCCTTTGGTGCAATGCCGGCATTTGAAAGGCTTACAAGTTGCGATGTACCTCCAGAGAGTTGTCGGTGGACTGGGTGGACAGATGAGTGTTGGCTCGGTTCGTGGTTGTGTACGGCAAAGCGTTGATCAGGACGATGCTTAAGAACGCAGCTCCCGTCGGATGTCTCTTTTGCCAGTACGGAAAAAAGGGCAATTCGTCCTTCGGGTTGTTGTTTTCCTCTGGCGCTCCAATAAGCTGATTGGAGGGTTACGGGATCGGTCGCATGCGTAAACCACTGTCAAAGTGCCATTTTTCTCCTTTGTCGACCTCTGGGTGATGAAGGCGTAACCTCTTGACTTGGCCCACAGATTGATTGACTCAAATAAAGCCTGTCGAGACTCAAAATACTGTTCGGGAGGGAGGCAGTCGTCTGGAAGGGTGGCCATTGCGATGGCGTTGGCATTGGTGGTGGATGCAGGTGTGCAGGGGAGGCGCGGGATCGATGCTGCGTTAGATGCACTGTTTGAGTTTACGTAATCAGTCGTGATTACATAATTCTCGCGGACCCGCGGGCTCCCACTAACGTAATCTATCACCTTCAGAACCAGACCACCTTCAGAACCACTTTTCCGCCCCGCACCCCACCACGTCCACTTCAAATGCATCTCGCAACACAACAGAGAATCTAGAATAGAAGCAAACTATATCAATCTGTTTGCTATTTACACGGGCAAGTCCTGGCAGTGTGCTCAGTTGAATTACAGAGACTGCACCTTGGTGGTGCGCGTTTTCGTACGATTGGCTCAACCGCTTCGACAGCTGTTACCTCCCCCCTTGATCCTCCACACGAGCTTCCTGGGCCTTTGGGGCCTTTGGAGTCTTTGCCTTTGGGGCATTCCGATGCTCTGAGGTAGCCACTCCCTCTCCAATTGTCATGGAACCTCCTGTTTGGATGAATGCTCGACGGTTTTGACGCCGTTGCTTTTGTCGAGTGTTCTCGGCTCGGAGCCGCGAGTTCTCTTCTTGTAAGAGAGTGGCGTTATGCATGGCCATCTGGCACCCTTTGACAATCTTTTGTAGATTCCTGTCTGTTGGGCTTGTTGCACTTGCACGTTGCCTCTGCCTCTGAGGTGGTCAAGCTCAATAACATTTGATGGTGTCTTGAGCGGAAGTGTCGAGCTTGGTTGAACAGGTGGAGGTAGGGGGCTTGGTGTTCGTACTCTGACTCGGAGCCGAGCAAGCACTTGACTTGGATCGAATGAAACAAGCCCTGTTGCTTTGAAGCCACTTTTGATGTTTGTCGAGGTGAAAGTCTTAGTATGGGCCTCGAGGAGGAGTTCAAGGAAGAGTGGTTTATCGATGTGGTGGATGCCAACGGCCATCTTTCCTCTGACCAAGTCGCCGTATACCCGCTTAAGGACCGAGAAGCAACTAACATCGAGAGGCTGGTGAAGGTGTGACGAATGTGGTGGCATACACTCGATAAGGATCGAGTTCTCTTTGCAGAAGATGTCGAACTCTGGTGTCATATGGCTCCCGTGGCCATCGAGAATCAAGAGGCGGTACCGGCCAACTGTTCGGCTTCGAGTTTGCGGTTCAAACACTCGCTGAAGCCACTCGAGAGTAAGCTCATCGGTCGTCCATCCATTCTCACTGACTGCAATTCTCCAAGTAGGTGGCAATGGTGAGTCTTGGTACCATGTCGAGATGTGAAGCTTGCCCTCAAAGATGATCATTGGGTCAAGGACCCAGCCGGTGGTGTTGATGCACTGGATGACAGTTGCCCACTCCGATTCCCAGGCTGAACAACAACAGGTCGGTTTCGCCGATCAGATCGAGTGACAACCTTTGCCGTGCTTGCCACTCCCATTTGGAACCCGGTCTCGTCGAAGTTGTAGATATCGCAATCGAGGATACCCTTTGACTCAATAGTGTTTTGCACTCGTTGAAACCACTCCGACACTTTCTCAGGGTCCTCACACAAGGCTCGTTGGTAGTCGTACTTCCGGAGGTATCTTGACTTCAAATCCAGGTGTCGGTTTAAGAATCGGCATGCCCAATTCTCTCCGACAGTGTTCATCGTATCTGCCACTGCTGCAACTGACGCGTCAAGCAAGACCAGGCTTCCACGCTCACGGAGAAGAAGGTCGGCTATCTGTCGAATATACCCGATTGTCGGTGACATGCCCCGGTCATCGAGTGACTTGACCCACTGAACCAATGCAGCTTCTTCCGTTTCTCGAAGTTTCCGAGAAGAAATTTGAGATTGTTGACGGGGGACGCGTCCCGCGACGCGTCCCCGCAAGGTGGCGTACGGCACGTCAAAGGCATCTGCAGCCTTGCGAATGGTTCGGATTTGGCCAGAACGTAGAGCCTCGACGGCGAATTGGATCCTCTCTTCATGCTGCAAAGGCAGAGGCATTTTACCGAGGTGGTACTGTGGGTGGGTGCGTCTGAAGTCGACGTGGTGGGGTGCGGGGCGGAAAAGTGGTTCTGAAGGTGGTCTGGTTCTGAAGGTGATAGATTACGTTAGTGGGAGCCATAGGCCTAGGCCTCCTGGCATGCCAAGCCTGAAGATTGGGGGTGTTTTTCAACGGCGCCATTTGAGCTTTTTTCGGCGACATTCGAGTGCCATCTCGCAGATATCCTTCCAGTTTCATGCATACAGAAGAACTATTGGCAGTCGAAGAAGTGGAAGAAGTCGAAGAAGTCGAAAAAGTCGAAGAAGGGTGTAGGGCTATAGAAGTGGGAGGCTACTGGAGGGCAACCTCGGGTAGCCACGCCCCTCCATAGTTCCATGACATTAAAGATTTGCAGGTTCTCCCTTCGAGTGTGTGGCTTCTACTCCGTACCATTGGGGTCCCTGGCCTCTTGCCAAGCGGCTGGGTCACTCCAGGAGACATCTATCTTCCAATGCCAACCCCTTTGACCCGAGCCACAAAGTTCTATCTGAGTTATTGTCGAGCGCTCGCAATCTCCCTCAAGAAATACCATTGGCTGTGGGGTGCCGAGCCAAACAGTCTCCGGCCACCGCCGGAGGTCGCCGGTACACCGGCCACAACTACGGATACCGGCTCCGAACCCCCCAACCGTCCGGGATCCACTCGCCGCCGACTTGGCATCCGGCGACGCCATGTTGAGTTAGCTCGGTAGCAGATCTCAGATGTGGTTAGGACAGTAGATGGACCTTCTGATTGGGGAATAGGTAGGAAACAGCGGTGAGGAAGCAACACGAAGAAGGGAGGAGAGGGACGGGAGGACTGGAGCCGTGGAGGGATGTTTGGAGAGCCACCTAGGTTCAGGACAGGACGGGAAGCAGAAACTGAACCACCGCAAACCTGGGTAAGAAAACATCAGATCATCTTGCGGTTGAACAATGCAGATTTTGTGTGCTAAAAAAAGGACTTCGGTCCTTTCACTTTATCTGTCGCACAGGGATGGGGAAGGATCCAAAGTCCTGCTCAATGACGGCCCCCACGAGGACGAAGAGGACGTCCAGCTGGCAATTCATGCAGCACAGAACCGTTGTGGCAGTTTGGATGAACCCTGGCGGTCCCTTACGCGCTAAGAATTTGCTATCCACCGCCAGAACCGGTTAAGCCGAAAAGCTGGGGTTGAAACAAACATTGTGGACACTTAAGCCACGACAGCCAATCAAACTTTGTAGATCCTCAAATCGCAATTTCCGGTCAGACCCACCTGGGAAATGAGCAAATGGCACGGCAACCTTCACCAAGATCGTCAGGGGTAGATTGGGGTAAGAGGGAGAGGCAGACGTAAGAAAGAATAGTCCCATTCAGAATCCAAATCACCCATTTTGTTCACACTTTCAGATCAAAAACAAGTCGTTACCATTGACGGGGTAAAAAAGACGTTCATAAAGCCGTTCCATACATGAACGCCAAAAAATACAATTAGAAGATTAAGTACATAGAGGTATCATGCCATGTAATTTCCGCTGCCTCATCGAGAAGACAACTCCAAAAAAGCTCCAATCATCATCCCCGTTTGGCGGCAGCAGCCCAAAAAGACTTCCTTCACCACATCCCTATGCAGAAAGTTGACCAATAACAAAGGGGCGTGAGAATTTAAGCGAAGAGGGCGACCAGGCCGGCAGCAGCGGCGAGGAGAGCAGAGCCGCCGAGGGTGGCAGCGCCACCGGTGACGGGGGCTTGGCAGGGTTGCCGCCGGTGGGCTTGGCCGAGGGGTGCTGCGGGGGAACACCAGTCTCGCAGGGGATGGTGACGGTCTCGTAGATGATGGTGGGGATGACGGTGGTGATGGAGGTCTTGATGGTCTTGACCGAGGTGGTGGGGCAGGCGGGGGCCTCAGTGACGAGGGTGGTGGTGGGCTTGGGGGAGGGATGACGGAGCCGGAGCCGGAAGGCTTGACGGTGGCGGTCTCCTCGGGCTCCTCGGGCGTCTCGGTCTCGGTGACCGGGCAGACGGTGGTAGAGACGGCGACGGTCTCGGTGACGACGACGGTCGAGTCGGCCGGGCAGTGGGTGACGGTGTCCGGGCAGTCGGTGATGGTCTTGGTGGTCGTCGTGAAGATGGTCGAGGTGGTCAGGGGGATGACGGTGGACGAGACCACGGTGCTGGACGCCGGGCAGTTGGTGACCTCCGGGCCGCACGAGGTGACGGTGACGTACTCGGTCGAGTAGAAGGTGCTCTTGGCCTCCTCAGCGAGGACGGCGCCGGCGAGGGCAACAGCGGTAAGGGCGAAGCGCATTTTGGCGGTTGGGTGGGTTGGTTGGGTTTTGGGTTGGTAAAGACCGACTAAAGCTGGGGGCTTTGGAGAAAGTTTTGAAAGAATGGACGACCGAAGTCAAAGTTGTTGGAGCTTGAGTTGGCTTGTTGTGTGCTGAGGAGAGAAAGGGAAAGAAGAAGACTGGCCTTGGACGGACACCAGGCCATCGTTAAATATCCGTCCCCGTCCACCACCCACCCGACAGGAGCGGGAAATTGGCGTCAGCGCCGGCTGCCCAATTCGGGAGGACGCTAATCCAGGGGCTCGGTGGAGGAGGGGGGACATTGGAGGGCAACGTCCATGGATTGTCTTCTCCGCACTGGCGGGCGAATCCCAGCAGCAGCGCAGCCCGTCTGGCCTTGGAACGGTCGCGCGCTACCGCTGTGGTTGCGGACCCGCATCCCTATCCAGCAAGCCCCAAGCCAGGGGTTTGACGTCTCTCTCGCGCTCGGTTTCCGGGTTGGTCGCCGGGGTGGCGCTTCGGCCAGCCGTCAATCATAGGCAGATGCATCCACGCAGCACTGTGATTTGGCCGCCTGCCCTTCCTCTCCCGCGATGTGCTTCCACAGATCCTGGGGGCAATTTCCCTTCGAAAGCCGCATTTGCCACTGAACAAGCATCGCCAGGGTCGAAACGGAGCGCAATCTTTCTGGATTCCATGGGCCAACACGAGAGGCGCGTGGGGAACGCCATCGTTCTCCGCATTTTGGCGCCGTTGGCAGTGGCAATTGGCGAGAGCGCAAATCTGCTGGATCGGCGTGTGACATGTGCCCGCGTGTCGCCGGGCGCACGTCCAACACACGGGATGACGGGCAGACGCCATTGTTGCACCGTCAGTTCAGTCCTTCTGTTCTGGTGAGAGCCGTTGGTTGTACCAGTTTCTCAAGACGTCCAGATCGTGGCCGTGATTGCTTCGATGGTGTCTCCTCACATGGAATGAGTTCATTATTTTGGCTTCATCGTCTTGGAGCCGGGTCTCGACCCTCACGACGAAGGGGCTGCAAGCCAGCACTGTGTGAAGATGCAGGAGTGATTAATTGCGCGCGACACTAATGCAGGTACCGTCTCGACGCGCTTCTCCCATTCGACAGCGGCCCTTCTCTTCGGCCCAAGACCCTGCGCATGAGGCAATGCAAGCGAGATAAGCTTGTTCATCCGGACCTTCTCCATCGAAGAGGATGGTGGTGGATTGCAGCATGTTCGGCGGCTGTTTGTTACCGAAAGTGTCCAATTTACGGAGTTTGGAATGCAGGAATCATGAATCATGTTTAGGCCAATCATTTTCTGCAAGTGGTGATCTTGTTGAGGCGGTGGAGGGATCAACAACCGCACCAGGGAACAACACAGTTGTTTGAATTGAAAAATGTGAAAAATTGGATGGCAAGCACGCGGAAGGAATGGAGCCTCGCACAAACTTCAGATGTCTGACAGTCTGCCGGGAACGGACTTTTTGCTGCATCACGGGCGTTTGCCGCTCTCCCCGTTCAGAATTTTGAGGCTGCGGTAGTTTCCTCCAAGAACCTCAAAGTTGAAGCTTTCTCAAGCTGCAATCTGGAATCCACCAAGATCAGACACGGCCTCCACAGCTCTCCCTTGCCCATTTCCCCCATCTTTCATCCCATGACGATGGATCCCTTCATTTCCACTGGACCCTGTAACCTGGAAGGCAATCCCCGCAAAAGGAGATGGCAGGGCACGAGCCGATATCGTGAAATCAGCACCTCGCTTCCTCCACACCAGCTGCGGGTATGTAATGATCACCACCCGCATCACTGATTGCCTTGAAAGGGGCTGGAAAAAAAAAAGGAGAGAGCGAGCTGCCAAACGCGCTGTGACGTGCCAGTTCTTACCCAAGCACGTTCACTCGAGGGTCATGAACATGGGCCCCCCGGTATCGACACTCGAGCACCCTCAGAACCAGGGGAAAAACCAGCCCAAACTCGGTCTCACTCAGCAGCACTCTCCGTCGGCAAAAAAAACTCCATCGCCCAACATGCCGGGTCAGTTCCGAACCATTGGAGGCTTGGGGACAAGTTTTCGTTTCGATCGGCCCCATCGGGCGACAGACATCTTTTTCGGCCTGGACGGGGATAATGGCGGACCTTCGGCCGACCCGGATCGTCCGAGTCATTCATCCAGCACCCGGCACGGCACCTTTTATTCTTTTTCCCCCGGCGCGACGGTCCCACTTTGCCGATCGGCCCTCCGGCCGGGTCACCCCGACCCAGCCGTTTCCGTCAGGTCCGGTTCCTGACGAGCCTCCGGCAGGTGCCGATATCCTGGTTCTTCCTGGTTCAGCTTTACTCACGTGTGCTCACAAACATCAAGTGATGTCAATGAGTACTGGCGTTTACCTGATCTGGTTGTGTTCAGCGCGCGGCATGGATCTCGTCTCCGAGCCTGGAGGACAAGGCGGACCTGACTGGCTATCGCTGGTCAATCTCCCTCTTTCACAGGCAGATTCGACGACATACCAGATCTAGGTGCACCAGAAGGACAACCAATACGCTTCAGCCAACATTCGAGGAACCGAAAGAGACGACAAGTTGCACTACCTCTTCGTCGGAGCCATCAGGCAGGCGGCCGTTGCAGGAAAGCTTCCAGGTTGGCGGTCTGCGAAATACAACCGCCGCTTGCTGACTGGGGGTGTGGTGTCGAAGGAGCCTTTTGAGTAAAACAGGCTAACCAACCCAACCAGAAACCATCGTCGCATTGGGCGGCGCGCGGCCTTTTGAGCCCTGGCCAGAGCACAACCTCGAGTGACGTCGTCCGGTCCAACCAACACGTTGCGAGGCATTTCGGGAGGCTGAACAGCTCGCCGACCCGGGCAGCTCAATCGGCCACTCACCGGCCTAGCCTTGACCGTTCTGCGCGGAATTATTATGGGGCGCTTGCGACACAGCCATGGTCTCTTCGATGGTCGGCCGCTCAAGGCTGTGGCTGCGGGGAAGCTCTTCTGGATTGTTCGCCAAAGAGTCATCGACTAGTCGCGTCGACGCCAATTCGCCCCGCGCGACACCTAGGCTCCGATGCACGCTCGCCTAGGCTGCAGCATCGACCTCGAACAATCAGCCGATTGACAAGACGTTGGGTTGTCGTCCAGTTTTTCCCGCACCGCCCCATGCCGGCTGTCTGGCACGGGGCCGGGCGAACTTGCGGGGTCAATACGCAAAACCGATGAGATTGAGACGAAGAGGCTCGTGGCTCGTTGTTCGGTATGACGACAGGACGTATTGTGATTTCGGCAGGTCTCGCGCCTTCCATACCATGGATGTCACGCCGACGAGGGTCGTGGACGAGATGATTGGGCAGACCGAGGGGAGACGCAGATGGGTTGGTCTGTGCGCCACCGCCGTCCCGCCAGGACCGTCAATTGAGGACCGCGGAGGACCGCTCCAACGGGTCCTTGCCTGTGTGGGGCCGCCAGTCCTGAGGCGGCCGCCGAGCCCTGTTCAGGAAATGCGCAGCGTCCAAGTTTGATCTGTGTTATCTGGACTGGCCGCGTCCCGCCAACAGTTTCCCACACCTACACGTACACGCAACCCACATCTGACCTGCACATCTAGTTCGTCGGAACAGCACCGAATCGTCGAAAATGGCGGCGGCCGCGTCGTGTGGGGTTGGCAATGCTTCTGCTACGGCATGTCAACATCCAATCCATGGATCTGCTACGCCAGGTTGAGAACATGCACACATCCACGGATCAGGGAAGGGCATTGCCGGGCTTCTCTGGAGTCTGGACTTTCATGTGGCTGTTTCCCTTGTTGGCTGCGGAGTCCTGGTATCGAATACATATCCATACAGACCTGCAGCTTTGGGCGAGGCTGAGGCGCGACATCCGCTCACGCTTGACACCCCCCCTGCCCCCCACAGGACTGAGGACGCAGGTCGCCAGCCTATAAGACCATCTGTGCCGCTGCCTAGCCAGCACCTAGAATTGAGGCGCCTTACTCACTCACCCACTTGTCGAGCTGCATGCCCCGACGTCAACCCTCGAATCATGTCTTCCGTCCTATAAGTCTCGACGCCTGCTACCCTAGGTTGACCTTCCCAGAGGCGTTGGCTGCCTGGAAGCGTGCCAAGTGACCGCGGACCACGCATTTCTTCCTCCCCCCGTCTTTCCCACCTTCGACATCTTGACTCATACCGACCACCCCGCACGACCTGGCCTCACCAGATCCATTGGACTCGCCCTCCACCCTTCTTCGTCTGGACAGTCGACCTATCCCGCTTCTGCCTCTGATTCCAAAGCGCTGAGTGAGTCCTGCCTTATTCTCAGGTTGCTCAAGCACGCCGTTGACGAAGTCCTGCTAGCACTTCGCCGCCAAGTCATCCATCTCTCGCTCTGTCCTCTCGGCCCTGATCCTTCCATCCACGGCCTCATGGCTTCCCGGGCTGATCCTCGTGCCGGGACTTCTGCCTCTCATGTTTGCCCACATTGCCCAAAGTTCTTTGACAGGCTCTGTGACCTCAACAAGCACGCAAAGTCCCATAGCCGCCCGTACAAGTGCAAAGAGCCTGGCTGCAAGTATGGAACTCGAGGATGGCCCACGGCTAAGGAGCTCGAGAGACATTACAATGACAAGCACTCGGACGCCCCGCGCATCTTCTCCTGCCTGTTTCCGCCTTGCCCGTATTACTCGAAACGAGAATCCAACTGCAAGCAGCACATGGAGAAGGCCCACCAATGGGTCTACGTCAGAAGCAAGTCGAAAGGCAAACGATCGGCCGTCCAGCTCAGGGCCATGGGCGCAGCCGAGGAGTATGTCGACATGGCCGTCGATGCCCACCACAGCAAACCAGCCTTCCCCTATTCGCCTCAGCATTTGAACGTGCCCCCGCCCAATACGGACTTCATCCTCTACGACACCGATCAAGGCGATGCCATGGGCGAGGACGATGACCAGTTCTACTCTGGTTATGGCGATGCCCAGGGTGCCGAGTCTTACCTCCCTTGGACGTCGCCCGGGACTCGGCTGCGGAAGAACGAGCAACTGATTGAGACGTTCAGCCAAACCTACCACGGAGCCCACGACAAGGCGAGCAGTGTGACTCCCTCGAGTGAGAGCGAGGCGGGTACCGTTTTCTTGAGCCCGATTCAGCATGGTCTTCCGTATGTCAACAGCACCTTTTTACAACGGAAATATCGCCATCAAGGTCGAGTCACCCGTCATGGTCATGGATGCAACTCTCCCAAGGAAAACGAAGTACGAGCCATCCGAATACTCCCCGGCGGAACCAAATCAGCCTACCTTCCCGGCTTCTGGCGGACGACCGTGTGGCAACTTCCAAGCTGGAGCAGGTCAGCAATTGCCAATTCCTTCCAAGGTCCGGTCTTCCTCTAAATCTAGAGATCACAGCGGCGAAGACGGCTGTCCCCCAAGGAAAAAGTCGAAACTCAACCCGGAAGAAGGCTTCAGCGACACGAGCATGCCCGACATCTTCCGTCATGCCCACCCGGGCATCTAGTAAGTGAAGGCCACAAGCACCCTACAGTCAGCGAGGCGTCTTTGCTTACATCTGAACAACAGCGACAGAAGCCATGACGGCAAATACTCCCCCTGCCACACTGTGCACAGGGATATCTCGACACTCGTGTGAGACCCTTCTTTTCAATTGTTTTCTCATGGACGCTGACCTCGTGTGCCCAGGCGGCATCTAAATAGGCCTGCCCATAGCCTCCGTGTCACGCCACGGGTGATCTCCTCCTTTGATGTCGCAGACCCTGCTTTCAGGCACCCGCGGGCAGGCATCTGCCGCACGTGCTGGCGAACCTTCAGCGACCGCCAAAAATTCGACATCCACGTCTCCCTTCCCTGTGAAAAGGTTTCCAAGGGAAAGCGTGAGAAGTGGCGTATCCTCTTCGACACCTTTACGCCGCTGCTCGATTCGACAGATGATACTTTCCCAGGCATCGACGAGAGCCAAGAACCAGAGGCCCACTGGGATTCGTCCTCTGAGCAACTGGATGCTTTTGACGATGAGGGCCTTGGGCATGATGAGGCTGGAACGCCCTCCACTTCGGTTCCCTCACCTATGCTATTTCCATCCCCAAACTTTGGTCATTTGGATGCCACCGACGAGCGGTTCGTTTCTGCAGCCGAGCACCGCAGGCTACAACAGGAGAACCAGGCCTTGCGTCAACGAAGCCTGCAGCTGGAGCGCATGGCGCGTGCTCTTCTCTCCCGAGAGTTGATGCAAGCTACTTTAGAGGAGCCCACAGCGACCAGCGACGTCAAGCCACCAGCAGCCGACGACTCCAAAAACAACCCCCGTCTTGCGAGCCTCTCGGACCGAGAAAGCCTTTTCCAACACATGGACTCCCAGTCCACCGACGTCGACCGCGACGCCTTCATGGTGGAAATGGAGGACACTCACCAGTCCCTCTCCAGAACCAACTCTGGTCTGAGCACCGCCTCGCAATCAACCATCCACCGCGTCCCCCCAAGCCCGCCTCCCCGTTCAGCGGAACTCCCGGGCCAGGGAAACTGCGGGGATGCGACCCCGCAAAACAAACACAACCTCGCCCACGGCCAGCCTCTCCCATCGATAGCCGACTCTGGCTACGGCACCGAACAGAGGCGCGGCAGCCTCGGTGACTTGCCTCTCGAAACTGCGCAACAACAGGTAGCTCAGTTCAGGCCGATGACACCGCCATCCAGCCGGGAACAACCCGAGGATGCCAAGATGTTGGATGGCGTCGCTTGGGGAGACAGTCCGTCCCAGCGGCTGGTGCGCGTCAACACGGTGTCGTCGCATAGCAGCCAGCAGACTGATTTTATGAGGGACTTGCCGGATCATTATATGGTTGATTTCGACGACCCGTTTAATCCCTTCTTCGGTGGCATCCAACGACGACCCTCCCCGCCTGGTTTTACGTTTGATTCGGGCTCGCAGACAGAGCAGTAGCGAGCAGTTTTTCGATTTTATAAGTGGGTTTGGCGGTCTGTGTTTTGGGTGATTGACTTTTTGAACGTCTCCTTCCGTGTCTCCTTTCGTTTGGGATATCGCTTATTGGGTCGCTTTTCTATAGACACGGAGTTCGAGGCTAGAGGTATGATGTTCTCACGGGGACTATGAGCTTGAAGCGGTTTCTTTACAGTTGTGGCTCGCGCCGCTTACGCAGATGATAGATGCTGGACATCATGATATTTAAATGACTGACAGGATGAGGATTTAGCGCATGAATATACCCAAGAAGCGAGCCAATAAACCGTTGATGATACAATCCGCGCTTCAACCTTCCTTGAATCCTCAATCAACAGCCAGTGGTGACTGAGGCAAGACCAAGACCTAGTGCCAGCCTACAATCCCTTTGCACACCCTTCTTTTTTCCAGGATCTGAGAACCCGGGCAGCCATCAACCACCAAAAACAAGACAAAAACCCGCCGGCTTGAACACCCGGGAAGGAGCCCGACCACGGTATATGTAAAGCGCACGCCTGCCTCCGGGATGGTGCCGCGGTCTGGGGGGCACGACCCGGGGGGACTACCGTCTGGTCAATTTCAGATTCGCCGAGGTCCCATGTTCGAGCCCCCCGTCCCCAGTGGGGGGTGGGAGACGAGCTTTTTGCGCTGTTTTCATTCCGGTCGATTGGTAATGGGTGGCTCGTGAGTTAGAGTAAGGTCGGCTTGACATGAAGGCATCGAGGGCTTAATTGGACTTCCTTGATGGATAAGGTGCTCACTTGGTCATTTTGACTTCTACCCTTGGTCCATTACTCGATCCTCATTAAGTCCAACCTTCGTGGTCTCGACGAAGGTCCGCTCCCCAACGAACTTAAGAAATAACAAACCCAAAACCCCTCTTCCTCAAGTAAGGTATCCAAATCTCCGCTTTTCCCCATCTTCACGCCCCTTCCCCCAACGCCACTCATCAAACCCCTCACAACTCCCCACTCCCTGACATCCCTCCGCAACAGCACAATGCCCCTCCTCATTCCCACACCACCCATACTGCGAACAACACGCCCCAAACCCCGCCCCATCACAAGTCACCCTCCCCACACCGCCCATCAACACTTCTGGTATTCACCCCCGTTCCCCCACCCGCCCCGGCCCAGCACGATACCAACCTCCCTCGGATCCCCAAGACACTCACCCACCGTAACCGCACGATATCCGGCCTTTGTCAGCGACGCAAGCATGTGGTCTGTCAGGTTGTAGACTGTTTGCCACTGCAGGTCGTGTTCGATGTGGAGGAAGTTGTCGGTGGTGGGGGAGGAGGGGGGGCAAGGGCGGTGTCGAAGATGGTTTTGGAGGTTTGATTTGCGTGGGAGAGTCGTTGAGGTAGCCGGCTGTGTCGAGGTCGAAGTAGATGATGTGCTATTGGGAGGATGGGGGTTAGTGGGGTAAGAGGAGGGGTGCAGGGGCCCGGGGAGGGGTCATGGCTGTCTCTAAGGTGCACAACAGCTAGGTGTTGAGGGGAGCCAAGAGGGAGGGAATCAGTGGGAGGTGTTCTTTGCTTACATATCCGAGGTCGGCGAGAAGGGATTGGCAGGGGCCTTCGCAGATGGAGTAGGGCGGGCGCATGTAGGTTGGGAAGAAGCCGAGAAGGGAGTTGAGGGCGATTTCGAGCCAAACCATTTGAGCGGTGAGTTGAGTGGTGGTGAGTTGGTTTGTGTTTTGGTGCGACCAGGTGTGGGAGGCGATTTGGTGGCCTTCGGCATGCATTCGCTGGTTTGAGGGTTAGTAGGTTGTTTCTGGCTGGCGGGGAGCATCTCGTACCTTGATGATGGCTGGGTAGATTGTAGAGGGGTCGTTGATCTGACCCTTGCCAATGTTGTTGCCTGTGACGAAGAAGGTGGCCTTGGCTCCGTAGCTCTGGCCCTGTGTTAGCCATGGCCTAGGGGACAGTATTTTCGCTGTTCGTACCTTGAGCTTGTCGAGGAGGTCGTTCGTGTAGATGTAAGGCCCATCATCAAACGTGAGAGCAATCTCCCCTGGATTGACACAGTCATAGATGCCCGCTCCCCCGTAAGGCACGCTCCCAATCTTGGGCCGCGCAACCCCTGAGGTGTCGGCACCGCTGGGCTTTTGGTTCTGGGTAGCCGGTCAGATGAGAACATGAACACGTCTGAAAAGCAATACTTACCCCATCACAGCCACTGCCGTAGTTTATCTGGCAGTCAGGGGCAGAGCAATACTCCTTGCCTTTTCCACACCATCTGTTGCCACAGTTAGCCCGTCCGTAATGACATGCTGAGCTCCCATAGATGACATGCCCTTCAATAGAACAACAAAATCCAGATGCGCAGCTTCCGATGCCTGCTCCACAACGGCCGTCCTCATTATCTTGCCGCATCCTCAAGGTTCTCGGTTGCTCCACGGCGGTGTGTTCGCGTTTAGCAACAAGAGGTCTGGGAGGGTCTGTCTTCCACCGGGCTCTCAACTCGGACAGGAACTTCCTCCCTCCCAAGGTCTTGGGTATATGTTGGCCCTGGTCATCATGGGCACACGCCAAACCGAGGGAAACGGCTAGCACAGTAGACGACAACTTCATCGCGGGGAAGAGCAAAGAAAGCAGGAAAACAAGACAATGTAAGACGATGTCTGAAAGCAAGCCAGAAGCCAACCGAGGATTTGTGAGTGTTATAAAAACACTGTGGGAAGCACCACATCCCCGCGGAACCCGTCCATCCAGGGATTTTCCGTAACAACCTACACATGTTCGGGCAAGGCAACGTAATAACCAGGGCCATTTCAAGTTGTTCTTGCAGGTGTGTTCGTCAATCTCCGGCCTGAATTTGAGACCTCTTGGCAGCAGCATGCAGTATGTCACTTGAGCAAGCCCGAAGTCTTGTGTGGATCAAACAAACAACACAAAAATACGAGTTGGCTGGCAACCCAGAGGTTCAGGGAATTTTGAAAGCTCTCAATACCCCTCATGCAGTTACGTGCGAATTTGGCCTTACAGCTCGCGCTTTCGTACCCGCTCCTCTATATCACCCGTCATGATCTAATTTGGCTGACCACAGCGCCGTGGCTGAATGGCTTTCTCAACCCTGGGACATCTGTCTCGACATACTGTGTATGCTGTTTTGTTGATGGCAAAGTTTTGAGCAACCCCTCGTCCGCGGTGGCCCAAATCCCGGGACAGATCATTCTAATTTGGGCGGTCATTTTCGTCTCCTACAACAACAGAAAACAGACGACCGTGTGTTTTGACGTCCCGAGCAGATGCCGAGACGGAAAGATGCTTCCATCGGCCAGCTTATCGGCTTACTGCACAAAGCTGATCTTTACCCCTTGTCTATCCATCTCATCTTCCCAAATTTCTGAAGCCCTGCTTGCAAGTCCTCATAAATCTGCGGGTAGCCGACAACGGAATACCGTCTCGAGTCTCTTACTCGCTGGCTGATCATGTCAAGACGCTGATTTAAGGTAATCACATGGCCACTAGAGCCATAGCTGGGGATTCTGCGAGACCTGATTTTGGATTTTGTGTCACTCAATGCCTTCTACCACCTGGGCATCCGTGTCGGGCAAAAGGCGAGAACCCCCTGAGCTAGAGAAACAAGCCTGGGGGTTGACCTGCAGAACTGACGAAATAAAAATGTTGATGTTGCGCAACGGCTGAACTGAGACTGAAAACGAGCAAACGAAGGGCACTTCTGCTCTTGGCAAGCCTTGGGGGTGCGGAAAAAGTTCAAGTTTTGATATCATTCGGGCCACGACTGAGCGTTCTTATGCTGTTCCTGTTTCGAAGAGTGTGAGGCTTAAAGAAGTGACAGTTTTGGAACTACCCCTGAGATGCTCTCTGGTTCTGACAATCCTCCAATCTCACCCATCAGACGAGAATCAAACAACTTTGCCTCGACAACCCAATGGCCTCAGATTATTGTGTCATCTTTACCCAAGCAATGTAAATTATCCGGAGCTCCCCACAAACACAGTAGATGATGTTCCCGGAAGCTTCTCCGCACCCACTAAGCATCGGAACACTCATTATCCGGGAGTCTGGTCAAGTACGAGGTTTCGTGCAGTTCAGGCCCTTGTATGTTTCTAAATCGAGCGGTAACCATGCGCCAACAACCTGTTGTGTAGCCGAGACATCCACGTTCCCTTCCACGTTCCCATTTTGTGCTACCGGAGTTAGCAAGGGTCCCGGTGGCGGACCTCGAGTCCAACTCCTGGCTGATATGCAGTAACACAACATCTCTCACCTTTCCGAGGCCTCGAATAACCTGGACTGACACCAAATTAAGAAGTGTTCCGGTGTCCTCGCTTTATCTCGATTATGGTGCTGGCTTGCGTTGCCTTCCGGGTACTGTTTCCTCTCGGCCCTGACCACCACAGTTGACCATAAGTTCAATATATACATTTAACATACCTCGAACCATCAGCAGGGCTGCCCATTCAATATCAATCCATAAGATGCTCAGTATATCCCCTTGACTGCCAGGAATGTTGTCCCTAAATTTAACAAAAGCAATCCATTCCAGAACATGTACAAAGGGGTGTGCCCTCGAGACAGCAAAACGTCGGCGGGTGTTACCCTGGTTGTTTGGCTAATATCCAGGGAAGAACAGGATTCAAGCCGGTCACATCCAAGACAGATGCCATCTCATCCCGGCTGAATCCAAGAAAAGTTACTTTAAATCTACCTTTGATCCGAGACACCGACATGATACCTATACCTATAGAACCTACAATTCCAACCGCGGGGCCTAGCCTGTCAGAAAGGGGCTGAAGCAAGAGACCATCACCATTATGACAACACGCGTCTCAATCTAGAGCTTATGATACAACGGAATTTGTAACTCCCACCACAACCAAGATACATATACTACCAATGAAACCCATCTTTTTTTCATACAACCACCCTGTTTCAACCAAATCCACAACGCCCCTCACGCAACCGCCCCCGCCACAACCCCGCAATCTCCCAAACAACACCCCCTTAAACACCGCCTCCCCATCTCCTCCACCCAATGTCCGGCCTTCTTCAACCTCTCCTTCCACGCCTCCTTCATCCTCGGATGCATCTCCTCCCACCCCTCGCCTTCCCATGCCTCTCCTCATCATACCCCTCGACCCGCACCACAACCTTCTCCACCTCTTCCACCACCCCCATCCCCACTCTCATGATGCAGCACCCACACTCCTCCCCTCCCGTCCCGCCAAGTCCCTGTACTCATCCAGAATCCCGGCGGAGGACATCACGGCAGCGGCGACGGCGCCAGCAGCGGGTCCTGGTGCAGGACGTTGTACAGCTTGCCGGGAGAGTGCCAGGTGACGGGGTGAAGGAGCGGGCGCCGATGACGGGGTGGAGTTGCCCTGGATTTCGAGAACGCTCTGGGCGAGGACACCGAGGAGGGCGAAGAGCAGGAGATGAGGAGGAAGAAGCCGGTGCCGGAGCGGCTGCGGGGGTTTGAGGGCGAGGATGTAGCGCGGTGGGGAAGGAGTAGTTTGAGTGGGTTGGGGTTTGGGGACGAGTTTTTTGAGGGGAGGGTGTGGACTACGCAGGTGTTGCCCATGGAGCCAATGGAGGCGAGTTTGAGGTCGGGGAGGGTTTGGGTTGAAGGTGAGTCCTTGGATGGGGGGATGAAGTGGGAGAAGGCGAGGCCTGAGATGGGGCCGAGGTGGACTTGTTTGAGGGTGGTGATGGGGAAGAGATTGGCGATGAGGTTGATGTCGCCTATGGCCTGATGCTGGAGGGAGTACAGCATGATGGAGCTGTCTTGTCCGGTTACGGCGATGGCGAACTGTGTGTCGCCCTGTTTCGTAAACTTTGTCTCTGGCGGGGAGAGGTTGCAGACGGCCAGGCCGGTGGCGCGCGAGACAGCTTTCGGAAGATTCGCTGAGATGGCAAGCCGGGCTTGGCCCTCCTTTCCTTCTTTCCCTAGATCGGGAAGCTTCGGGAGGCGGAAACCTTGAAGAACGGCACCGCCCGCGTTGGGCAAGTTTGCGACGGCCAACACAAACGTCGGAGTGAGGAAGCGTATGCATCGAAGGGATGGGCGCCTTGGCTCGTTTTCGGGCATGGTGAAGATCGGGTGTGGACCATTGATGTCCGATTTGCCAACGATCAAGGTGTGAATGTTGTAGCCATCGCAGTAGACCAGCTGATGCTCATCTTCTGAGATCTGCATCATGTCCATGTCCACGGCCTCCTTCACGAGCTCTATCTTACCCCTGAGCTTGGGCGCCGTGATGGTGCTGCCGGCGGGGGGGAGGTCAAAGACGGCAATCTGCGGATCCTCGGAGCGGCCGACTGTGCCAGTTGCAACAGCTCCAACTTGGCCCGATATCCTCAGTAACCTTTGGTATGCCTCCTTGTCTGTGGTGGAGAAAAGAGCGGTGCGCGACAGCTCGGCGATCTTGGGCTCCGCGTTGGCCTCGGACGGCAGCTCGGCAGCGAAGGATCTGAAGTGCTTGTTCTTCCCCTTCTTGAGGTCTTCCTCGGCTGAGTTAATGCCTGCGTAGAATAGGACCGAGTTTCCGCTGTGGGGGCCAACAGCAAGAGCGTTGACGCTGTCCTCGTCGCGACTGAGCTCGAGCTCGGAGACAATCTGGAGGGCATCTTTGTGCGAGGCATCCAAAACGCTAACTTTGTTCCCAACACCGCTCCGGGCAGCGCCACCGCCACCACCGACTATGAGACGATTTTCATCCTGGGGGTCGAAATCGAGAGCGTAGAGGGGGTACGAGAGTCGTACTTCGGCCGAGGGTATGGCGGGCGCCATTGGGAAGGAAATCCGAGGTTGGGTTGTCGCTCTGTGCGATGCGATGAATTAACGGTTCGGTCCGCAACTGTGCTGTGTCAAAAATCTGGTGCGTGGTGACAGTGATTGCCCTCTTCGTGTTCGAGATGGATATTGTGAAGTTGGAGAAGACGGACACAGAATGATGGCGATGGGACGTTGAGGACTTGGAGGGCAAGCATGCATCGAGCGCCTTCTGTCCTCTGCTTCCATCTGGCCAATTAGACTCAAGCGTAGCGCAGGCCCAAAGCTTGGCGCAGGGAGCGGGCCGGGGTAAGCTTCCAGGCCAGCCCATGTGGGGAACCCGGGGATGACGTCGGCGCCTTGGCATTCCAGCGGCCCGATTCAAGGGGCAAGGGGTTGAACGGTCACGGACTGTTGAAGGCATCAACGGACGATATGTCAAATTGCTTGTTGAGGTCCGAACTACGTTTGTAATATCAGAATGCCGGCAGACCAAAAAAATCAACCAAAAAAAAAAATCCACGCTCAATCTGGCTTAATCAACCTGCCATGTTCACATGAATGGACTTGACGTTGCAGTATGCCGCCAATCCAGCCTCGCCCAGCTCCCTTCCGATGCCAGAATGCTTCACTCCTCCGAAGGGGATTCTGAAGTCAGAATCATTGCTGCTGTTGATCCAGACCATGCCCGCCTCGATCTCTCTCGCCACACGATGCGCCCGCACCAAGTCCCTAGTGAAGAGTGCCGAACCCAAGCCGTACGTCGTGTCGTTTGCCAGATGGATCGCCTCTTCCTCGCTGCCGAAAGCGACAATTGCCACGCAGGGCCCAAAGATCTCCTCGCGGAAAATCTTCATTTCGGGCCTCACGTTGGTGAAGACAGTCGGCTCGATGAAGAAGCCCTTGCCCTTGTGCGGCGCCGCCTCTCCGCCCAGAGCGATGGTTGCGCCCTCCTCCCGTCCGGCCTTGATGTACGAGAGCACCCGGTCATATTGGGCTTTGGTCACCTGCGGTCCCTGGAACGTGTTCTCCTCGAACGGGTCGCCCACCACCGAGATCTCCTTCACCTTGGCCTTGAACTTCTCGATGAACTCGTCGTACACCTTCTCGTGGACCATGATGCGCGAGGTGGCGGTGCAGATCTGGCCCTGGTTGCTCATGATGCCAATGTGCGACCACGTGGCTGCGAGATCGAGGTCGGCATCCTCAAAGACGAGGAGTGGCGACTTGCCGCCCGTCTCAAGGGTGATATTCTTCATAGTTCCCGCAGCCATCTTCATGATCTCCTTGCCGGTGGCAGTGCTGCCGGTGAAGGCGACTTTATCCACATGGGGATGCGACACAAGCGCTGAGCCAGCTTCTCTTCCGTGGCCGTTGATGATGTTCACCACGCCTGGCGGGAAGCCGGCCTCCTTGATGAGCTGAGCGACATAGAGCATCGAAAGGGGCGTCTGCTCGGCGAGCTTGAGCACCACCGTGTTTCCACAGCACAGAGCAGGACCCAGCTTCCAAGCCGCCATGTCGAGTGGATAGTTCCAGGGAATGATTTGACCGCAGACCCCGAGAGGCTCCTTGATAGTATACGCAAACTTGGCCGGGCCAACGTCGATGACCTGGCCGAAGTTCTTGTCGGCAAAGCCGGCGTAGTACCTCAGCACGTTGACCACTTCGGGCACATTCTCGTTGAGGGCAACAGAGTATGGCTTGCCGTTGTCAAGGCACTCAATCGTGGCCAGCGTCTCGGCATGCTGTGCCATCAGATCAGCCAGCTTCAGCATCAGAGCGCCGCGCTCTGTGCCAGAGAGGGATTTCCATGAGGAATCCTTGAAAGCGTTGCGGGCAGCAGTCACGGCCTTGTCGACATCGTCGGCTGTGGCGGCAAACACAGAGCAGATCTCATCCTCGGTGCTAGGCCTGGGTTAGCCATGAGTCCGGGAGTGGCCCACCAGGGAGACGCACGTGGGGTTGATGGAGGCAATCGTCTGCTCATTGCTGCTCTTGACAAACTCGTTGTTGATGAAGAGGCCGAGCGGCTGAGTCCACTTCTTGCCGTTGGGCGCGGTAAGCTCGACTTCCATGCTTGAGGTCCTCTGTTTCGCGCGTGAGGTGAATGAGAAGCTGCGGAATGCGCCAACAATGATCGGTCGCCTCGGCTGGTTCCCAAGTGTGGAACTGAACCTCTTCCAACCACACGGTGTCCGCGGCAGGATGGCAGCCATTTTATCGGCATATCTCTACTCAACCCCTCCTTTGCTCAGCAATTGATAGGGTGATGAGCGGTTGCACGGGGGTGGGGAAGTTGCCTTCCAGGTTCCTTGTTGCGGTTTATCCTCCCCAGATCTGGATGGATGTTCGAGGCAGGTGCGACCTCTCGTCCAGGACTTTTTTCCCGCTTTGAGCAGTTTTGCCCGCGGTATCTCTATACCCTAACCCTTCCAGCTTCGGGATGCGCTCATGAACCAACGGAAGCTGCAGGATGAACCGATGTTGGTTGACCTCGGATGGGTTTGTGGTGTGGAGGTTGCAGGTGCCGAGACAATGACGGGATGCATTGGATGCTCCAGTGAGGGGCATGCAAGACATACGCCAATGGGCCAATCAGCTGACAGAATGATAAATTTAGTGGGTCAGCTTGATAAGCACCCCTGTCGCCACGGCAGGCTTCCCGTGCCAGGATCGTGTGACATCAACCGCCGCGCAATCCAACTTCGATCCAACTGCGATCCGTCCATCCACCGATTCTAACCTTCAACCAAACATCACACCCGCCTCCGGACATGCTCCTCCGAATCTGCCCACCATGATAGAGATAGCGGTATCGTCGCAGTCTTCCGTGCCCTCGCTGATCTTTGCGTTGGTTTCTCTGCTCTGCATCTCCGTCATCGTCCTCCTCATCCTCCGCTACTACCTCCCGCTTCGAACCACGCCGGCCTTCCTCCTCGTGCCCGTCTTCTTTGCACTATGGCTTCCCGCGAGCATGGTTTTGCTGGTGCCAATAGACCTGGCGTCTAGTGCTATGGTTGATGATGTTGATGCCAGGGGCATCTGGTTGGACCCCAGGGCGCTGAAGGTCTCGTGGAGGATCACCTACTGGCTTACATTTTCTCTGACCTGGTACGCCCACTCGCTTCCTGGAGTGTTGGCTGTCTCTAAATCTTGACTATACACAGGTTCATCCTCCCCATTCTTGCCGAGTTCTCCGACTCCGGTTACCGCGAACCCAAGGCCAAAGTTCTCGACAGCCTCCGAGCGAATGCCCAGTACTATGCCATCGTGTTTGGCTCCGGAGCCCTCGGGCTCATCTATGTTCTCGTGTCCTACGGCCACTTTTCCGAGTCGCTGAAGAGCACCGTTATGGCTCTTGCATACTGTTGGGGCTTGGTGCTGGCCATCTACCTGATGGGGCACGGCCTTGTTTCCATTCCTCGCCGCCTGTTCCGCAACGCCAACATCAGCGGCAGGTTACGTCGCATTCAGACACAGGCACCCAGGGTCTACGAGCAAATGGACGACGCTGAGATGGACCTTGAAGACCTCGAAATGCAGGTGGCTGAGCTCAGCCGTCGCAAGGGCGGCACCGCGAGTTTCTTTCAAGACTGGATTGAGGAGCTGGTCGATTTGACCAACCTTCCCGAGTCGCAACCCACTCGTGAGCGCATCGTTCGAGGGTCTGGGAATCAAAATCCCCTTCCGAACGTCATCACAGAAAAGTACATGGCCGATCTTACAAGGCGGCTGATCAGGGCGAAACATGCCCGGTCAAGGTACACCAGCGAGTGGAACGGACTTCTGGAGGACGCTGTAAAGGCGCAGGCAATTCTGGATTCCGCAGCCTCCAAGAAACTTGACTTTGGCAAAGCCTCTCCCGCGGCCGGGTTCTGGGACAGATACACACTTTTGACTCCCTACACGCGCTTCCTCCTCCACTACCACCTGGTACCGCACCTCCAGCTTGGCCTCGCCGGTCTTCTCTCCCTTGCCTCCATCTGCATCGTATGGTCCGAACTCGTCAAAGGCCTCTTTCCCCAACTCTCCGTCATCCGCTACAGCGTGGTCCACCATCAGATCACCGGCAAAGGCCAAGTCGGCCTCGCCGGCCAAGCCATCGCCGCCCTCTGGATGATCTACATGTGCGCCGCCGCCCTCATCTCCATCACCGAAGTCAAAGTCTGGCGCGGCCGCGCCCTCGTCCGCCGCAACACCGCCCATGAATCCGCCTTCTGGTACGCCAGCCAGGTCGCCCGTCTCAGCGTGCCCCTCACCTACAACTTTATGACCTTCCTCGGCGCCATCTACCGCGACACTATCTTCTACGACTTCCTCGGCCAGCTCATCAACCTCACCCCCTTAGGAAAATGGTTTGACTACCTCTTCCCCGCCTTCATCCTCCTCCCCGTTTGCGCCACGCTCTTCGGCCTCTACAGCAAAATCCGCCGCGGTGTCTTTGGCTTCGGCATGGACGTCCTCGATGACGATGACGAAGACGCCGACGCCCGCGGCACCTCCTTCGGCACCGGCTCGTGGCGCGAGGGTCGCGACCTCATCGAGCGCGAGCTCAACGGCACGTCTGCCGCCATCCGATCCCGCCGTGGTGGTGAGCCTGGCGGTCGTGCGGCGCCGATCTTGTCTATTCCCCGCGCGGGAAGGGATGGTACTACCGCTGCCTCTTCCAGGGGGGGACCGACCACGCCGTTTGGGACGTCGCCCACGGCGGGCGTGAGTGGTGGTGGTGGTGGTCCGTCGAGGAGTAGCCACCGGCCGCAGGCGAATACCTCTGCGCGGAGGGTGGGCCGGTCGGCGGTGGCGCTGGATGAGCCGGAGGATGAAAATTTTTTCGAGGCGTTGGGGCATCGGATGAAGAATACTATTGATACGATCGATACGCCCAAGTGGCTGCAGGATATTGGGCAGGGGATCAAGAAGCCGAAGTGGATGGGTGGGGAGGAGGAGGGGGTGGTGGTGGTGGTGCAGGGGGAATGATGTGAGGAGGTGGTTTGGTGGTGGGGGTGGGGAGGGAGGATTCGTTGTGATGGATCACCCAAGTTGGTTCCAAGTTTTTTGGAGGGTTGTGTAATGTCTACAACACTAATGATTTGGGTATGAATTAGGCTTGGGGTGTGCATGGTAGGGCGTTCTTGGTATGGTATTGGCTCCTTACAATGGGCAGTTCTCGAAACAGAAGTTGCCACTTCTTTAACTGTTAGATACCTTGGTAATACAATTTCTTGGATAGTTATAATGCTGGCTGGCCAAGCTTCGGGGAGGTGTGCACTCTCATTTCCCCCAATGGTGTTTCCGACAAGGCAGAGCACTGTCTAGAGAATAAGGGGAGGATGTTACAGTTGTGCGTTGTGTTCTTATCATTGTTGTATCCCGCTTTGATTGTAAAAATAAACTCGATTCACCCATTCCCCTTGGTATCCATACAAAAAACCCCCAAACTCCAAGCTAAACAACCAATCCACCACCCCAATACTGATGCCACACCTTAATTCTGTCCTGAAGCATCCGTCATATAACCCCTCCCTGGTCCCCCTCATGTCCATAACCTGCTTTGGTCATACCTCAGACAAAGACATCAACCTCCACCACGCCCCCCGACCTTCTCACATTGTAGATCTGCAAAACAGCCTGCTCCCACTCCGTCTCGCTCGTAATCACCTTCCTCCCACGGCGCGTGTGGATCTCAATGTGCGGGGTCATCCCGGCCGCCTCGAGCGACGCGTTGAGGCTGGAGAAGGCGCCGCGCGCAATCATGTAGTCGTTGTGCCGGTACGTCGTTGGAGGGCCAAGCGCGCTGCCGTCGACCTGGTTAATGAGGTAGATGTGGTACTTGAGCCTGGCGTTGGCGGGGACTTCCAGCTCGAAGGCCTGGTTCTTAGTGAGGCCGAGAGTAGATTCGTGGAGTTTGCGCTTCTTGGCGGAGACGACGTCTTTGACGAGCGCGTCGAAGAATTCTTGGCCCTCAGGAGTGGGCGGCGGGGTGCCGGCGGTGGTAGATGCCGGGAGGGACGGTGTTAGCGAGGGCGATCGCGATGTGGCTGAGCGGCTTCTGGAGTCGAGCGGGGCGATTTTGTCCTGGGCGCGCAGAGTTGCTAAGTACATCTGTCGCTGGCAGTTGAAGAGCCTGTAGAGAAGCATGGTGAAACATGTGAGAAGGCTGGAGGAGCAGGTTAGCCTCATATCCACATGTTGGGAAGGGAGACTTACACAGTCGAGTCCCGAGGCCAGAAGAGGGTTCGTGACTGGGCCGTCCTGCAGCCGTCGCCAAACCAGACGTGGCCCCACCCTTTGTCAACCAGCACGCAGAAGGCCATTCTGATGAGCAGCCGTTTGGTGCACGCACTGCTGAGCTTTCGTTGTTCGACGCACCGATTGAAAGGGCGGTCTTTGAGAAGCAGCCTGATCTCGCCAGAAAGGCGTTTACCTTCGCCAACGTCCAGCTCAAGGTACTGGTAGAGAACCTCAATCTTTGTGCTTCGATCTGCTCCGAGTTAGCAACTATCGCATCTGAGAAACGGGGTCAAGACTGGGACTTACTGAAGGTAACGTAGTAGGTAAGCTCCTCGGCCGCCTTCACGTCCTGATCGCTTCGGCGGGACACGCGGTAGATGCTGTTGGTCTGACTGTAGGCATAGCGGAAGCCAGGAATTTGGGTTGTGGAGATATCGTCATCCTCTGGAGGGCCGTTGCTCTGACTCTGACTCCCTGCTTGTGTATTAACGGGCTGATCTTTGCCTGTCGTCGACTCCCAGAGACTCAGAAGTTCTGCTTCCAGCGCGGCATCGTCGAGAGACCCTTCATCCAATGCCGCCGTAATCGCAAGACCGGGAGTGCTAGAATCGGAGGCATGGGTACTAACCACAGTGTCACCTGAAGTGTGTCCAATCCGGTGCGATAAAGAGGCACGCGGAGGATCAGGGACGGTGGGCAGGGAGAGCTGAGGCACTGAGGGCACCTGGGTCTGCGCCTGCACCTGCACCTCAAGAAAGTGAAGCTGGGTGACAGGGTTAGCCGCGTGCTGCGGGAGTTCCTGTGGCGGAACTGAGATTGGCTCACAGTCGGGCTCTTGCGGTGGCTCGACAGCAGCGACGTCGGTAAAAAGGGACGTCAGGTCTGCGTCGTCATCGCCACCGCCGAAAAGCGAGTCCAGATCGTCGTTTTCTTCTCCATTGCAGGAGAGAGGTTCGAAAGCAAATGGTTCAGCCATAGTGGTGCTGAGATGGCCAGCTTGTGTCAGACATTTGACGTTGTCAGGTCGGAACAGGCAGCCGATTTTGGATGCAGGCATCCAACGAGTTTTGGCATCCAGGTTTGGTTCGGCCTCACGCGTCCAAATAACCCTAACCCTGATATGTCGACCAACCTCATCAGCGCGCCTGTGGCGGCCGCCAGAACAGAGAACAAGAACGGAAAAATCTATCGATGTAGAAAGGGAAAAATTACGAAGTGTTTTACCGTTATGTCTAATTCTGCTTCAAGTTCTTCATGTGGGCATCGTCTACATATGAGCACGCCTCCACTGCTACCAACGACATCATCACGAACCGCAACGCTTTCTCCTTTTGTGGGTCAAATGATTGTTGACATTGGTTCATGGTAAAATATCATTATTATTATTATTCCTACACCGCTGTGCCCTGCGGGCATGTCGGACCCTTGAATAGAGTCTTCTGCTGGTGGTCGAGGTCGTCCGCTGGTCTCGTCGTCGCCCGACCGTCTCGTCCCTTTAGCCATCGCCTCCTCGACTACCCTGTCCGTGTCGGTGGTTCCCCCGGTCCAACGTGCTATTACTGGTGCGGCATCTTCTACCGCTGTCGGCCTCTGTGGCCTAAAGGCCCGTGGTCGGCCCCTGTTGCTCGGCCTTGAGTAAAACCTCCGGCGTATCTTGCTGCAAGCTGCATGGACAATGGTCCCTGGGGCCTTTTTGCCTCCTTGGCCGTTATCGAGAATGGTAAAATATACTACTCTAAGCCATGTCTTAATGTTTGCTTTTTGGAGTTCTCTTACTACTGCCGAGCATGAGAAAGGAGACCGCATTACGTTTTCTGTTTCGTACTCCCAGGGCCAGCCTCTCACAGCAGCTCTGGTTTCCATCTTAAACCACGCTTGTCCGTTCTTATGTCTACAGACTAAAATTTTATGAATATAAGCCCATTAAAATTCTTATTCAATATTTCTCAAAGCAAACGGGGCAGAGGCTTCTTGCAACGAACATGAGTCTTCTCTGACCAGGGCCTGCGAATTGCAACAGGGTCTTAAAACCCCTGGCCAATGCGACAGTATCAAACAATAGTAAAATCGAGAACTTTCAATATTGTCATTCAGTCTACGTCTCAGGATTATGGGTCAGGACAGAAGGTTAATGATGAGCGTACAAGTCACCTGTGGTCGTGAAGATGTGACTACCGTACCATCTCTGTTATTATTTACCAAAGTGAGTTCATGACCCGGGTTTTCAAGCTGTATCCCTCTTTTCCCCTTTAGCAAGCCCTAAAACCATTGCCCAAGACTGGCTTTCTCCTTCAGTGCCAGCACTATATACCCGTCATCTATTTTCGGTCATTCTGCTGGGGGTGGCGTCGCTGCCGTCTTCGCCCCTGGAATGTTCCCTACCTGATTACCCTCTAGATTATCTGCTGACCTAGGTTAGCCCTGACTTTGAATAGTTTAGCCGTGGCAGATTCCTATTGTAGTTCAGCACGGCGCGCTATCTTCAAAATAGCCTGTCGCCTCGACCCTTGACGACTAGTTACAGATGATGGGCTAACGGCAAGCCTGCCCAGTGACAGCGAGATGTCGTCTTCGATGTTCTATTGGTAAAGAAGATGATAAACCATAGAAGCTCCGTAATCGTCACACCTCGCCATGAACATAAGCCTGCAAGAGGTGGATGACCCCTGTTCCTCATCTCGAAAACATTCCCGCCACACCAGCATTGCCGCTCTCCTCATTTTACCGCCCAGTCTTTCGATCCTTCGGCTTGATCTGGTTGGCATTACTGACCACCCAATTGGACTCAAGTTACGCAGGAAACTTGGAGCTGAGCAAGATTAAGGCGGTCTTGCCTTCGGTCAGTACCGGTCCTGGAAAGCCCACTGGAGGAAAGGGCACGGTATTATTTTTATGATAGACAGAAATAATTCCTTCCTTCCGGGTCCTCTGGTCTCACGGAGCTGCCGATAACTCGGCTGCTGCCGGGGGCTGATCTGGGAATGCCGCAACAAACCAACAGACCGACCTCTGATCCCACAGACCGCCGCTGCGAACCAACCATCAGAGTCAAGCATTGGCTGGGGAGCCGGGAACGAGTCCGGCAAGGAGAGAGTTGCCACTAGCTTGAAATCCACTGCTGGGTGTCGACTTAATGAGCGCGTCCACTCACACCGGTGTCCGCTGAACTTAAGGCACACAAGTATCAGGTCGCGTTAAGCGCAGGGCAGGTGGCCTGGCAGACACTGATGGATGCCCGTACCCAAGATCCGCTCGGGCCCTCTTATTCCAGCTGCAAGCTACCCAGCGCCCTAGAAGCCCACGCGGCCTAAACACCACGACGCATAATACACGCTCCAACCTATGCCCTCCCTCCCCGGCTCCCACCCAAACCCCAACACCCCCGCAACCACACCTCACATCCTAAACCCAAACCTCCCGTCCCCTCGGCCCCAACATTCACCTTAAACACACTTCCCCCAACCTCCTACTCTCCCCTCCCTCCTCATCCGCGGCCGTCGTAACCACCAACTCCCTCCCCCAACCAACTCACAACAAGTCGCGTTCCTCGTCGGGATCCTCACCTCCCCACCACCTCCCCTTCGCACTAATCTTCAACACCCTCCCCTCCCCATACACAGCATGCCACAGATTTCCCTCGGTGTCCACCCTGAACCCGTCCGGCTCGCCGGGCCCGTCGTGGCGGTATAGCACGCGCTCGTTGGAGAGGTGCCGGAGGCGGCGTCGTAGTCCCAGGCGAAGAGCTCGCGCGCCGAGGAGTGCGTGAAGTACATGGTGCGAGAGTCCGGGGAGAAGCCGAGGAGTTGGGATGGTTAGGTTGGTGCGCTCCCGCGAGGGCGGGGTGGTGGTGGCGGTGAAGCGGTAGAGGGAGCCTGTTTTGGAAAAAGAGGAGGGGGCGGGTTAGAGGTGGAGGTGGGTGGGGGTCGTTTGGTAAGGAGAGAGGATTGGTTAAGCTAGGAGGGGAGGGGATGTGGTGAATGCATGTCAACCCCATAATCGCGTTGAGATATGACGTGGGTTTGAGCTTGGGAGGGTGAACGGCGGGATGGAATGCCGATGAGAATAGGATATGTGATGTGGTTGTTGACTGGTTGACACTTCATGGCAACTTGCCACGTGGAAAGGGGTCAATGGCCCCCTGACCCGACACAGGCAAACGAGACTGAAGGAAGGCGAAAGAGAGAAGACTTGCCCTCAGGTTGGAAGGGCCCCAGTCCGAAATCCGTCATGGTCCCCAGCCAGAACCGGCCGTTCGGGTCGACCGTCCCGTCATTGCTCCGGATCCGCTCGGCCTGGTCCTGCCCAAACTTGGTCACATAGTCGTAGTTCCCCGTCTTCCTATCCAGCACCGCCAGTCCCTGCTTGGCTCCAATCAGGACAACCTCCTGGGGGTCCCGGCCCTCAATATCGGCGGTGACGGTGACGGCCTCGTCGAATTGGAGCGTCTTGAGCGACGACGGGCCCTCGGCGAGCGAGACGGTGTGGAGCTGCTTTTTGATGATGTCGACGAAGCGCACCGTGTTGGTGGCGAGCTCGTAGAAAGGGCCCTCGCCGAGCGAGCAGTGGGTCTCCAGGTAGGGAGTCTCGACGTGCCATTGCTGGAACTCTTTGGTTTCCGCCATTGTTGTTGTTTTCGTATTAGAATATGCCTTGATTGGAGGTGTTTTGGAGAGTTCCTGGAACTCCTTGTTAACGAGGACAACGTTGTCGAGGACTCTCCACAAGTCTGATCTTCCGGCTTGGTGGAACCCTGGCAACTTCTGGAACGGCAAACTGTTGAGAAGGAAAGCTGAAGCTTGCAAGAACTACTTGGAGGCAGCCATATATGGCAGACGCGGCAGCGATATTTTTATGATGTGCCTGAAGTCCAAGTGCGGAGAAGTAACCTAACGGCCCGTATCACGGCGTTGCAACGGCGTCTTCGCAAGCCGGAATGCGGCCCTCAGATCCGCCTTGATGGTTGATGCTAACAGCCGCCGGGAACAGGCCGGGGCAAAGTGTGCATCTGGGGTGGAAGACCATTCCGTCGAGACGGAAAGATGAGCATTTTGAGAACTAGAAAAGTAGAGAGCGAGCATGGGAGCAACCTTGTGAGCCTCCGCTGTTGCCCCGCAAATTGAGGCCTGTTCGGAGGGACCTCACTGCCATCCGGGAGGGCAAGACTGCTGCTTGCAGAGTGCCGTCCTCGTGATCGGTGAGAGGGACGATGTCATCCTCATCCAAACAATCAAAGTGAATTTTGGCGGGAAATTGGAATTGGCAGTGCCTCTTTCTGTCGCGCAATCTCAAACCTCCTTGGCCAAGATCCCTGCGGTTCCAGGACCACATCTCGGGAGTTGTTTTTGAAGCTTTCAAGTTTGTCTCTGCCCTGCGGGGGCCACATGATCTGCAGCTGCTGCGCCTCGCCGCCGCCTCGGGTTTTTCGAACAGGGAAGGCGGCTGTTTTGCAATCGTTCGAGAGGGAGATGAGCATGGCGGCTAGAGCCGTGATCACGATGTGGCCAAAGCACCGGAAGAGGGGCCTTGCTTGGTGGTGCGAAGGCTGCTGGTGCCGCTGCCCAGCGAGGTGAGATTGGCGAGATGAGGGCCCGCAGGGAATTTCCATCAGCGAGATTCAGCACTGACGCCTGCGTCCTGGTCCCGTCCCGGCGGCAAGTGCCGATTGTCGTGGCACCGGAAAATTACATGCTTCTCCGTACGGAGGATGTACACTGTTACACGTTTGATACGGATACCTCCCCGCCAACATAACCGCCGTGGATGCAGGAAGGCCGCTGCTGCATGCCATCCCGTCACCGCGTCTCCCGCTTCTTCGCTTCCGGTAAGGCGTGTGAGCTGGCAGGATCTGCCATCGACGACAACTGTTCCAGCTGCCCTGGTTGGACATCACCGCCCATTTCCCGCAGCCCAACAAGTGTCACACTCGGATCTGGTGTATTGGAGGGACGGCCCGAGGGACATGTCGCCCATGGCTCTCTGTTTCCTGTGTCTTGCCGTGGGGGGCCATGGCGATGACTTGCTTCTGTCGTGAGACATTTCCGGACATCGAAGTACTGATATGTACTAAGTATAGGTACTCGGTACCTGGCGCATCTCCTACACCGGCTTGGATATCCGGGACCGGGCCAATTTCGTGTTTCCGCGCGTCTCCTTTCTTTTGCTGGGTTGAAAAATGTCTCATGCTGCAGTCGCAGTCTCTTGCTTCTGCGCCAAAACTCGTTGCGGTGAACAAGTTCTGCTGCAAGTGGCAGGGCTTGATGAGCGAGATGTCGTGGATCCTTGTAAAGTCGGTGAGTGTCTTGCATGATGGCTGTTCTGCACGACAGACCGGCGAGCGGTGTGTCCCGCGGGGGTGGAACGACTCGGAGCTGCGGATCTGCCAGTTTCTCTTCTCTTTCTTTTTTTTCCCTTTCATTTTTTCAAGACCAAGTGCGTCACACTGGTCCGGGCTGTGTTGGCGGGAAGACTTGGGCCGCATATTCGGCCGCAGCAACCCAAGAAGCAGGAACCCATGCACCTCAATCCTCTACGCCAAATGGGATGAGACGGGCTAAGGCGGTTACAGATCAGCGCGTACCCGACGCCTGCATGCGTGTTGTGAAATGACGGCGCCTGTATCCGTAAATTATTTGTACCGAGTATTTCCGTGACAACGCACAGGCACTATCTGCATGAAGCCAAAACTGCCCTGATCAACTTCAGGACAACGCATGAACCACGAAACGGGAACTTTCCTGGCCAGAGGGAGTCGAACAGCCCACCGTTGTCTTGGCCGCGTCAGGAAGAGAAGAAGAAAGAAGCCCGGGAGCTGCGCCGTTGGGAGAGATGGCGGTGGGCGGTGTCGTGTTTGTCAACAATTTGGAGCCAGGGGAGGCTTTTCGTGACGTTATTCGAGGTTAGCGCCGGGGCCCTTCCGCCTTCCGCGAAGAGCATCGCCAGTTGTGGCCCATGATGAGCCAAAACGTGCTGGAACGTGCTGGCGGGAAGACGCCATTCCTCGTTCGTCGCCTCATCCATGCTCTCAGCATATCCACACCCACGAGTTGCCTGCAGATGCGACGCGTGGGGCACCTTCCAGGCCCGAGAAATTCTCGACTTCCTTCGTCATGGCCAAGCCAGTAGTTTACGGAGCCTGCAGCAAGCCGACGAGCTTCTTCCACGTCGCCGACAAGGGTGGGCGAGCACGAATTTCATCATTCCGCTTCCAGAGTTCCAGGGTTCCAAGGTCCCATTCCGGCTCCATGGGACACGCGACGGGGCGCGACGGGGCGCTGAGGAATCCCACCGCTTCATCAGCTCCACTCCTCTCTGACCCCAACCCCAGCTTGGAACTCCCACGACCACCCCCAAGACCACCCCAAGCCACACCAAGACACACCAAGAGGAGCCGGGTTCCATCCCCGCGCCCCGCCTGCGGGTTTGTTGGGTTCGCTGGGTGGGTTCCAATCTTGGGATCACTCGCATGTCGGTTCACGACCACCACCCGTCTCGGGTCAAATTGGCGTTTCATTTCCTCCCGTGATGGCATCAGCACACCACCGCCCGTGCTCAAACAGACCCGCTCTCCGCGCCATCCACGATGACGGACAGCTCGGCCTGCCCCTCAGAACCCCCGGCTAAGTCGTCTCTGCCGAGCAGTGCCCGTGCTCAACCCAACCACAGCCACAGCCTCACCAGACACACACGAGCCCTGGGGAAACGCCCACGACCCAGTCGATCCCTGCGTTGAAGATCTCATCTCACATTTCCCGTGGCTTTTTCTCTGCTGGAGCTGTTAAATTCAAACCCAGGCAGGCTCCAACACAGCATGCCTCCGGTCGTCGAGTCCTGGCGAGTCAGCCCGACATCCTGGATTGTCGTCAACCTCGGGGTGGCTCTAGTGAGCCAATCACCCGAGCACCGATGTGCTGGAACTTCCGCCGAGCTACCAGAGCAACGCGGCAAGAGTGCCCAGTGCAACGGCGTGCGTGAGGATCTGCTCCGCGACGGTTTCCGAGAGGCGTTGTGGCTTCATGTCGGTGAGGATCTCTCGGCTCGACCGCTGGACACTTTGATCCATGGAATGGTGATGAATCCATAAACTTACCTCCGTTGACCTTGCTGGAGATAATGGTAAGGCACGAATGCCGATGCGACCATGGCGTCGCCGGCGTCGGACAGCTGGCGCAAGACATCACCGGGTTGCTGGATCAGAACCTGAAAGTGCAGAAGCGGGCAGCATCAACAAGGCAGTCAAGCGACAACAACCAATGCCAAGCTTCCACTGCCAAGCAGGTTCACTCCTTGCTGTCGTTTTGGACTAGCTCGGTGGGCTTGCAGGGCTTGCCAGGGACCCGGGTCACAGTTCGTCTCTTGTTGATGTCGTCGGTCTCTCTGAACTGCTTGACATACAAGTCGGGTCGATAGGTCCTGTGAAGGCGGCTGTTTGATCACAACCACCATTCCCCACGTCCGTCATATTTCTTCCGAACGAATGGCACAGCGTGGGCATTGGCTCTGAGCCAACCAATGCCAGAAGGAAGCATCACCCAAGCCCTGTTGCGCCGTCATGGTCTTAGCACGCCGCAACCAGCAAGGCCCCCCTGGCTGTCATGCACCCCGGCTAACCCATACCCAACTGATGGCGCTGAGCGTTACGGCCCTCGTTTTCTGGGGTGTCATCTGTCATCTCCATGATAAGAAAAGCGGCGCGATGGGCTGCCCGAAGAGACCAGGGCCAGAAAATTCCCTGAGCTGCAAAAGTGTCACTGCCTTGCCTGTCAAGAACCGTCAACCTGGGTCTCGGCAAGTTCTCTTTTCCTCGCTTCTCTCTAGCTCTCCGGCGAACGAACGAACCGTCTGTCAGAGAGGATATCCTGATGCGAGGACACCGGCACTCCCACCTTCCCACCTGGACTTTTACAGAGACTGCGAGTGAATACTGGACTCTATCACAAGGGTTTACAGCACTCCCTACAACAGGACGGGCTTCCTACCCCGACATTTCTGAACGGTAGCACTGGATCCATCTTAACAACTGCTTCCAGGCCACCAGTTTGTCCATTCACGCGCCAGGATACCCCCAGCCCACTCCAACATATCTTATTAGCCAGTCAGTGTGCCAAAGACCTCCCAGGGAGAGCCACTGGCTGTCTCTGCCCCCAGCTGTTCCTCAGGCCACCGCAACGACACTCTGTTGTCGATCGTCCGCTGCCACCCAGCCGTCTTGCTCTTCTTGGCTGCCAGCCATCCGTTGTCCTGCGGCCGCAGCGTCCGAGCAGCCCGCTGTGTGGCTTTCCCGGCGCCCGTGTGGCACATCCGACCCGACGTAAGCTAGCACAACTCGATCTGCGACTTCGGAAACGTCCTTGTTACTTCTGGGAATTCCCCGTCCCCAGCAACCCGGACGCTGAGGACTTGTTCCGATTCTCTCGACGGATCAACCCCTTCGAGACGAACGAACAAGGACATCTTAGGCACCGACGGCCCGTCCGGCTTACCGTCAAGCACCAGGCACGTCATTCCCCAAACTCGAAGCGGGCAGGGTGGCGATCCAAACGGTTTTCGAACGGGCCCGAGAACTGGCGCGGTGCAGGTGGGGGGCGGATTCGTTGCACCTGGTCTCGACAGTCTACGGCGGTATTGACCCGGGCCGGATACCAGCAACCTACTCCAACCAAGTATCCGCGCGCCAAACAGTGCCCCAAAGCCGCCACGGGCGGCAATGTCAGTGGACCCAAGTCCAAACGAGCGAAGGAGAAAAGTCCGCCATGTCGCAGGGGGGGTTCTGCGCCTCGATCCAACTCCCGCCACTCCTCGCAGTCTCCAGGGAGACCGGCGGATACTTCCTCATCCCCTCCGCTTCAGCGAAGTCGTGCCCACCACGATGACTCGAGGTCCCGGCCACTGCATGATCCCGGTGGAGTTCAAGTAGTCCAGAACGACGGGCGCGGCCAACAGCCTGGAACCAGGGCTTCAGACACGCACGGAAGGTTTCCAGGCGGGCATCCCGGTCTGCTGCCACAGGCTTTGGTTGCCGGTGGGAATTCCCAGCCGCATACTGGAGCGGTCCATTACGGGGCCAGCGGATCGCCGTCCTCGAGTTTCGTCTACTCACCCACGGGCAACTCGACACCGCGAACGACGAACCAAACGATTCCTCCGACAACATCCCCTGCTGGACCACCGTCCTCTTCAGACCGTGGATCTCCACAGGCAGCTCACCCATACCCTATGGCTGCAAGGAGGATTCTGACACCGAGATCACCACGGACAGCCGGGTTCGGTCGAGCAGCGTCGAGATCGGTGGACACTCAACATCTAGCAGCGAGGCTCCCCGCCCCTGTACCCAGAGGTGCCTCTTCGGTGCATTCTGCACAACCACACGGCAGTGGGCCTTCATCTCTCGGACCGTTAGCCCAACTTCATGGGCCTGGGCCTGGACACACCTCAATCGTGCCCTCACCGAACCGGCCAACATCGGGACTGTCCCGTTCACTCTCTCAGCCCAGCTTAAATTACAGCCTATCCCCTGCGCCACCACTGGAACCACTGCAGCCAGCAGGTATAAAACGCGAACATAGCGGGCGACCGGTTCTTTCAGGGTCTCCTTTCCCCAATTCGCTTCCGCATGCCCGATCCTTTGGTGCGTCTGGAGTTGGGGGGGGGAGCCGAGCTGGGGACATGGCCCTTTGGCTCCGCTGCATGCTGTCGGGCATAGGAGCTTGCACGCCACGGATGGTCAGCCCATGCTGACCATTACTCCTCAACACGGAGAAGAGATTCTAGTTCCCGTTGATGTTCACCAGGGCTCCAGGCAGCAGGATCAGAAGAGGCAGCGGAATGCGGGGGCATCGGCAAGATTTCGACAACGGAAGAGGGAGCGAGAAAGGGAGCAGCAGGAGGAGCTACAAAAGTTGGGAGACGAACACCGCGAGCTGGAGAGGCAGCACGACGAGCTAGCAAAGCGTTGTGAGGATCTGGAGATTCAGCGAAATTTCTACCGCAACGAACGGAATCGCCTACGAGACGTTGTCCTGCAGACTCCAAGCATCCGGGAATGGGCCGAGAGACGACCTCCGAGCCCGATGATGAGGAGCGGGACCGTGTACACCTCCGATCACAACCCTCATCACGTCCATCCGCATCCACCATCGCCGTCCCACGCTCACTCGCATTCTCAGCCCCATCCAACTCGCTATATCCAACCCCTCGCCCATCCTCTTGCTCACCAGCCGTCGCGATCGGGCTCCTACGCCGACTCTTCCACGCTTGAACCGCCCGCAAGACGAAGACGAACGGATTCCGAGCCGCAGCTACCAACCTCCTCTTACAGCCTGATGACGCCCACCTCCTTGCCACCGATTACCGGTTCGCCCCATCCCTCGTCTGGCTTTGGAATTCCTCCGTCACCTCACGTCACCCCTCCTCCCGGGGTTGCGCGCTTGCCTCCGCTCCGGTTTGACAATTCTCGCACTCCGTCCACGACCCCGCCTCCCGTCCCGACTGGGGCGCCCCCACCAGTGCTGCCTGCTCCCCAAACAGCCAGCCCGTATGTTACATCCCAGAAGCTGCCGCACGAGACTGGGTGGGCTACCGAGCCGCGGGGACAGTCGGATAGGTGAAAGATATTGGTTACAAATTCTACAGGGCGAGCAGGCCATGCACCAAATTATGCGTAGATTGGCTTTGATTATCTTTTCTCAGTTGTATCTCTATTTCCTTTGTGACTTTTTTTGGGCTCCGATAGAAGGCTTACAGAACAGCTCGGGCAACCGGGAACAGGAGTCTTGGGGTGAGGGGAAACCAAAAGATCTACCTTGTCGGGTTTTGCTTTCTGTTCTTTACACACACATTTCTTTTGTTTCGTTCTATTTTGTTTTTATATCGGTATCTGGGACAGCAGGGTTTGGTTTGATGTGAGGGTCTTTGAGCATCGTTTCCTGGAGTACTAGCTCCATATCTACCTAATCACTACCTCTCCGACGGCACATACATCGATTTCAACAAAATTTCCTGTCACCTTTTTGGGTTCATTAGCCTCTTCAAGGGGCAGACTGGTTCAGGGGTTTTCTGGGTCTACAAGGTCTCGGCGTTCCGGCACGTCCTCAACTGCAGCGTTGGGTGGCGGTATAAATTTTCTAGTCTCTCCTTTTCAACCTTTTGTTTGTTTGTTTCTCATCAGGAGCGGAGTGTTGGATTCCAAGTTCTACCAGAAGCTTCCATGGGTTTGAAAAAAATCGCCTTTTCTGCGCAGTCATCCGCCAACCACTCGCCGGCTCGTATCTCAACTTTCATCATTTTCATTGGACACCCGAACAAGCACCAAGGCGGAGCTTGAGCGAAGTGAGCGAATGGATGGAGAGGGCACACGGATTGGTCCTTTTGAGGGGGTTGGTCACTGGTTGTTGAGGCGGGAAATACACCAGCTGGGGAGTCTGGAAACCTGGGGGGTTGTCCGTTGACGAGGCTCGTGTCTCGGACAGGCCCGCGCATCCCACACAGAATAGGCAAAACACACATACAGAGTCATGGCTCTGTCCAACCGGACGAGCAGCAGCCCCCCAAAAATGGAAAGCCGTCCAAATCGGGAGGGCACGAAAAAACATCATAATCCCAAAGCGGCCGTTTATTGGATCGAGGTGGTGAAGTGCTACTGGAAACACTCCCCCTTGTTGGCGGTGATGGCAAAACATGGCTGTTTTTCCATACCGAGTCTCAGCCCTTCTTCTCTGCATGGCGTCTTCTCTGGCACAAGTGCTCGTCACATGACGGACGCCCTGCATGCATTCAGCCCCATGTTGTCCTTCGCCGCGTCTTTGCATGTCGTGGGCGTTGGAATGGCGGCACTGTCGCGTGGCTCGGCTCTGCAGCAAACCCCTGCCCCAACGTTTTGTCTTTTTGCCATTGCTGCATCATGGCCGAAAGAGGTTCCTCAAAAGAGTATGTTGATATGTACCTCATTTCCCACCCGTTCCCGTTTCGGCTCCGGACTTCTCCCCACGGGGTCTCAGGTAGCACATGGCGGTCTCGGGCCTTTTTTTCCTGCCGCTCTCCGGGCGGGACAACACCCCTGGCTGAGACATGTCGTCCCGGGGTTCTCAGGGTGTCTTGCAGTAATGTGAATCACGGTAAACGGCTCGTTAGTTGGCTTTCAATCAAGGTTCTCAACTTGCCGTCTCTTTCCACTAAGGTGTAAAGTATTACTATTGAGCCAGTACCTCTATTTTGACGAATCAATCTCGGGAGTTGAGGGGCCGATATCAAGTTTGTGTTGGTGCCAAAGAGGATAAGCTGCTAGTGACACCTCCACCATACCCTGAATACCTTGCCCCAAACCTGCATCCATGCAAGATCCGGCCCTGTCTCATCTCTGCGCCCTCGTGGGATGACAAGCTAGTTCCGGTGCATATTCCGTTTGGCTCTCTGCCGCACATGGCCCGGAGACCTCCCGGCAGCCAAACAGAACTTGGACGACGAAAGTCCGAAACAATGCGACTCGGAGGGCACCGGATCGGATGGATTGTGTCACGTTTTGAAGACGACGATCCGATTCCCGGATACTTGAGACCGAGTATCAAGAATGGAAACCGAGGCGAATCTGAAACATGATCGTCTGCAGCACCCGAGGGACGGGGTCGATGCCGCCAACGTTAATACCAAACTACACAGGCACGTTTTCAAACGACGATGCCACCCAACGGTCCAGCCAGTCCCGCGCCCAAGGAAATGCTTTGACGTCACTTCATCTGAACTCAAGCTGAAGAGAGCGGTCTGGTCTATTCCGTGCCGAGGTCTTCTACATCCCTGCCAGAGCGCACCTCGGCAGTGGGAAGACCTGGCCATATCCAGTCTCGTGCCGTGTTTAGTGATGTTGCATCTCCCGCCCTGGCGGGATCGCTTACTACCTGCCTACTGCAGGGGCCAACGGCCGGTCCCGTGCTACCCGTCCGGTGCGAGGGAGTATTCCGATGAATTAGAACCAAACCGAAAGACTAAAATGACATGCTGGGTTGTGATGACATCGCAGATGTAGAATCTTTGGTGGACATCCTGTCGGTGAACCACGGAGTTCAGGCGGAATATTACAGAAAAGAAGACTACGCAGGATCCCGAGAATTAGCTGGGGGGCCGAAAGGGCAATAGTGGTGCAGTTCTAGCCTTCCGGGCTCCTACTGTGTAGGTACCTAGGCATGCTGAACACACTCGCTGCCTTCTGCCGATATTGCTGCCGATGGCCCGATATTGATAAATAGATGGGAAGTCAAGTGGGTTAGCTGCCCTGTAGGCCACTGCTCCTTATTGAGACATGACGGTAATAGGCGGGAACGCAAAATAAAAGCTGCGCAAACTAGACGACGTATGAAGTTCCTCTTTGAGGAGTTTCGTGGGCATCTCGAGATGGGAACAGCGACCTAGGTGCCAGGAAGGATGAAGGACGACGGGAGGTGGTGTGCAGAGTGGGACATGCTGCCATCTCCACTTATGGGCCTTGGGACAGACAGCCTTGGCGCGCTAGGGCGTGGATCAGGCAGCGTAGTACCTCTGTTAGTGCAAGCCAAATATTGTATGGAGAAACTGGTCGCTCTTAACTAGGTACACCTTCTAACAACCGAAACTGGGCAAGACGTCGACACCAAGCACAACCCGGAAGCCGCAAGAAGCGCTGGCAGGACACAACCCAACTCTCACCAACACACACTCATTCACACAGCAACAGGGAACTTCAAGTAATGGAGTCACCTCGCTCGCCCAAACGGCGACGAATTGTAGCATCCTTCAACCCGCCAGATGAAAGTTCGGAGGGCGATGAGTACGGCCCTGCATTACCTGGACAGAAACACGATCGCAACATGTCTCCAGTTGGTGTCCCAAGAAATAGTGAGGCTCCCACAACAAAGGATGATACTCGCCAACAATCAGAGCCGCCAAATGACGCCGATTTGACAGCCTCAAAGGCAACCAAGTTCCGCTTCAAATCCAAATCCTCCAGGTCATCCCGATCTCATCGAGAAGGGTATGAAGATGACAGCCACCACCGCCGGCACCGGCATCGACACCGATCACGCTCTCGGTCTCCAGACCGAGAAAGGGAACAGTCCCGCGAAAGACAACGTCGGCGCCGCGACCCCGAAAACGAAAACAAGAACCCCCACCGCCCCCGCCGCCATCACAGACGCCGCCATCACTCCCCACCCCCATCACAATCCCAACCACCACCACCAACCAACAACCCCTACCCCGACCCCCTCTCCCCAACACCGCTTTCCGCGAATCCTCTTCGACGCCATGGCCGACGACGAAGGCGCCGCCTACTGGGAATCCGTCTACGGCCAGCCGATCCATGTCTACTCCCGCCCCTCCCACTCCTCCCACTCCCACCCCTCTAATGGCCAGCTGGAGCGCATGACCGACGATGAGTATGCGTCCTACGTGCGGCAGAAGATGTGGGAGAAGACGCACGCGGGGTTGCTGGAGGCGCGCGCGGCGGAGAGGGAGAGGGGAGGAGGAGCAAGAGAGGGAGAGGGAGAAGGTGAGGGTGGCGAGGGAGATGGAGAGGTGTTTGAGGCGGGGAGGAGAGGAGGAGGAGGAGGAGGGGATGGAGGGAGAGGTGGGAGGGTATTTGGGGCGGTGGGGAGGGTGGGAGAAGGGGGCGGGGCGGTGGAGGGGATTCCGTGGCCCGAGGGGTTGGAGATGTGGATGGGGATGGGGAGAGGTGGATAGGGAGAAGGTGAGAGCGTTTTTTGTGGGGGATTGGGTTGGAGGAGGTGGGGAGAAGGAGTTTGCTGCGAGGTTGAAGGAGGAGAGGGTGAGGTGGCATCCGGATAAGATGCAGCAGCGGTTGGGGGGGAAGGTGGATGAGAAGGTTATGCGGGACGTGACGGCGATTTTCCAGGTGGTGGATGCGTTGTGGAATGATACCCGGAAGAACGGCGGATAGGCGTTATATCGAAAGATGGGCGGCGTTCACGAGCGGTTGGGAGCCAGATACATTTTGAAGGTACTCAGCGGCACATTCCCCGCCATGAATTGCATGACGACCACGACCCACTGGTCAAAGATCAAGGAGTTAGCAAGGAGTCGTTTTGCACCTTGCCCAAGGCACCAAACCAAGTGTCCCACGGCAAATTGACATCTCCTGGACGTTCTCCGATTCAAGTCGTACACTCGAGGTTCCCAAGAAACCCCCTCTTTAAAAAAATGTTTGGTTTCTTTCCCGTGGAAATATTTTCACGACAACTTGGAATGCGGTGTGTCTCCATATACCCCACACTGTATCATCATCTTATCTTCATCTTGAGACACGTCAGCCAGTCTCAAAACAAACACAAATAAGAGGTTACCGTGACAGTCGAGAGAATGTCGTGAAGAGTTCTGTCGAGTTGAACATGCGTAACTTCCACATGAAATGTAAAGATACGTGCTTGTCATCTGCCATTGATCATCTATTTTTTGGAGACCACGAATGGGAATTTCAGTATTGGCCTTGGCCGGTTCTGAGTTTCATAACAAGAAAATGCGACATCTAGATGCCGAAATATAAAGGAGACGAAATTACACAATCCACCCCGAGTCGCAGTCCAAAGTTGGACAAAGTAATGCTAGTCAAAAGAGGGGTTCAATTTGCTATGTTGCACCAGCGAGCGCCGAGTAACCCCAATCCAAACTACCCCTTACGAAACCATCGAACCAGACCCAACAGAACCAACCACCCAACCCTTCCCCAACAGCTAACCTTCTATCC
Organism: Collariella sp. IMI 366227; assembly: GCA_027946355.1. Lineage (NCBI taxonomy): Eukaryota > Fungi > Ascomycota > Sordariomycetes > Sordariales > Chaetomiaceae > Collariella > Collariella sp. IMI 366227. Next base: position 1,945,146 of record JAPEUS010000003.1, on the reverse strand, counting down.
CAGTGCTATCACAAACAAAGCCATATACTCCCCATCCCCTTCACCCACCCCTTTCCCACCCCAACTCACCCAACTCAAAGTTCGCCAACACTGCTGCACCCCGAACAGCGCGCCCACCGCCATCGCGGCCGTCGGCGCGGCGGCGGCGTTCGTCGCGCTGCTGCTCTCGGACCCAGCCGACGAAGTCGCGCTCTCAATCGCCGAGTTGACGGAGCTCGTGACGCTGCCAATCGCGGAGGTGAGGAGGGGCGGTCGGAGCCGGTGGCGGTGGAGAGGACGGACGAGAGGCTCTCGACAATGGAGGAGGCGTCGCCGGAGAGGAAGACACCTGGGAAGACGCGTCCGAGTTGATGGAGGAGAGGACAGAGCTCAGGGAGCTGGAGAGAGAGGAGTTGTCGGTGGTGGTAGAGGCGGTGGTGGTGGTGGGGGTTACGGTGGTGGGGGTGACTGTTGTGGTTTGAGCCTGGAGGATGTGGTTAGGAGTGGTGTTCTGTTGAGGGAGGTGAGCTGGGGAGGAACTGAAGACTTACCAAAGCCAGGGCGGCGAGGCCAGAAGCGAGGAGAGCCTTGAAAAGCATGTTGACGGATGGGGCAGAAAGTCTGGGAAGATTTCAAGAGAGAGTCTGTAGAGATTGATGATGTGGAAGATGGGAAAATTTGCGTTTGACGGGAGCAAAAGGAGAACAGAAACAGGGGTTGGTAGGAACATTCCTTTATAACGAACTATTAGGGCCCTGGCCACGTGCAGTGTATGTCTTGATCGGGACAACAAGGGTTCCAAAACCCTGTTCCCACCGGACGTTCAGGGCTCCTGTACGTGATCGCAAGGTGGGAACCAGTCCACAGCCACGGGGTCTAATCCGTATCACCCGAAAACACAAAGGGAGGAGGGGGAGGAGACCTGAAGTGAAAGAGACCGCCTGACTGGCCACTAGAGGTGCGCTCGGATGCTGGGCATATGCCATGAGGAGAACGCCGCAGCGCGGGTCAGGCGAGGCTCTGGAGACAGATTGGTTCGTTGAGGTTGCGCCGGAAACTGCGGGCTGAGCGTGGCACACCTTGTCCTGGTGTCGCAATGTCATCATGTCGTGGAGCTAGCCGGGTCATCGCCCCAGTGGGGGACCGTTGTAATCCGGATCTTCCGGGCCGGCTGCTGTGAACTTACATCCATGGATCGAAGTTGGAGGCCCGATCAAGTGGACGTGTGGCACTCTGCCGGCGGAGCCACAACTGCCGGCAGCCGTTCAGCCGATTACCCACGAGGCAGTTGTTTTCCTCTTGAGACACTCCAGCCCGCCGTTGCCCAAAAAAAAAAAAAAAAAAAAAAAAAAGACGAGAAACCTTGGCTCATGGGTTGTTTCGCTGCGGCTGGCCGTTGAGCTTCTGCAAGAAGACGTACTACCTGGGACGGTTTGTAATCCCTCCATAGTCTCGCCCCCTGCCAAGCCTTCCTTGCCGGATGCCATGCCGCTAGACAGACAGGGGTCTCAACCTTATTTTGACACCTTCAGGTCGCCCTTCCAAGGTCTGCGCATCATTCCTGGGACCTCCTGGGCCCAGCTGGATGATCTCGGCTGTCACGGTGGCTTGAACGGCGGAGCACTGTGGGTCTGGATCGATCTTCCATGATGTCATCGTATTGCGGGCCAGACAAATGGAAGCAGTTCGGAAGCAGTTCGATTTATCCGCGAGGGTTCCATCTCGGAAGCGCCGTTTCCAGGTTGTTTGTTTGTTGTGCACTTGCGTTGAACCGTTGAATTACTCTGACTTGGGACGAATGAATGATTTTGGCAGGAAACGAGCCAGCAATCATCACACCTCTCGGTAGGGCGAAATGCCCTTCTTAAGCTCCGTCACTATCTCCGCAGCGTACTCGGGGCTGCTCGTGACAAAGTCATACCGCTTGCTCTCGGTTGATTTGTACACCACCAACTGGGACAGTGTCAGCAATTATTTCATGCACGGGAGAGCCCTTTTAACCGTACCTTGAAGTTGGTTGGGTGCTTGCGCGAGACCTTGCAGCCCACAACATTGCTGAAATGGACCGTAGTCGACTTGCCGTCCGCTTCCGCCAGCTTTCCGCCAGAAGCGGGCATGATGTGGATGTACTCGCCATCAATAGCAAAGAGCTTCTCTGACAACAACCGCATCGGCTGCTTCCTCCAGACCGTGTACTTCTTGTAGTTGGGCACGGCGCCCAGTTCGTCCTGCTTCAGCACCTCCTTGGCCAGCGGGTGTGTTCCCATGAGCTTGGACTTCTTCCCCTTGGTCCAGCTGGCATTGTCACTGGAGAGGGGCGGCCTGGGCGAAGAGCTACTGAGCGATCCGGTCATGAGAGGTCCGTCGGTGGCGAAGCGGCGTCTGTAGAGGTCCAGATCGGTCACGTTGCCGAGTGAAGCAACAGTCCGGTCCAGCAATACAACGGTGCCCGAGTGTGGAAGTTTCAGGACATGGTTGGCCTTGTCCAGCTGCCGCTTCCTGCATGCAGTGTCCAAGACCTCTGCCAACCAAGTGTCGCTGTTCACATCCAGCGTGATCATCTGCCCCGGAGCGATGTCTGAGGAATGAATGTGGATGCGCAACAGCCGCTTCTCTCCACGTGAAGGCACATTTGTCGGCTGTGCCAACTGGGGGACGTCTGCAAAAATGGTCGTATTCGCACGGTACGCCGAGTTCAGCAGCGGGTTTTCCCTGGGCTGCGACGGAGGGGGAATGTTGCTTTCCGCTGGCCGCGGGGTGTTCCTGGGGGTCACGTCCTTGTCGTCTTCTTCGGCGACTGTCTTCTGTTCGGGCTGCGGGGTAATGCGTTGGTTCTCCTCAAATTGTTCGGGTGAGGCCCGCACAAGGGCAAAATTGTCGAAGGCTTTCGAGTTTGCGCGGGACCGGCCAGCCTTGTTGTTTGCCGAAGTGAAGGTAAGAAGCGGCTTCTTACGCTCAAGGGGTGGGAAGTCATCATCCACCTCGCCGTCCTCTTCAACCATGCGCAGCATCCACCAGTTGGCATTTAGTTTATCTCCGGGAAGCGATGGCTCCAATTTTTCCTCGTTATAACGCCACAAGCTGAGACCAATCAAGTCGACAACCGTCACAACCCGGTCTCCCCCTTCCCCTTGGTGAACAGTCCGCCGAATGCGAACCTCGAATGGCTGCGAAGGCTTCTTAGAAAAGGGCGCATATATCCGGAGGAGAATTGGGTTCGGGTCACCCTGCCCCGACAGCGAGGCAAAGCTCTCAAACGGAAGGGCCGGTTTTGTCTTCTTCGCTCTTAGCGCCGCAGATAGCAAGCTTTTGGGCTGTATCATGCTTAACGGCCGAATGGTGCTCATGGGCCGGGGTGGCGGCAGCTCTCCCACGGAAATCGACAGTGGCGCGGGCATTGCGGATTTTCTTATCGTAGACCTCCTCGTAAATTCTCGCGGAGGAGTGCCCACCACTTGGTCCTGTAGTGACGCATTCAGGGGATTCTTGACGGCTTCCAAGATTGAGGCGGAGTCGATGCTCTCGACGAATGCCAATGACATATCTGAGGCATCCGAGTCATCTTCCTCCTCCTCGAGAAGATCGCTCCCCTGCCGTTTGACGCCCTCGGTGGGCTCGCTGCTCGGTTTGATGGGCATTTTGCCAACACGAGCGGCTGCTGCGCGTGCAGCCTCTCGGTGCTTATGGAAGCCAGACGCATCGAATTCATTGTCTGAAGACATCTCGCTGCTCGTGACGGTATCACGGCGTGCCCTCTCCTTGACGGTCTCGAGAGCAGACTGAGACCCTCTCCTTGCGGCCGGACGGGGTGATGAGAGCGTGGTTGTTTGGCGGAGGTTAGACGACTGGAGCGGTGAAGAGCCAGATCGGTTGCGAACTGGCATTTTGGCGAACTTAATCTGCTGGGCAGCGCGCTGGTCGGGTTCGTCGTCACTCTCCTCGCTTAGGTCACTGCTGTCCTCCTCCTCCATCTGCTCTCGGCGCCGGCGGCGCTTCGTTGCGATGCTGGGGCCGGCGGTATCTGTGGCACTGCCTGGAAACAAGGCTCCTTCTTCTCCTTCATCTTCAAGAGTCAGACCCCGATGGCGAGGGGCTTGGAAGTACTCGGATGCGATTGCTGTGGGAATCGGCGGAGAGTGGGTGCGCTTGATGAGAGCGGGGTTCGTTCGCCACCCCGCAGCCTTGAAGGGGGGCCGAATTGAGAAAGCCCTCATTTAAAGTGAACAAACGTTCTCCAACACCATCGGCGATGTCATTCAGATAGCTGGTGCGCAACTGATACAGGACCAGGCTGGAGAGGTTAGCATGCGAACATGAAGATGCATGTGACGGGCAAATACATACTCTTCGAGCTGGATCACCGACATCGTGGCGCATTTACAATATCGGCAGCAGAAAGATGGCAGTTTTTGGTGAGGCCTCAAGTGTTTAGGGGGCTGGGTGTCCAATCTGGTGAGAGTAAGGTGTTGTTGGGTGGTGGGTGGAATGAATCGAAGTTGTGTCTCAGACAATTGAAGTGAAAGGGAGACAGGTCTCAGACCGTGGCCGTCAAAGAAGAAAGAAAATGACAAGTGGAATTAACCCTCTAAAAGAAAACAACAAACATCAACCCTGGTTGATGCCGACACAACAGACACGAGACACGAATAGGGGGATGGTGAGGAAGCCAACAGGAAGTCGAGTGCGCGGTGTGGGGAGCTGTTGTTGCAGGACGAGGCGGGTCCACCCCGCGGTCTTGGCAATGAGTGGGACAGCACTCAATGTACGGAGTACCTTTCATGGTTCAGCCAACGCCTCCAGCCCAGCGAACAGGATACCACTCTAGAAAAGTTAGGGAAGAACTGTAATACAACAGTTAGATACACTAATGTGTTGTTGAATATATATATTTTTTTTTATAAAAAAAGAGCGGAGGGCCAATGTGAGAAAAACAACAGCAATCAGATCAGGTATATGTACCTCGGTCTCTTGGCCATGCTGGCAATATCGATAAGCGCCCTCAATTCCAGGTCTGGACCCATTTCCATGCAACGAGGCGACACTGCAACATCCCAAACATTTGCAGTTCGCAAACCGCAACATCACAACCACGAACAAAAAGCCGCCATCATGGGCTTAGTCGACTACTCCGATTCCGAATCTGAAAGCGAATCCGTGCAGCAAAAACCCACCTCAGCCTCTGCGCCACTTAAGAAATCGTTCCAGAAGCTCCTCGATCGTTCCTCAGGTGCTGGCAAGATCGTCGTCAACCTCCCCTCCGCGAGCGCAGCAGCCGACCCGGGTCCCGAAGATGGACAGCCTCCAGCGAAGCGCGTGAAGACAGTTGGTGGAAGCAGATTCAGCGGCCTCGGCTCATTCCTGCCGCCGCCCAAGAAAACAGCAGCAGCTGCGTCGGCACCAGCAGCGTGGAAAGGAGGCTCGGCGCCTGCTCCTGGTGTACACTTGAGGACGGGCGCAGAGCCGGCATTTGTCAGGGGCGGCAGCGGTGCTTATGGTGTGGAGGATGTGGATGGCAACGGGTCCTCGACGACACTTGGCCTCCGCCGCCAAGTTTCAAGGGCCCGTCGATACTAGAGGGCAAAAGCCAGAGGAGGAAGTGAAGTTGGTTGGCAAGCCTCTCATGTTCAAGCCGCTCTCAGTGGCAAGGAAGAAGGCGCCAGTGAAGAATAAGAAGAAAGCCCTGCCGGCCGTCGCGGCCAACACACCACCAAATCCCCCACCACACACCGGCTCAACCACAGTAACCCCTGCGGCGGCGCCGAGTGTCGAACCACCCAAGAAGAAGGTCTCGCTATTCTCCATGAGCGACGATGAGCCCACCTCAGCAGTCTCCACTACTATCGCCCCGACAGGCATTTACGAGCCCATGTTCGGCGCCATGTCCGATCCCACTTCCACCGCCAACTACGACGATGAAGACACCGACGTGACTTCCGCCTACCCAATTTACCAGCAGTCACTGGCCCCGAGTACCTCATCATCAACCACACACGATCCAACCTTCTCCAACCTAGCCGACACCCTCTCTACCGCGGCCCGGCGCGAGCTTTTTGGGCGCTCGGACCCGTCGGCGCTCATCCCGCCCAACGCCAAGGTGATCAGCTTCGACATGGAGCGCGAGTACGCACATAACGAGGCTCTGCGCGCGTCAGGCGCGCAGCAGGTGTACAACCCGGTCCGGTCGATTGTGCCCGGCAAGCACAGCCTGCGCCAGGTGGTCAACATGGCGCAGAGCAACCAGGGCGCGCTGGAAGAGAGCTTTGCCAGGGCCAAGAGCAACCAGAAGGATGCTGCTGGGAGGTACGGGTGGAAGTGATTACATTGGGGGCTGTTTTGTATGTGCTTGCAGTGAAGAGGATTAGAAAGAATGATACCCGAGATGTTGATGTTTATAGACCGTTCATTCGGCATCTCACGTTTACTTTTGGCAACATGATCAATCAGAAAATGCCAGGAGACAAGCATCACGGCGGTCCTCATGGCGACCGTACGTCTGAAATCCGTCAACTCCCGACCGCGAAGCCTGGTGTGACGAGCACTTCCCATTCCGCTCAATAACCCCTCCCTGTATTTGATGGCACAGGGGTTCACAGCGCGCCTTTGAACAATTACTTTTTTAACTGGTTGACATATATCCATTCCCACTTAAGTATCTACAACAAAGCCTTTGGATCACGTCACAAAGGGTATCAAAACCGAAATGGAAAAAAATCACAATTAAAAGTCCAACGCAGTTCCCCAACCGTCCAGCCTTGACCGTCCAAACGCCCTACCGCTCAGACCAACCCTCAGCCAGCCTGCCATGCCCGCTGCCGCCGTCCGCCTACCCCCCGCCTGAGATGCCTCACCACATCTCAAACATCCCTCGTCGCCCTTCCCCTTGACTAACAGCCCCCACTCGCTCATCGTACCAGGCGAGAGATTCCCTCGCCTATTTAGCGTCCTCGGCCTCTCTTTTCCCTCCGCCGCCTCGACCTTTGAAGCTGCCCGCGGCCTCTCCTCACCCCGCTCGCCACCCTCACGACCAGCACCCTCACCACTCTCAACCCTCCGCTCACCCGTCCCCGCACCCGCCTCAGTCCCAACCCAAACCCCACCAACAGCCCCAGCCCGAGCCCCACCACCACCACCACCACCACCACCACCGCCACCTGTAAAACCACGCTCGCCAAACCCTCTGTGAGCAGCGTCCTCGGAAAACAACCTCTACCCTTACCCCTGCCCCTGTCCTGCCGCTACTACCACTACCACTCCTCTTGCGTGGCTTCAGCACAGGCATCTCAAACCGCATACGCAGCTTCAGCGGAAGGGCGGCCGGCCGGCCGCTCAGGGATGGGACTGGTGGTGTTGCAGCAGCAGCAGCAGCAGCAGCAGGGCTTGCAGATCGCAGGGACTCGAGGGAGATTTTGCTGGCGAGAGGACTGGGATGGTGGGAATGTGGGATATTGGAGGGGGAGGGTTTTTTTATTGTAAATGGAGCGGGTGTGGGAAGGGGTGTAGGGAGCGGGGATGGGGTGAGAGGGCGTTGGGGTGGGAAGCGAGGTGGGGGAAGTGGATGGCTGGAGGAGGGGAGGGGATTGAGGGACGGAGGCTTGGGGTTGGTTGGGGCCTTCGTGGTGACTAGGCGCGGCGGGGGTGGGATTGGGGCGGGGTGACGGCCTTGGCCTCCAGAAGCTCTTTGTGGATCAGGCCGTACCAGTTTTCGATGTTGTCTTCGAGGTCAGTGGGGTCGGCTAGTACGGCGATGGTGCTGCTGGAGCTGTTGGTGGGGGATGGGGGCTCGTCGAAAACACCGGGCTTTGGAGATGGTGCTTCGCTGAGATCTCCGGGCTTGGGGGATAGCGCCTCGTCAAGGACGCCAGGCTCAGGGGTGGCAACCCTGGTGGACTCCCCTGACGCCTTTGACCAAGAAGTACGTGGGTAGGGGATGGCAACTCCGATTTCCGAAGGGTCTAGCGCATCTTGGACAAGAGCGCAGGGAGGCCCTACGACCGGTGTTGCCACCCCCGAGGCTGGCACTTCTTGTTGATCAAGAGAATTGGGGCAGTCCACGACGGGGGTCACCGCCGCCCAACCCGGCGCTACTTCCTGGCCGAGAGCGTCGGAGGGATTGCGCGACAGAATCATCCCCCACCTCTTGGCGGCGTTCTGGCCCGGCTTGAACCACTCGCCAGGCCCAAGGTCGTTGATCAAGTCAGTCTCCTTCTCGATCCCGCCGTACGCACGCTGGTACATGCGGCAGACATCAGCGAGCGCGTCGTCGCTGACAGGATCGAGCCAGCGGTAGGCGCCGAGGAGGGCGCTCTTAGCCAGTGGGCGGCGACAGTTGGCGAGGAACAGGCAACGGAGCTCGTCGACGGCGTTTTCGCGCCTGACAGACCTCCCGGCGCGCGCGTAGGCCTGCAGCGCCGTGCGGAAGGTGTACAGGCGGTCGAGGGAGAGCAGCCTCAGACGCTCTGATGAAAAAAGCACCTCATCCTGCCTTGTCGATTTCGTCACCAAATCGAGCGGCAGATCAAGCGCTGAGGGCTGGACGGGGTCGGGGAGCCAGCAGCGGCTGTTGTTAAGTTAGACACTGGTAGTCTGTCGTGAGATCGTTAGGGGGCTGGACATACGCTAGCGAGAGTTTCCTCCTGGCCTTGTCGAACGCTTGCAGGACGTCCTTCTCGTCCCGTGGGCCCAACTGTTCGGCAAACACCAGCATCACATCAAACCGGGCCATGTTCTGTGGCTTGAGCTTGGACACGTCGCTGTTGGGCTTCATCCCTGAAAACGCGGACACAGCGGCGAAGGGCGTCGACGGCGTCAAGGGGATGCCCGTTCCGACGGCGGGGAGCTCGGACCTGTGGCTGTACTCTGCCCCGAGGGGTGAGGGAAGAGTGAGTTGGTGGCCCCGCGAAGCTGGTGAGGACCCAATGTCACCGCCACGGAAGGCAACTCGGCGGGGGTAGGAAGTATTCTTCCGCCCCCACTCGTCGTCAGTTTGGGTTAGACGGACGAGCCGTTTATAAGGGCCTGCCTTTGGGGTTGAAGTCCTTTTCTTGAGCTGGCGCAGGAAGCTGGCAGGAGGGAGGTTGGACTGACACTCCGAAGCCGTGAGCGGGGAAGCCGGGAGTTGAAAGTCTTTGCGGACGACCAAGAGAGTGACCCGTGACCCTTTTTTTCTAAGCTGCTTGGAGACATACTCAAGGGCATCATTGACGTGACCTGGCAGATGGTGGCCATCCGCAACACAATTTCCGGCGGCGAGGGAAGCCGAGATGTCGGCCTTAGGCTTCTGAGCAAAAAACATGATGTCGGTTGATTGAAATAAAGAATTATCAGATTGAGAGTTGTCAGGGTGAAAGAAGGTTAAGTGAGTCGAGACAGACACACGGCTGAGATGTAAGAGAAGAGATATCTTGTGAAGGGTGAACAGGCAGCGAAAACTTGAGAAAATGGTTCAAAGAGAAGATAGGAAGCCAGGACAGACATGCTGGGTTTAAATAATGCTTCGTCGAGAGCGGACCATGTCTGATCTTGCGTGCATGCCGCCACTGATATCACAACTGAAGCTTCATTACAGAGCCGATATGGAGTCGGCGTTCCACATTACTCAAGAGTGAACGAAACAAGGTTTATGGCTCTGGCTGAAGCGGGCCCGTGGAATGGCTAGCCCCAGAGACCTGACGGACGACAGTCCGTGGTGAAGAGAACGGATGACTGTCGCCGGGCTGTCCCGAGATACGATGCGGCGCACAATGGGTTTTCTGTTTGCACTGCTCCCGAGATCCGTAAGCGTGTGGATGGGAAGGACACGCACCCCCATAGTTGGAACGGGTGGTGATAAAGCGTCTTGTAATGTGCTATTTGATGAGAGACGAACGTCCCGGGAAATGGGAACTGGAAGCAGTGTATCCAGCCCCACATGGTGTTCCTTGGGACTCCGAACATCGAGAATGGCGCGCAGTTGAGAGGAATCCGTCACCTCTAGGTATACCTGTGGGGAAAAGACAGAAAAAAAATAACAGAGCCCAGACCCCCAAGACAACACTTGGAGGCCACGAGGGGGTTGTGGTCAACGCCTACCTAAGCCCCTGTCATCGAAGTGGGGAAGATTTGGGTCTGTGGGGGAAGACGTGTGGTCAAGCGCACAGACCATATCAATGCATCATCTCATTCATTTAAGCTTTCTGGAACGGGGCCAACTCCACTTTCTCCACCAAGAAGTCAACGACATCTGGGAGATGGCAGCGATTTTAAAGCTTCTGGCGAATTGTTTCACATTCACATGGGGAAGGCTGTGGGCTGAGACTCACAAGAGACAAGCTAAAAATTGAGATCTTGAGAAGTCGCAACTCAAATGTGCCGAGATATTTGCGAGTTAAGTCTAGATTTGTGCCAATAAGGTACGCATCTACATGTAACGTGTATTATAAGCGAGTGAGCCATATAAGCGAGCGAGCCACTTTTTTAACGCGACGCGACTGTCCACCTTTCATCCACCAACCAGCCACACTAAACAATGCCTTCTACTCTATCTAAAGCCAGGGTAAACTTGGCACTTGAAGCTCTTTAAAATGACAAAAATCTAAGTGTACGGGCTGCGGCTAAGATCTACAACGTTGATCGGACGACTCTCTCACGGCGACGCGCTGGCACGCCTGCACGACGCGACACTACGCCCAACTCGCGCCGACTCACCGATTCCGAAGAGAATGCCATTATTCAATACATCATTGAGCTATGTGCTCGGGCGTTTCCACCACGGTTGCGTGGTGTGGAAGATATGGCCAACCAACTCCTACGTGTACGCGACGCGCCCTCTGTCGGCAAGCTCTGGGCACACAACTTCGTCAAACGCCAGCCACAGCTCTGTACGCGTTTTTCGCGTAGATATGACTACCAGAGGGCCAAGTGTGAGGATCCAAAGGTCATTGGCGAGTGGTTTGCCCTGGTACGGAACGTCAAGGCCAAGTACGGCATCGTGGACGATGATACCTACAACTTCGACGAGGTGGGGTTCATGATGGGCATCATCTTCGCAGGCATGGTGGTCACGACCTCGGATGGCCGTAGCAAGGCAAAACTAGCCCAGCCTGGCAACCGCGAGTGGGCAACGGTTATTCAGGGGAGTCAATGCCCTCGGCTGGGCCATCCCTCCGTTCATCATCTTGGCCGCGCAGTACCACCTCGCCAACTGGTACACCGAGTGCAACCTCCCAGCCGACTGGCGTATTGCAACCACCGATAACGGCTGGACTACCAATGCGGTAGGCCTGGATTGGATCAAGCACTTCGACTACCATACTGCACCCCGGACAAAGGGCAAACACCGGTTGTTGATCCTCGACGGCCACGAGAGCCACCACTCGACCGAATTCGAACGCTACTGCCAGCAGAACGATATCATCACGCTTTGCATGCCTCCGGATTCCTCCCACCTCCTCCAGCCACTCGATGTTGGCTGCTTTGGGCCGCTGAAGCAGGCGTATGGCCGCCGGGTTGAGGAGTTGATGCGGATGCATATCAACCGCGTGAGCAAGCTCGAGTTCCTCTGCGCTTTCCGCGAGGCTTTCTTTGCCTCCATCAGCGAGAAGAATATCCAGGGCAGCTTTGCAGGAGCTGGACTCGTTCCATTCAATCCAGAGAGGGTACTTTCTAAGCTGGATGTCAAGCTTCGTACGCCAACACCTCCGACCTCACGGCCTGGCACCCCCCAACCTTGGGTCTTCCAGACACCCCAGAACCCCCGAGAAGCCAACTCGCAGTCAACGCTCATCAAGACTCGCATTGCGAACCATCAAAACAGCTCCCCGACTTCGATGTTAGCTGCTGTGGACCAGCTTGCCAAGGGTACAACGGCTGTAATGTATCAGGTGATTCTCCTTCAGTCAGAGGTCGCTTCGCTCCGCAAGGCCAACGAGGCACTAAGCAAGCGCCGAAGAGCCAAAAGAACACGCGTACAGCTCGGAGGGTCACTTACTGTACAAGGTGCACAGGAGGCATTAGGCCAGGAGGTTGTAGGTAATGAGGGAGTGCAAGAAACGCAGCCGGGTGGTGGTGGTGCAGGGGTTCGTACGAAGGTTCGGTGCTGTGGTGTGTGCAGCAAGCCTGGTCATAATGCACGTACTTGCCAGGGGGTTGCAGAAGTGTCAGATTCAGCAACTTCTGATGTAATTATAGTTGGTTCTTAGTGTTGATGTATTGCAATGTAGAATAGTATTTGTAGTGTGGTAGAAAGTGGCTCACTCGCTTATATGGCTCACTCGCTTATATTGTACGTTATGTATGTGCATGAATGTTACATATATACAGGAAAGAAGCCTCGGAGGTAGCAGCCGAAAGACGGCGAGGTCGAGAATTATGGGAAGGCACTGACCGTACCAATACAAAGGAATTCAGCCTGCAAAGTTTCACTTCCATTGCCCATGTATCAAAGTCTTCAAATGCAGCAACCGCGTCTGTCATATCACTATGACTGGATGCTACCTAGATTTCCCGACCTCAATTTGTGTCCCCTAACTCCAAAAACAATGTTAAACGCCAGTACCTCCCCCCCCAAAAAATGACTATCCCTCCGGTACCAACGAGCCATGCCTTTCATGCATAGCAGCCGGCCAGTCTATGAAAACCCGCCCCTATGTCGCAATCTAAGAAATACACAGTTGTCCGCCCAATCCGTCCTGACCAAACCCGCGCCGGTGGAGAGAGGAAAGTAAAGGAAAGTCCTTGCCTCTATACCCGAACTCTCTGCGCAGTCCCCAGAAGACGAGAAAAGAAAAAAAAGAAAATGAGCAAATCCCTGTTCGCAACCCTGAAAAGCAAAGATAATGCGTCCTTCAATGCCCCATAGCCAGTCCCTCGTTTTCCGTTCCTGACGCCATCGCTCCCACGCAAATCATGATTCCCATGCCGTGTTGTTACCTATTGCCGCCTAAACCCAACGAAGGCACCGTGGCCCTTACTTTCGTGAATGCCCCAGGGCAAATCCAACCATTCCACGACCCATTTTCTCAATCTGAAGACGGAGCCTGCAAGCTGAAGGTGGGATCTCTTCACCCTTGAAGTTCCACTACAGTGGCATCCGCATACCCGTCAATTCGTTCCGAGCCCACCGAAGAGTTCTCCCACTCTGCACCTGGTCATCAGCCCATCGTGCTGCTGGACGCAATGCTCGAGTCGTCACTGTGGTACATACCGGAGCCGTCTTCCTCCAGCTCATCGGGAACAATGAGGTTGCCGAGTTGCTCCAGGACAGCTATTTCACGCGTTAGCCATCATCTCCGGCAAAGCTTGGTACAAAAGGAAAGTACTCACTCTGGCTGAGTTCAACGAAGCCCTCGGCCTCTGCATCCTCGGCGGGCTCCCTGAGGTTGTAGTACCTGGTGCACTGCTTAATCACCCTCTGCAGGCCCGCGATGCTGCGTTCCGTCACCTCAACGTTGCGCCGGACGTAAGTGTCGCGCAAGTACCAGAGGCACTTGACGCCCAGAGCCCTGGCCGTGAGCCTCATCTTCTCATCCAGGTCTCTGTCCTCACCCGCCGATTCGTCGCTGCTGGGGGGCCGGTAAGTGCGATGGTCGAAGATCTGTTCCTGCAAGAAAGCTTCGGTGTCCTGCACAACCGACGTGTCGAAATAGCCCAGAAGGCCAGGCGCCCATTCGGGAATGTTGTCAAACCCCGCCATGCGAACCTGGCGCGTCGTCTCCCCCGACCTGTCCCGGGACGAATCGAAAACCTCCTGTTGGAAATCCAAGAAGGCTTTGCCCTCCGGATGTTGCAAGCACATGCACTGCTGTGTGACATGTTTGATTAGCTCCTGAATCAAGCCTGCGTCGCTACCCCAGCGACAAAACGCCTGCGAGGCCATGCGGAGGTAGGGTGCGACGTTGTAGGTCGTCAACTGCCCGGTGATCCTGTAGACCAGAGTCTGAAAAACCATCTTCTCCATGCACCCGTCCTGTTTCACGAGCTTGGAGATGATCGCTCTGGTCGCACCCGGATTCTGGTCAATGAAGATGAGTTTGTCGACAAATATGTTTACCGGAAGGGCGCGGGAACCCATCTGGTGAATGATCTCGGCTTCTGGCTTTGTCAGATCGAATGGCTGGTCCACATCCATGTCGGGTCTGTAAGGTGGTCGGGGAGCGAGCAGTCCTGTGGGATGCCCGTTGGTGTATCTGAACCGGGTGTTGACAAGGAGGTGAGCCAGAAGCGCAATGATCGTTTCGTACGACGGACCACGCCCTGGCGCTCTTCTCGAAACCAAGTTCGCCATCTTCACAAACTGAGGCGGGAGAAGTGACTCGGGGTTGTTGTCCGCCTTCACCATCCACAAAAGCCACTTAAGGAAATGAGGATGGGACATGAACGCCGCGAGTTCATGACGCCCTAACTTGACGAAGGACACCATGAAACCAAAGACTTCGTGCCACGACCGCAATATCATGTGGAAGTTGGCCCACAGCTGTTCGATCAGGCGAATCGTCATTTCAATGATTCTCGGGGTTGATGCCGGTCCGAGATCCTCGAGACCTTCTTCGAAATCCTGTTCTGGAGACGGGAGAATGCCATATTCTCTCGGCACTCGCGTTCTGAGGAATTGGAGAACTTGAATTATGAAATCAGCTGTCACTTGCCGAATATCCTCGTCCAGCTTCTTCTGCAGCAACGATCGAAGAGCTAGCGGGTTTTGAAAGAAGTAGTGAAAGATGGCAGAATAGCACCGGGTGCAGTCCGCAGACTTGGTTGTGATCCGGTTGAGGAGCTTCTGAAACTCCGGGGCTTCCTTCACCCGCGAGGCAACCTGGTCAAGGTGACCGAGACCCATGGCGATGGCGCAGTCATCAATGGCATGGCTCGGGGAGCACCCGCCAGAATACAAGGCCCCCACATTGGAGATAGCCATGCAGACAAATGGGATGTGGGAGTGATCGAACAGGCAGTGCCTCCGGGTAAGAAGGGCATTTTCCTCGTAAATCGCCTCCCGGAACTCTTCAGGCATGGGGACGCCAAGGGGAACAGAGGCCCCAGACTGTTGAAGAATCGCCTGGTTCCTGGCGAGGGATGACGACCGTTGATAGAACAACATGTAGGCACTGTATTGCTTGTCGAATACGGTTCCGTTTGGGGGGAAGTCACCCTGGGAGTCTGAACCACCGAAGCAAGAGGCCGCCATTGAAGCCGGGTCCCAGCGACTGACGATCTCGTCGTTGAACTCGACCCACGTTGGTCGGTCGCTGGCCGATGGGCGCTCCCGGCAGTAAGAATAGTAGTGACCTGATTCGGCTGTTCCAGTGTGGATAAGAACCCCGACAAGCTCAAAGATGTCTTCAGTCTCGTCCTCCGTGGAATTGTTCAAGTGATCAAAAGTGTAGGGACGCATGTCGATCTTCTCAGGGAATTGGAAGAAATCGTTGATTTTGTTCCGCTGCATTGTCCTGAGGTTGAACTCGAACCGTTTGAGGTGGAAGATTAGATTGTCTGGAATATCCTTGAGAGAGGCCCTAAACAACCAGTTAGCGCCCGGGGGAAAACCTCGGATGTGTCCCACGAACCTTTTGACGGCATCGACGTGGCGGTCGCAAGTCGAGCACTTGTACTTGTTGTCTGACTCTTGTTAGTAACGAAACCGACGAGACGCCAAGCCAAAGGAGTAAGACTTACCACCCTCCATGATCTCCCCATCAACGTAGGCAAGCAAGCTCTCTTGAAGCGTGCTCTTCCCTTTGATGTCGCATTGAATCGCCGAGAAAGGTTCAAGTCTCTCGGAAACGTGATCGCATTCCTGAGAGCGGACTTGTTGGACGAGCTGGCCGCCGTAGAAGGACCGGAATCGGTTCTTCTCCTCGTTGCTCAAAAACTGACCCTCCCAGCGATCAAACAGCAGGTTGTAGAATTCATCCACGTCCATCTGAATGAGAACATCAATCGACGAATCCTCGTACGTCTTGATGCTTCCAACGCAATCTTCCGGGATGATGAAAGGCTGGATGCTGTCTTGCAGAAACCCAAAGAGCTTCTGAGTCTGGTACAACAGCTCCTGGTCAAACTGGCGATCCTGTACTGTAGCCGAGAGCATGAACCGGCGGAAGTCGACGTTCATGAACAACTGCGTAAAGAGGGAGTTGAAATAGCAGGTGTTAGATAGGTTCCGTAGGCCGGTGTATCCAATTGGAGACCTGATGGCCTTCTCCCTCTCGAACTGCTGAGGCAGCTCATAAGCATAGGACTCCCCTAAAGAGGTGTCAGTTGGACTTCTGCTGCCCCATCTCCGGGAAACATTACTTACCATCCTGACTTGAAAATACGGGGACCAGTTCGTAGAGATCGTCAAGGAGCCATTTGAATTGGATGGGGTCATTCTTGACCAACTTGAAGATAATTTCCAGTAGACAGCCACGAGTTTGCGCACAAGTGATGGGTCGGGTAGGCTCGAAATCCCCTACTCCACCCTGACGGCGCTGGAAAAGGTGTTTCCAAAAGATTCTTCTCGCAACGCCCCTGCAACACATCAGACATCTCGACTCTATGAATAAGTTTGGCACATGTACGAACCTCTCTGGGTTGATCACTTCTTGGCCGGCTGACCCAGCCTCTGGACACACCACCATGTGGAGGAGCCGAATAATACCAGCAGCAACCAGATCGACGTTGTCGGGCCTGGTAGGGTCCTGAAAACCAAAGTTAGGGGTTTGGCCAGTAGCAATGTGAGATGAGTTTTCACTGTACCTCAGAAGTCGTGTAGTCAAGAAGAAGACCAAACCAGCCATTTGCGAGCTGTCCCAAGTCGAGGATCTCTGGTTGCACGACTTGAAGGGTATTGAACATGTCAAGGCACAGACTGAGGACATCTACCGCGGTATCGGGGCTGGCTATCGCTGGTTTGACGAGCTGCGAGATCAAGGGCCAGAAGAACGATCGGAACTTCGATGCTGTGGCGGAGGCATCTCGAGGGCTTTTTGTGATAACATGTGTTAGCTAGAAGAAGCAAGAGAGAACAGGAGGCCATACCTCTCAGGGTCTTTGACTGAGCTCGTCTTTTGCCCGATGAGTTGCGCGGTTGTTCGTCGAAGCACGGGCCGCGGGGCATCGAGCAAGAGATGTCCAAACAGAGATGCGACCTGTTCATGGACGCAGAACGCAGACATGAAAGCGTCGTTCATCGAGCAACACTCGAAGATGGCCCGGAGGCAGAGAGGAACATGTTTGATGGCGCTCTCTGGGCGGTTCGCCGAGACTGCCACTGTCAGGATGGACAGAAGCCGGCCAAGGAGCGGCGCATCGAGGAATTGAGCGGCTGAGGGGGGGAGTTCAGGTTCTAAACAGGACATGTCAGTACACAAGCAAAATGTAAAAACACCAGCTTTTGGGTGAAATTACCTCGAAGAAGACTGACGAACAGAGCAACGAGCTCAGAGCCAAGCTCCATTTGCAGCTCCTGGTTTGGGCACTTCGCCGCAACCAAGGGATCTGTAATCGCGGCCACCACGAGGGACATAGCTCGAAGTGAAGAGATTGCCCGTGGGCTAGAATGCCCGTTCGTCTCGCAATCCTGCCCTTCAAGAACAGGGCCAATTGATTTGGGCCGAGAGGAATCGAGATACTCGCGCAAAGCATGGGTTGCATAGAGCGACCTGAATGGCTGCCCAAGAGGGAACAAGGTCAAGTAGGATATTGAGGGGTCCGCAATGGAATTGAGGACCTTCCTGTTGGCAGGGAGCGTCACAAGGAAGTGGTAGATCTATATGATATCGGTCAGCATTTTCAGCCAAAAATCAAGGCAACCCAAGGCGCAGAAAACACTCACCTCGCGGGCTAACTGCTCATCCATGGACAGATATTCCCACAACTCATCAAAGTGACGAAGAATTTCGGCATCCACCAGAGAACTGCCTTGGCTGCCTTGAGGTTCCTCGGATTCCTTTCTGACAAGGATAATGCCATTGTGGATCTGGAGGTCCTCGAGAGATTTGCAGATGTCGCTTTCCTGCGGAACAAAAGGCTTTCCGCGGTAGTAGATTCGGTAGCTCTCAAAACCTGTGGCGTCCCGCAGGCTGGCGAGCAGTGAGGCAGCCGTGTTACGCTTCCCGATGTTCAAGGGCATAACCATGGTCTGCCGGTCACCGTCAAATGACTGGTACTTGAGCTCCGCCGACTCGCCCTCAACGTCCTTCGGGGGCTCCAGGACGAGTGATCGCACATCTGGCGGGGAGAATTCCGGTCGAGTCTGGTAAAGCTGGTGAAATTCTCGCAGAATTCCCAGAGAGCGGTTGAACAGAAGGACTTGCTCGTTGATCTGTTCCTCAGTAGCCACCACGACCATGGAGCCATCCTCGTGAGTGGATGTCCCATCAGCAAAGGCTCTCAACTTTGTCGCTGCCGAGGAAAGCTGGCCAAGGCACCGGCCAACAAGCCCCAGGTGTATCTTCCGGGCCCGATGAAATGAGCACGACTGCATGGTTTTGCTCCGGATGTAGACATCGCTGACCAGTGTGTGAATTGTCTGTCTCTCGACCGTGCCTGTCGGTGCGCTCAAGGACATCCGCCACAGCAACTCTATCCCAGCGGAGCGGGGATTAGCATCGTCATCAAGGACAATGCTCGTCGGTGAGTCTACCGACGGTATGACGCCCTGACGGACAAAACTGAGGGTCCCGTGACAGAAGAACTTGGGGTCGAGAGTGTGAAGATACTCAGTAAAGCAGCTTGAGATGAACGTGTTTTCGAAACCATCCTCGCGCATAGCGGTGTTGAGGAACTGCCAGGCAACACCCCGGTCCTCCTTGCAAGCAGCCCCAGAGCCGACCAGTAAGCTCCAAAGCTTTGGCCCGAGCGAGGCGTTCGTGATTGATTGTGATTGAAAGCGTACCAAGGCTTTGAGCAGATCCTTGCGCGGTGTATTGCGATGCCCACTGAGGACCGCGGGGAAAGCAGTAGCTCTCGCAGAGGAGATGGCTGTCTCGAACTCCTCAATCAAGAGGCGGGTCAGGTCATGCTCAGAAGCCAATGTACGTAGGTCGCCGGAGGGCTCCGGTGCAGAAACGCAGAGTGCCATTGCGAGCACCCAGAGGCTCCCTATCGCGGACCCAGGGTTCTGAGAAATGTCCGTCATGCAGTCGCGATAGATTCTCCACCGCCCCTCCGGGCCGAGTCCAGAGGGTTTTAAAATGGCGTCGAGTTTCTGAACCGCGAACTGCTGGAGGTCCAGGTGTGCGACAGGTGACTGCGTTCCCATGCAAGAGGACTGGCGGATCAGTCGTATGCAAAGGTCGAAGGGCGCCGTGTTGGTGTGAAGGTTTTCCAGGTATTTCGTAGTGACTTGCTTGAACACCACCTCGCAAAAATCCCGCATGGTCGGACCGAAGGCCTCAACGGGCACAGTGTTCAGCTTCTCAACGAAGTAGAGCAAGGCATCGGCGGGGAGAAGGGCAGTGATCCGGCAAATCATGCGAATCAGCGCGTCGGATACCCGGGGATTCAGCGTCGACGTGACAGTCTGCCACAGGGTGTCTGTGTGTGCATGGGTGTACGTTTTTGATGCGATCAGGAAGCCGATAATGTTGCTGCTCTCGACGGTGATCTCGGGATGGCATGTCGGGCCCAAGATATAGCTGACCAAACCTGTCGAGACGAGGATGTCAGACAGGTAACGCAGCATGGCCACGCCGGCCTCGTTACCGAGCCTCTCATACTTCCCGAAAAGAGACACCAGGTCGGTGCACATGTTCCCCACGGCCATAACGCGGAGCTGCATTTGCCCCGACTTGATGAGCCTGGCAAACTGACTGAACTTCCAGTGGTGAGCGTTCGCCTCGGGAACGTGATGCGGCGCAAGGCGCGGGTGAGCTTCGAGATGCTCGTCGATTGTGCTTTGGGGGACGACGCCATTCGCATAGAGACACGTCTGGTAGATCTCGGTCAATCCCTCGATGAGTGGTCCTGCACAATCAGACGAGAGCTGGTTGAGATTCCTGTCAATCACGGCCGACAGCGTGTCTGATACGGCGGTGAAGAACGAGTATGACTCGGTGTTGATCTGGTCGGCAAGCTCGGCCATTTGCTGAGTGGGATAATGTGGCCTGCGGAAACAGAGCCGCAGGATGTTCCCCGCGGTAAGGCAAATGCTCCCGAGGTGGTCAAAAACTAGCCTGGGGCATTGGGACACAAACTGAAGCTCGGCCATGCCTAGCTGCTCGAGGTGTGTCACCGAACCGCCGGGAACTCCTGCAAAAAGCTGGAATGCCTGGAGCATGGATGCCGCCTCTGATGCGTAGTTGCAGTCCTCGTCCCCAATACGAGACGGCGAATTCAATGCCACCTCCTCGCGGCGGGTCAAGGCGCAGAAGGTGTGCAGGTAAGGAGGCGAGGCAAGTCGTTGAAGGCGCGTCTGGCCAGACAAGGCAGGGCTCCGCAGTGTCCGCAAGTCGAATTCGACAAAGAAGGCAGTCAGCCTCGCAAAGGACCGGAAGAAACCAAAAATATCAGGGGAGCATTCTCGTCCGGATGTAAGCAAGATTCCTACTCAGAAAAGTCAGTTTCGGTCAGCACCGGATCCAAGTTGCCCGACTCACCCGCGACCGACCATGCAAAAAGCCAACGACGGGACAGCCTGCCACATTTCCTGATATCTGAAGTAAGACTCGTGGACCACAGAAGGGGGAGCCAACTTAGCAGAGTCCAAATAGCTGTTGATCCACTCGGTGAATGAGCGAGGGACTTGCTCGTCTAGGGCATGTTAGTGGATGTGCCAGCAAGTCGACCAAGGGAAAAGACGTTAAAGTGAACTCACGAGTCGAAAAGTACGGCACTAGCCTGGACACTGTCTCCATGTAGGGCTCCATCGTTTCGTGGAATGGAAATGCGAAAGACGGGTCATAGACTGTGGTTCGTCCAGACTCGTCCAACATGGTGATCTGGTCGTCGTCCTCCTCGAAATCGGCGTCATCATCTGCGCTCACCGAGATGAATTCGACTTGGGGGCTCCCGCTCTCGGAGTCCGATGACAACGCGACGCCGTCTGCCGTGTCATCGGTCGACATGACGACTCCAGATTCCTCCTCGATGCTGGACTCGACGCCGTCGGTTGGGGAGGTGGCAGGCGGGGTAGTGGCCCGGGCCGAGGGCGATGGTGGCGATGGGGGTCCCGCCCGAGGCTGCCGCATGTTTAATATTGTGACGGAATTGGAACGCGGGCCTGACGAAAAGTCATATTCGCGGTGCTGCTGTTCAGGCGTGGCGGGGATGGCGGGGTCTGAATCGATCTTCATGGCAGAATCGCTCCTCAACTCGGACGCCGAGCTGCCCGTGTGGGACGCGGTTGGCGATGGGCTCGACGTCTCAGCGGACCGGCTGCGAGATCCGCTGGCAAAGGAAGTGCGACGCCGCTTTCTAGATGTGTTGTCGCTGTCGTCGAACGGATTTGGGCGGGTTGAGCAAGGCTCAGAGGAGACGGCGCGGTCTCTCGACGGGTCGGTTGTCGGAGCTCGAGCCATCGGGGTTGCGCGAGAGAGAGAGCTGGCAAGGTGGCTGTGGCTCCGGAGAGGGGTGAGCACCGCTCGGAGAAGCTCGGTGGCAGCTTCTTGACTTCGCCGGCGTTAGCATACGGTTATGGTTATGTGGTTGCAGGTAGGTTGAGTTGTGTTTTGTGAGGGTGCATGTGGATGTCCAATAAGGTGGGGGGATGCTCTGTAGCCTGGGATGCTGGGATACTGGGGGGAAAGCCGCAGGGCAGGCGGCAGCCAAAGCAACCTTGCCCAGATTTGATGGGCCCAGCTGTTGGAGAGCTCAGATCCTAGACTGCCCCTCGAAGTGGATTGGCGGGGAAAGAGGAACGGCGACGAGACGGGTTGGAAGCTAGGACCGCAAGACAAAGAAGGCAGGGCGTGTTGAAATCAGAAATCAGAGCAGGATTGTCTTACCGGGGTCGTTGTTGTGAACAGTTTGCTTCTTTCTCTTCCTTGCTCCTCGAAAGCTAACCAGGAAAAAAAAGAATGCCAGACAACCCGTGGTTGGGGAAAGCTGGAGATGATGTGGGGAGTGGAGCGCGCGATCGGTTGGAGGAACCACACACTGATCCAAGTGGGATGGACGACAGCCCTGTGAGTTTGGCACTTCTCCTCCTTCAGCCGCTGTCTCTCTGCTTATATTGGGAGAAAGAGCGGTTTAGGGCAGGCAATAGGATGCTCTTGACTCATGGAATGCCAATTATGCGTGGAAGGTGGTCGAGTGAGCAGCAGTTCTTCGAGAAAGAAATGCTGAGAATCAGTAGTCTTAGGCAAGGGTGATTTCTGGTGCTGCAACTTTGAGTCTTTGAAGGCTGAAGACAATCCACGGGCAAATCCAAATTCAGGCGGTGCCGTCGCGTTTTTTGATGGTTGACGGTCAACCGTCGACGTGACTGAGCGCGATGTGCCTAGGCGGTGGGGGGGTGTGCGATGGAGCTGGTGCGGGGAAGGGGTGGACCAAGTACGTGCAAGAACCGTCACGCATTACCGACTTTTCTTGCTAGGCCCACCGTACTGACGTTTTCCCGCAGCTGGCAGGTGATCATTGCCGTCTGGCATCACATGGCTACCCACTTCAAAGGTCACCCAGTATGGATCTTGGTGTCTTTCCATTCTGACACCCCTTCTCAGAATTCTTCGTGCCGTCATCAGATAGGCTTTCTTTTTTTTGGCGGCAGCAACAGCACCCAATTCAGCAACCAAGCACCTCATCCAACTAGTTTTTTGGCGGTTCTGGTCGAATCGTACATAGGAACCTGTCTAGTCTATTAAGTTGTGGTGGACAGAAACTTCTAACAACGGCCAACGACAAAAAACCAACAACAGCCAGCGGTTCCCTGGTTGTCTTTGTCTGGTTGACACCAGGACCACTTTGAGTTCTTAAAACCCTCAAATACTCAGCCTGCGTTTCTGCCTCAGTTGAGAGTAGGCCAAAACTGCAATGGAGCGGAAAAGAATCGTCCACACGCTTGACACACCCTATTCCACCGTCGAATGGTTAGAGACCCCTTCTAGCCCTCGCTCCTTTGCCTGTTTCGTCTGCTGATCAAATACCAAGGCCACAAATAAGCCAGGATGACCAAGATGCCATACTTGAGCTTCTCTGCCAGTACGTCTGGTCCAAAATTTGATCACGAGGCCCTTACTCTCATGCATAATGACACCCGATCACAGCTTGCTAGTCCCCCTTGGAAACCATCGAAGGTCGTTCCTCGCTCCATCTAAGGGGAAGCGGAAACGGAACGCGAAGGGCGCGGGCTCTGACACTGCCCCTCCGGCACCAGAAATAGCAACGCACATCGACGTCGGCCTTTCCAGGATTTCCAGGACGCTGCAACACATGCCTGGCAAGAATGACGTGAAAGCGCCATCATCAGACACGGTATCCGCTTCACAAGATGCGTCTGCCTTCGAACACAGCCGCAAACCGTACAGTGTCATCTTCGTTGCCCGCTCCGGCCAGTCCTCGGCATTTCACTCTCACTTCCCGGAGATGGTAGCGCTGGCTGCGCAGGGGCAGTCCTCTGACGAGGCTGTCCGGCTTGTCGGATTTTCCAAGGCGTGCGAGGACAGGTTGAGCGAGGCCCTTGCGATTCCCCGAGTCTCGAGCATTGGCCTATATCAGGATGCTCCCCAAGCTAAAGGGCTGGTCGATTTCGTCCGTGAGCATGTCGCCCCAATTGAGGTGCCCTGGCTCGCCGAGACTCGATCTGGCAAGTTCCTTGAGACCAAAATCGCTGCTGTTCCCACCAAGATTGGGACCAAGAAACCCCGGTTGTCTTGATCTCAGGTGAAAGAAGCATGGTTGGCGTGTGCTCGTCCCCAAGGCTAGTAGAAAACTCTATCGGCCCTAGGACTTGCGCTGCTCGCTGCTAGGGTTCCCGTTAGTGCAGAACGGGGCTTCACTGACGGCCACCTTAAGTGTTCATTCATAACCACGGATGGCATGTGTCGACATATATGCCAGCGAAACAGTTGTGGCTCCCAGTCTAGACTACCCGAATTTCCGGTGCCGCTGCTGAGAGTTAAGCGGTGACCTATTGGATTGCGTTGCCCGTCATCCTCGGCGGCCAGTTGAGACAGGTCAATCTTCGGCTTTTGGCAGCTACGTGTACAGTTGGAATAATCCAAGGGCACAGAAACGGTTAGGGCGACAAATCTTGGCCCAGGGATACCGATCCCATGTGGGATTGGGGCCAGGGCGAGGGCTGGGTAAATTGACACCCTCATGAGGATCAGATGGACTTATAACAGAAGGATTAATCCTGGCTGCCCGAGATTCTGAAAAATGGGACAAGACCATTCATCATGTTCAAGGAGAGGAGAGTAAATTCGCCCATGTCTAAGTCCCGCCTTTTCCGGATATCAATCTATCTTGCCGTAAAGCCCGAACTCCCTCCGTTACTTCAAATACAGACAACAGTCTACACCCAACATCACCACAATGTTGTTGGACCACCATCAAACCTCTTCCCTCTTCCGAACCCTCCCGCTTTAGAAGCGACTTATCCCCCTCCCAAAAATCCACGAAATCACCCAATACACCGGCACCAAAATTTTGTTCTTAACCGACATACTCTTCGTCAAATACGCCCCTCGCCAAACCACCCACGCAACCCACCCCTTCAACTGGTCTGCCTGGCCCTGATGAATCGCCTTCCAACCCCCAAGATACGTCAGCGTGCCCCAGTTCCGGAATTTGAACGGCTTCGCCGCAACCCCCTTCGCGCCGCCCGCGTTGAGCCGCCGCGCCAAGTGTGACGCCTGCTGCGCGGCGACTTGTGCGGTCTTGGGGAGGGTGGGCTCGTTCTCGGTGATGGCGCAGTCGCCGATGACGTAGACGTCTTCGAGGATGCCGTCTGCTTGTTGGGAGGGTTCCTCGGTGGTGGTGGTGGTGGTGGTGGAGGTGCGTGCGCGGAGGTGGGCGTCGGTGATGAGGCCACCGGTGCGGGAGTCGCGGAGGAGGTGGCGGGGTGGAGAGGAGCGGGGTTGGGCCCGGGCGAGGGGAGGTCTTTGGCGGCGAGCTTAGCAATTAGTGGGTTAGCCATGAGCCCGGTGCTCCAGACTACGAGGCCGGCGCCGACTTCTTCGTCGCCGTATTCTTTGATTTTGATTTTGAGGGCGCCGTGGTGCCGGCCGAACTCGCCATCCGCGAGGCGCAGTCGTTCGAGGTGATGCTCGGTCTTGACTTTAATGTTTTGTCGGGAGAAGGTGTCCATGGCATACTTGGCGAGTGCCTGGTCAAACATGGGGAGAACTTTGGGCGCGACGTCGTAGACGGTGATGCTGACCAGAGGCATTAGATCTGGGTACATCGGGGCTAGGTCGTCGCGGATGAGGTCGTGGAGCTCTGCGGCAAACTCGATGCCCGTGGGGCCGCCGCCCACGATGGCGAAGTGCAGAAGTTGTCGCTTGTCGGCATCACTGAGGTGGTCAGATCCGCGCGGATATGAACATTGCTCGAAAAGAGAGAGCACCCGCAGGCGAATGCGTCGGGCGTCGCCAATATCGCGGAGAAAGTGCGCATGCTCGCGAACTCCTTCAATACCGAAGGTTTGGCTGTAGGCACCACAGGCAATGACGAGCTTGTCGTAGGGGATGTCGATGAGATCTCCCTTTGGTTTCTTGACAGGTGTCACTTCCTTCTCTAGGCCATTTGCTTCCGATGGGGAAGGAAAGGAAGGAGGAACAACGGTTTTGCTTGCGGCCTCCTCCGCCGCATTCGTCTCGACGCGGATGATCTTGCGGTTCAAGTCGATATCATCGGCCCAGCCCTGATAGAAGCCGATCTTTCCTGGCAAGCGGCGAACGGGCTCCAGGATGGTGCGAAACTCGAGGGTACCGACGGAGGTGGACGCGAGTAAGGGCGTGAAAACAAAGTATGATCGTGGCGAGATGACCACACGCTCATACTTGGCCGGATCCAGTGTTCTCGCAAAACCGTAGCCTGCCCAGCCCGAGCCCAGGATCACAACCCGTTCCTTTCGGCTGCCATTATCTGGTAAGATCAGTCACTGGGACATTCTTCCGAGGTACCCGCGGCAAGGACAGACCTTTGGCAAGACTGAAAGCTCGGGTTGGGCCATTTTTGTGAAGTGCGAGGAGTTTGTGTGGATTAAGTCCACGAAGGGGACGTCCTCGAGCTCTGCGACAATGAGGGCATCGCGGGATAGACTTTGTCTCGTCCGTTGCTGCCGGGTTTAAACTGACCAAATCGCACGGCAGAGAGGGGGAAGTAAAATTATAAACAGGCGATGTTTCAGATTGCCTCTTTCTATAATTGTCCTACGGTCTTCACCGCCGGGGCCTGTCCATGTCGTTGACAAAAAAGCGAGCCCCGAAGCGGCGGCGCGTCCCGGGAGTGCCCGTTGATGTCATGGGACTCCCATTCGACGGACTCGACGAGGCGCCCGGCCAGCCAGGGGCCTCGTCCGGACCGTCCGGACTCGCTGTGGAAGCCCCTGCTCGCTGCCTCCAAGAGAATAAGAAGGGATGCCCCGTAAACGGCAAGAACGGCAGAGATCTGTTTCAAGAGCTCCTCGCACCTGGATAATCCTGCTCAAAGCGAAGCCAGCCGGAATCGAGGCCGATAGGGCTGATTTCGATTTCATGTGACAGTTCGCCAAGAACTGCGTCATTGCCAAGAAAGCCAATCTGGAAGCGCTCCAGACGCGCTTGGCGCGTCGCATCAAGTGCCGTGTCTGGAATGTGGCCTGTGCTTTATTCGGGAGACATCGGAAAGGCACTGAACCGCTCAACAAAGACGCTGCTGGATGACAATCAATAACTCTGGTTAAAAGTCTTCGCTTAAAAAGACAGCGAGTTATTGGTGGTCGAAATAAGGGATAGTTCTTAGTTGAACTCAAGCTCTGGTCATTCTCAACTGAGAAGGCTGGAATCGTGATGGTGCATGAAAGGGTCAGGGTTGGCACATTTGGCAAGGCTCTGTTGTTTCTCATGACCTTCTCTTCAGCCTTCAGGGGCATAAACAATGGAATGGACTCAGGATCAACATCATTCCGTTTTCCCTAGATTGGTGCGCTTGTTTGCCGCTTTTAATTCTCATGCTTACAATTATCAAGCTTGCTTCGGTAAGAATGTGTTTTCATTTTGTTGAAGTTGACACTTGTAACTGTTAATTACTAGTCACAATTGGAATGCTTCCTGGGATGACGCGATCAATCGCATTGTTCACGAGGACTTGATTCTGTGTCCGCCTTCCATCTGCAGTTCTCTGTGCAAAGACAGGCACAGGATGGGAGGGGCTGGGGCGAGTTCTTTTTCTTTTATTTTTCTTATATTGAGTCAGTCGATACGAAGGTTCCTGTTTGATATCGGAGCAATGAATCGAGGGGCAGGTGGTACACATTTATCTTAACATGACTAATATCGCTTGTCCCAACCTGGATTTCACTGCTTCAAAACATTTTGATCAAGTGGGAGAGAGCTGCTCTCAGAGAAGGAGCAGTGGCAAAACATTGAACAGCAACAGAGCTGAGTTCCAGGACTGCTTGGTGTTTTCCATTTTTCCATATTCCTTCCAGTTGCCGGGACGAATGAGTTGCATCTAGCGTGCATCAAGCCTGCTGCATGCCGGTCATCATCCCCGCCAGCATTTGACGCCGGAGTGCGCGATCACCGCGTTCCCATCTTTGATTGGCTGTCCTCCGTCGCAGAGGACGGCTGGGCCGCAGCAGTCAGGCAGCGCAGACCAGGGAAAGAGAGCAAAAGACTGGGCCGACGTCTATGTGGAGTGTCACAGAGCCTGGCAAAGGCGGGCAGGAACGGCTCGCTGCTGCGTCGTTGCCCCAGCAACAGGGCTAAGCTGTGCGCGAGGGGCGGCGGCTGTTGTTTACTTGGCCTGAGCCAATCAGGGCCGTGGATCGGCAACTGCACGACAGCCAGAGAAACCTGGACACTGCCTTAAACACCACAAACGAGAGTCGCCAGCATTCAGTTTGTTGTTGATCTCACCGATCCTCCTTCCCTCAATTCTCGGTGTCTGGGGTTTTCTGTTGCGCATTTGTGGTCAACCCTTCTCTTCCATCACAACCCCATTGATACCCCAAGCCAAACCAGCTTGACCAACTCGCACCATCCCTACGCGCGACTGCGACAAACCGGTTTTTTATAGTCGCGAACTTCCCAGTCCATCAGCTAGTCACTTTCTTTTACCCGCGCCGCTGCAAACCCAATCATTTTCTCGGCGACTTGCTTTATGTTAGCGACACCAGACCACAGCAATCCAAAGTAAGAAGCAACAGGACATTGTCAACAACCCCGCGAAAAGACTCGGACGAGCATGACATCTGAAGACCCAGTAAGTGGGCGCAAACCGCATTCCACCCAAACCTCGTGTGCCTTGGTGTTGCTTTTGCTGACAGCCACCTCCCAGGTGCCGCCTCTGCGCCTTGCAAAGAGCAACACAATGCCTACACCCACAAAAAGCGCGATCCCCCGCCCTCTCGCGGAACTGTCGCCGACTGAGAAGCGCCGGAATTCGCCAAGCTGGAACCAGACCACCAAGGTGAGACAGTCTTGTGCTCCCACCCAGCCGAGTGCTGCAAACTGACCGATTGTTTTACCCGCATTAGAAAATGGCTCTCACGGACTCGTCGCCATTCCAGTCGTCTCCCTTGGAGAGCGCCACCTCTCCGCGCATGTTTTGGCAGAACCGCAGCAGCTTCAACACGGAAAATAACTACGGCGCACGCTCTGGCTCACCATCCCCCTGTCGCCGCTCCTCCATCGAGCGTCTGCAGAAGGCTTCCCGCGTCAAGAACAGCAACATCCTGGCTCTTGAGCATAAGCAGGAGTACGACCCAACCCGGATACCCCAGATTGAGCGTCCGCTGGCCAAAGTTCAGGGCAACGCTTTTGGCGGCAACGGCGCTGCCGGCTTTCGGGCTGAGAACCGGCCGTTTGGCCACCAGCGAAACGAGAGCAAAACCAGCATTCCGGTCCTGAGCCCCTCCAAGGCAGCCTCTTCCCGACCCATGAGCCCTCCCATGCGGCCGACAACACCCAGCAAGGATCAGCCGTCGCCAACCAAGTCCTCGCTCTCTTCCAGCCGCTTCAAGAGCAGCTTCGATCCGGAGACCGGCACTTGGTCTGAGATTTCCGGCGACGAGCGTAACCTCCCCGAGGGCAAGTCGCTGCATCGCCACCAGAAGAGCGTCACCTTCGACGCCGCTCCTCCTCAGGTCAACGAATACGAGATGGCCACCCCCGATCTCTCGTCTATCGGGAGCAACTCCCGAGAGGGCAGCTATGACTCGGAGGATGATGAGGATGAGGAGGACCACTACTTCATCGGTGGCAGCGTCGACCCGGATGACAGCTTCGACGCCTCGCTTGAGGACACCGACAAGACGCCTGTTATGGGCCCGGATGAGTGGAGGCAGGGCAGCCACGATGACCCGTTTGAGAAGAGCCCCATGCCGGATGAGCTCCCGCATGTCCAGAAGCCTCTCCATCACCGTACCGACTCCTCCACCTCAAATGGCGAGAGCCGGCCCTTGCCTCCCCTCCCGGGCATGAGCCACGCCTCCCGTACTCTCCCCTCGCCTCCCCCGGCGTCCAGCCCCAA
Organism: Collariella sp. IMI 366227; assembly: GCA_027946355.1. Lineage (NCBI taxonomy): Eukaryota > Fungi > Ascomycota > Sordariomycetes > Sordariales > Chaetomiaceae > Collariella > Collariella sp. IMI 366227. The sequence goes on along the minus strand of JAPEUS010000003.1, from coordinate 1,915,590 downwards.
GTCGGCGGAAGCTCAGAATATTGGCAACGGCAGGATGCCCCTTGAGGAGCGCCTGCGTCTCATGATGCTTTCTGACGATGGCAAGTCTGCGGCCGAGCAACAGCGCGAACGCCGCATGAGACGCGCTGGCACTCGCGAGCGGGGCGATAGCCAGACGCCCGAGCGTGAGAGCCGGAGCCCAAGCGTCCAGCCTCACTCGGACTATGAGGAGGATGACACTGTCGGCGATCTTTCGGGCCTTGAAGAGTACCATCTGCCTCCCCGCATCTCTCGCGAGTCTATCCTCCGCCGCGTGAACGGTGAAAAGGGGCCGGAGCGTGACTCCGATTACCAGTTCTCGTCCCCAGTCGCTACATCCCCCGAGCGCGTCTTCCACTACGATCCTGATGTGCCTCTTCCCAGCACAGAGGATTCCATTTTGGAAGATTCCGTGCTTGAGGATTCCGTTTTGGAGGATTCCGTTTTGGAGGATGCAGAGGAGTACGACAGCGAGGGCGAAGGTAGTGTCATCATCAAGCGCGATTATGAGGACAGGGACGTTGATCTTTACTCGATCACCGACATGTATCAGCAGTCCGAGACACTGGATGGGGATGAGCTGGACGATGAGAGGCAATATTTGCATGATGACAGCGAGAGCCAGTACTCCAATGATGAGGAGCCTGAGCTCAAGAAGTCCTTTGGCTCTGACCAGGACCAGGCGCCTACACCACGGGCAACTTCCCCTGCCGAGGAACCGCCCACGACCTCAGAGGAACAGGCAGCTCCGCCGTCGACTGAACTGCCGGAACAGCCAGAGCAGAGCGATTTCACCAAGAGTTTCGACTCGTGCCTGCTCGCCAAGCCCGAGGAGCAAGAGATAACTGCCGAACCTGAGAAGTTGCTCCTGACGTCGTCCCAATCCTCGGAGCAACGACCGTTCACGCCCGAGCAGCAGCTCACGCGCTCGCTTACCAAGCCCGAGTATGATGGCTCTGGCTGGGGTGAGCCTGAGGAGGGCTTTGATGAGCCTGGCACCCCCGACTCTGTCATTCACCGTCCTCTGCCCGACAGCGACGAGGAGGCGCGCCACTCACCCGCCATCCCTGAGCAGATTGCCACAATCAAGTCCGCTTCCGGCTCCAAGCTCAAGACTCGGCCTTCGGCCACCCCCTCCGATCTTGCGGCCATGCGGGAGGCCCGCCGCCAGGTCAGCCGTGAGGTGCCTATGCCCATCGTCCCGCCGATTCCCGAGCGCCACCGCAACCGTCTTTCTCGCGACGTTGATGCCGATCTCCCCGGTGCCACCCCCGATTTCCTCGACCGTCATCCCAGTTTTAAGAAACGCAGCTTGACGCTTGATCTCGACCTTGGTCTCAGTCTTGACAAGGAGTTTGATCGCGTCGTCGAAGCTCAAAAGGTTGCGTTCCACCAGTTTTCTATCCCACCCTCCAGCACAGAAGCCAGTTTCTTCCCTCAAGGAGAGAAGCAACAGGCGCAACAAGACATGCCCCTCTCAGCAACTTTCGGTGACTTGAGTACTAACGTGTCTAACCGTAAACAGCGCGGGTACCTGATGCGACAGAACACCAAGATGGTGACTGCCAGCGACAAGGACACCGACGACGTCCGCGGCGGTTGCCGGTCCGCCGGCAACTCGCCCGTCAAGGCTACCCGCCCGCAGTCCTGGACTGTCGAGCCGTGGAGCGGCGTGCCCCGGAAGCGGAGTCTCCGTAAGAAGCTCCCCGCAACCGGCCCCGTTCCGCCCCTGCCTGGCCAGGAGAGCAATGCGGCTACCCTGGGTCAGGTGAACGAGGAGGAGATGGCCGTTGAAATGGCCACTGAGGACAGCGGTGAGAGAGGTAGACTCTTCGTTAAAGTGATGGGAGTCAAGGACCTCGATCTGCCGATCCCGAAGAGTAAGCCCCCTTTCCCACCCCATCCCTCCCAGAACACCCTCACTAACCCTAGCCCTAGATGAACGCACTTGGTTTAGCCTTACCCTCGACAACGGCGTGCACTGCGTCACAACCGCCTGGCTCGAACTCGCGCGCAACGCGCCCATCGGCCAAGAATTCGAGCTCGTCGTGCCCAATGACCTCGAGTTCCAACTCACCCTCAACGTCAAGCTCGACAAGCCCGCCCCCATTCCCATCACCAAAAGGCTCTCCCTCCTCCCCACAAAGACCGCCAAGCCCAAAACCTCCACCTTCAGCCGCGTCTTCGCCTCCCCCAAGAAGCGTCGCGAGATGGAGCTGCGCTTAAAGCAGCAGGAGGAGGAGGACCGCCTCGCCGCCCAGCGCGAGGCCCAGGCCCGCCAGATGATGATCAAGGCTGCTGCGCAGCCGACCGCTTGGGATCTGCTCTCCCCGCTTGCGGCTGAGGATGGGAGTTTTGCCCGCGCGTATGTGTGTCTCAAGGAGCATGAGCCGCGCTGCTTTGGGAGGCCGTATTTGGTGGATGTGGCGGCGTTTAATGAGTGGGCGACGGAGGATGCGGGGTTCGCGTCCAGTGTGAAGAGCAAGAGGTTGAATACCGCCGGGAGTGGGGCAACTGGTGGTGGTGCGGGTGTGATTCGTCGCGCGCCGTATAAGATTGGGAAGTTGGAGTTGCAGTTGTTGTTTGTGCCGAGGCCAAAGGGGGCGACGGATGAAGATATGCCGAAGAGCATGAACTCGTGTATAAGGGAGATGAAGGCGGGTGAGGAGAGGTTGGCGAGGTCGTGGGAGGGAAATCTGAGTCAGCAGGGTGGTGATTGCCCGGTATGTTTTTTGCTGTCATGTTTTCTTTTCTGGTTCTGAGCAATGCACTAACAGAATTGACAGTACTGGCGCCGCCGCTACTTCAAGCTCGTCGGCACCAAGCTGACGGCCTACCACGAGGCCACGCGCCAGCCGCGCGCGACTATTAACCTCGCCAACGCCAAGCGTCTCATTGACGACCGGCGCACGCTCATGGAGCGCGAGACGACGGGCAAGGGCGGGCGCCGCCGCCGCTCGGCGTTTGCCGAGGAGGAGGAGGGCTACATGTTTGTCGAGGAGGGCTTCCGCATCCGCTTTAACAACGGCGAGCTCATCGACTTCTACGCCGACTCGACCGCCGACAAGGAGGGGTGGATGAAGGTCCTTGGCGAGGTCATTGGTCGCGATAGTTTGGGCGCGGCTGAGGCGGATGATCTGGCGGGGTCGAGCAAGATGAAGGGGAAATGGTGTGAGTTGGTGCTGAAGAGGGAGGAGGCGCTGAAGAAGAGGGCGGAGGGGAGGAGAGTGCACTCGCGTACTAAGAGTATGTACGTGTGAGGGGATGAAGAGGAGAGGGGTAATGACGGGATGTTGGAGGAGTTAGGGGCTGTTGGGTTTACTACAACGAACGGGATGATGATGTCGAGGGTTGAGATGTTAATGATGTCGAGACGCTGGTACAGGATATCATGTGGAGTTTTGTCGGTTTAGATGATGGGTACGGGGGCGAGGATGGGTGGATGGTTGGTGTTGGTTGTTGTATGGAAATACATGGGCACACGTGGTATAGCTGTTATCAGCATGCCTCTCTCGCTTTTCCTTTTCTTCATTTCTTCTTTTCCATCTTCATTCCCACCTCCCGATGGGTTCCGGGTTTTGCAACCACCCCGTTTACTACATCTCTCTTGTCCGTCTAGCGAGCGTTATCTGCTTTATCTCTCTACCTGTGTCTCTAGCCTAGTCTGGAGTTTGATCTTGTCTTTCCTTTTCGATTCCCTCAGCTGACTTCCCACTGCTCTCGCGGGAGCGGATGGGAGATGGAGGCAACAAAAGCTCGAGCTGGCTTGACTAATACCATAAGGAGGATATGCTGGGACTCTTGGGGTGCGCTTTTTTATGTATCGAGTTCGTATTAGGATTGTAGGGAATGCATTTGCAGTTGGTATTGATTGAGTCTCGTGTGCTACTGTGTGACGTCGGTGAAAGTAATCAAATGTTTACTAAGGCGATACGTCAATTGTTGAGAGGTCCCGGAGGTGACCAGCACTGAGAATATGAAGCGCTAGAGTAATAAACCTGGGTGTCCCAAGAGTTTTTTTTTGGTTTACGCCTCCTGCTTGCGATTCCACTCAACACACTCAGCCAGCGTCACACCGTTACCCCCAAAGCAGTCCAGGGCGCTGCCAATCGTCAGATCCACCTTGCTGCCGCTCAATTCCTTCACTTTCTCGAGATCCTCAAGATTCCGACCACCGCCAGCGTATGTCACTGGGATGCTGCACCACTGAGCCAGCTTCTCAACCAGCTTTTCGTCAACGCCCCTCTGCAGGCCCTCGTTATCGGCTGCGTGGATGAGAAATTCGCAGCAGTATGGCTCAAGAGCTTTGATTGTTTCTAAACCAGGAGATATGTTAGCTGATCAACGGGTGATATGGCGGGAAACGGGGTGGCCTACCTTTAGAGACCTCCATGTCTGTGATCGTTTGCCACTTGTCCATAGCGACAAACCACTTGTCACTACCGTGCCTCCGGCAACTAAGGTCTATCACCAACTTGTCCTTGTCGCCACCTAGCGCAGCGAGAACAGCGTCGAGACGGGGCTGGGAGAAGGTGCCGTTGGGGAAGAGGAAGGAGGTAATAATGACCTTGGATGGCGATCAATAGCTGGATCCTTGGGGTCTCATAGTTTAACCAACCTTCTCAGCACCCGCGTCTATCCACTCCTTGGCATTTGTGTCATTGATACCGCCGCCAACTTGCAGTTTTCCGGGCCAAGCTGCCAGAGCTTCCCTTGCGGCGTCCTTGTTGCCCGGCCCGAGCATGATGACATGGGCTCCTGTGAGTTCATTGTCGCGGTAGAGCCGAGAGAAATGAGCAGGCGGGTGTGGTGAAACAAAGTTTGTCTGAAGGGAAGAGGTCTTGCTGTCTAGCGTCCCGCCCACAATCTGCTTGACCTGCCCTGCGTGAAGGTCGATACACGGACGGAAGCGCGTCATTTTGAGAATGTCGTTTGGATGAAAAATGCGGTGTTCAACAACTTAAACCTGGGATGGGTCCTGGACAAATTGGTAGAGAACTGTGCGTTCAGACACACAAAGAGCTTCCCAGAACTTCAACTGTTTACAAGTCAGAAAGGGGTCAAAGTTCCAAGTTATTTGGCGGGGCAATGAGCTCGCCGTCGTCGGCCTTGGAGGGGCATGCTTGGCGCTCCGATAAGATAAGCAGCTGGCCGTTGAGGTTCTGCGCTTCTGGAAATTTTTATGGACCAGAGCATCAGTATCAACAACCTTCAACCCCTGTACCCACCCAAATCCAACAGTTCATCCAAAATGCCGAGCCTCCTTGGAAAGCGGAAATCACAGGCTGTGGAGGACCCAGAGGCAGTTGCCGATGCCCAGGAACGTCTCAGGCGGCACTTCGAGGCACAGTTCAAGCCGCTTGCTGTTGCGCCTCTGACAGCACCAAAGAAGACCACCCGCAAACAGAACCACAACGACAGCGACAGCAGCGAGGATGATAACGGGAGCGACGCCGGTAAAGACTCGGCAGACTCGGAATGGGATGGTGTCTCTGGTGACGAGGAAGAGGAAGAGGACAAGGAGGGTAAGCTGCTCCTGGACGGCGCCATGACATCTGGAACCAGGCTGACATGCGGCACACACACAGACACACCTGTTGTCGAAGTAGTGGACCACTCTACTGCCTCAACCGACACCACAAAGATGAGCAAACGGGAGCTCAAGGCCTATCTCGTAAGCTCTCGACCCGCTGTTGCTGTTTTTATTTACCGAGGTCGCTGACAGCCAGCCCAGTCCTCCCGCCCACCAGACCCCAACGCCGCCGCCGCACAGACAAGCACCAATACCAAGAAGACCGCCTCCGACGGCGACCAACCCGAAGACAGCGCCGCATTTCTCGCCAACGACCTCGCCCTCCAGCGCCTCATCGCCGAGTCCCACATCCTCTCGGCTTCCGGAGGAAACTCTTCCCACTGGCAGTCCGAGCACGCCGCCGGCACCGCCGCCAACACACGCGCCTTTGCGGCTGGCCGCACAGCGCGCAAGACCACCGACATGCGCGTGCAGGCGTTGGGCGCCAAGGGGAGCATCCTCAGCCAGGCCAAGATGCCCATGTCCATGCGGAAGGGCATTGTTGGTACCGCGGCGGACAAGGAGGCGAAGCGGAGGAAAGAGGCGCGGGAGAATGGCATCATCCTTGAGCGGGAGGCGAAGAAGGCTAAGACGAAGAGCAGGCCCCGCGGCGACAGGCCTGTCGATCTCCCGGCGGTGGGCAGGATGAGAGGCGCGGAGCTGCGGGTCAGCGCTAGAGAGGCGAGCGCGATTGCTGCTTCGGCGAGAAGGCCGGAAGCTAGGGGCAGAGGCAAGAGGAGGAGGTGAAGTGCCCTCTGTTGAGGGTGCTATCTGCAGGAAAGAGCGCGAAAACACCCACTGCAGTCAGGATTCTAAGTGTTGGCCGTGCTCCAGAAGTGGGCCATCTTCTCAGGTACCACCCAGATATAAGACGGCCAAATATCTTGAAGGTGGGAAGAGAACGGAACACCGATCCCTCAGATTCAACCATAGCGATACCCGATCCCTCAGTCCTGGGCATGTACTTCTTCCTCGATTGGCAGCACCACAAGTCGCGGCCATGCCTTACCTGGGACTGACCAACAAGCTTTTTTGCGGCATGGCAGCATATGTCGTATCTGATATACTGCCTCAGCTTCGTCCTTCTCCTGTGCTGATCAGCCGCTTTGGCTGTTCTGATCAGTCAAGAGAGAGCGAGCCGGGGTTGTGGTTGGGCCATTCTGTGGTGTGGCCAGGCTGTTGACAAGTACCACGGCTTGTTATCAGCAACCTTTCACATGGCAACGGGGTGTGGGAAGGGGAACTTTCCAACTTGCTTAAGCTGGGTAGCCTGCAGTACTACCAGCCAACAGAGATGCCATATAAGAAGACCGCGATGTCAACCTAGAGTAGCAGAAGCTTAGAGCTAGCGGCTGGCAGATTCAATGACAAGCCATACACATCAGTTGCCCAAGTGTACCCATCTGCGCCCCCTGTGTCTACAAACCCGTGTAATCAATACAGCGACAGCACTACCCAGACAAATACCCAAAACTCTCCTATTCCCTCAGCTACTCTACTTGTAGTTATTTCTTGAAATGACCGACAAGCCATAGTTCCTGAAACAACAAACACCCCTCGTGCCCACACACCTCCCAGCGGCCAGGGCCGGCAAACAAGAACACCCAATAAACTCCAGACCAACAAACTCATGTACCTTACCAACCGCACAAACAACCTGCCGATGAATGCTACGTATAATTATGGCCGCCACGTGCCAGCCACGACTGGAGGTCTGGAGAGAAACAGGAGGGACGGGAGGGGGTGCTTGACACAGTACCAGGCGTGCCAGGTAACAAAACACATACTAACTGTGTAGGGTAGGTATGCTGTAGATCTGGCTGCAGAGGTCTATGTTCAAGGGTGGTCGGACCCAGCGATCTGGTCATCGGGTTGTTGCAGATCCGACGAGATCTCTCGATACTGACTGGACAAGCTCTTACTTCTTGTTCTCGGGGAGGCATTGACTTTCTTTATCTTTTTCGTCTAGCCAGTGAACAGGGAAAATGGGGAGTTGTGATCAGGGAGGAGTCGAAAAAAGATCTGATATATGTCGCGATATTTTACACGTTTCACGCGATGGAGAATATTTGGAATTGGTTGTTGCTTCAAGCTCAATTTTACTTCTCACCACATATGTACATATCGTACTCTGCACCCCCAGGCCTTTCAACAGCATCTTCTCATACCTTGCCCCTCAACGCGAAGGGAAGGGAAGGGAAAAAAACACTCAAAGGACGTCTGAGCAATATATACAGAACAGCCGCTGACCATATACCAAGTAAGTCGTCTTCCTCAAACCCCCTCCCCTTCATTCCCGCATCCAATTCACATCCCCTACCTGAGCCCAGATGAGAGAAATCAGACAAACGCAAAACAAACCCCTCTCCCCTGAGCGCGCGTCAAGAAAAAAAAGGGAGCCTCCTTCTTCCTGCGCCCTTCCAACTTCTATCGTGTTCCGCTCCATCTTTTTCAAACAACCGCAATGCATTTGAGAATAAGCGCACGAAACAATGAAAAATGGCAAAATGCTCCATGTTTGCGAGGGGGCAAGCCGTTGAACAAATGAGACCGAGAAAGGAAACAACTTCTTCTACATTGATGCTCTCTCAGCGTCGTCTTCAAGAAATCGGAGGAAATCATCCAGCTCAAAAAGTAAAACAAATGGAAGAAAAAAGCACCACCTGTATGGGATGAAAGAAGAAGAGAGAAAAATAGTATCATCTGGCTCAAGTTTTTGCATCTTCGTTTGCCGCAAGCGAATTATCACGACATGCCCCCGGCGTCAATGGCGTGTGGTTGGCTCATGGTCATGGGCATGCTCAGGGTCTGGAGGCTGTTGTATGTTTGCACCTGCCCGAGACCGTTGTTCCCAGACGACTGCGAGTTGTGGGGGGCCGACGTGGCGTTGCGGCTGCCGTTGACAACCTCGTCGAGCATCGGGGCGGCAATGTAGCCGGCCTCAGACGTTGGTGAAGCGTCCTCGATTGACTCAAGCTGGTCCTCGCCCGAGTACTGGTCATCCTCCTCGCCGGAGTGGGTGCTGCCCTCGGCGCCGTCACCGCGGTCATGGGTACGCTTGTGTCTGTAAAAAGAGAGTTTGTCAGTACCTGCTGTAAAGAAACAACAGAGGTTAGGAAACGAGGTGGTGCATACTGTGCCAGGTTGTCTGATCTGGAGAATGCTTTGCTGCAATGTGTGCACTTGTACGGTCTTTCCTGGGTGTGTGTCCTGACGTGTCTGGTAGGTCTTGTCAGTTATCCGGCCGGGTATTCCATGTGTTGATAGGAGAATAAAAGATCGGTCTTACCGCTTCAAATGCTCTAACCGCTTGAAGATACGCCCGCACTGTGGAATGGGGCAGGAGTGAGACTTGGTCGGATACGGGCCAACTTCCATGGCTGTCGCAGATCGGGCCCTCCGAATGACATTGTGACTCGCCTGCATCGAGACGCGCGGCTCGTTCATGGCAGACATTTCGTCGTTGGTGAGCGGAGAGTAATGTGTTTGCTGCAGAGTCATAGGGTTGAGCGAGGGGCTGTCCACAGCCGTCATGTGCCCATGCCCATGGCCAGGGGTAGTGTGGCGGGAGTAATCGACAAGGTCGTGAGCCTGGTGGCTGCCCAACGGCATCCCCTGGTTGCTGTACGTCAGACCTGGCGGTGAGGTATCCAACTCGTCACCTTCGGCAACCGGGCCGACCGAGGCAGAAACAGATCTCCTGAGATCCGAGGGACGGTGAGCCGCCGAAGTAGCCGCCGCGACAGACGCTGTTGCAACCGCAAGGGATGGGGGGATGGACGAGCGCCGCCTCCTTTGCTTGTAGGTCGGTGACCCTTCAAGCACAGAGTAGACGTTGTTCGAGGGATAAGTGCGAGGATATGAGGGCGCAGCCAGGTTCGAGGTCGGCAGCTGCATCATGTTCATTGGGCCTGTGTGGTTGAGATGATCCGGGATGGCGCTGTAAAGACCAGTCTCCTCGTTTGCGATATACGCAGGTTCGCCAGTGATGGCCATGGACTGCTGCGGGGGCGTCAGGGGTTCGAACGAAATGCCCCTCTGGCTGTAATCATCGAAATGCGACGACACGAAGGAAGGAGCAGGCGAATACTCCAAGCCGAAAGCAGGCATCGATGTGTGCCGTTGGTGCGACTGCGTCACCGGGACGCCGTTCGCATTGTACTGAACACGCGGGTACTCGGCCTCCCGCTTGATCATCTGCTGCGGCGGAGGAATTGGAGCCATAGCTGGGGCCATCGCTGGAGCCATTGTCGGGGCCATCGTCTGGGCCATCGTTGGGGCCATAGTCGGAGCCATATTCGGAGCCATAGTCGGGGCCATGCCCATCGCTCCGTACGGAACCATGGATTCCATCCCATCCGTCAAAGGCCCCATCGCCTGCGGCATCATCTGTGGTGGCGGCATAGAGTCCAGGGAGGACATGGCTGGGGAGGGTGCCTGGGCCTGGTAGGCGGATTGTTGAGGGTTGAAGGATGAGGTGCTGGCTTGCTGGGCTTTCGAGAGCTGCTCGTACAGCGACTGTGACGAATCGTACTGGAAAGAAAGGGCAGGCTCGCTGACAGCCACTGTTGTCGCCTCCTGACCCATCTTCTCCCTCTTGAGATCCCTCTCAAGGGCGTCCAGGAAGAGCCTGTCGTGCGGGACGCTGTACCAGTAGAAGACCTTCTGCTTCTTTTGCGTCCGGATGCAGTTGTTCTTGTACAGAAAATCGAGGAAGGGGCTCTTGGGGTCCTCCAGCGAGGCGTCGGCGCCTGACTTGAGATTCCTCAAATCTGAGAAGATGCCTTCCTCGAACTTCTTGGAGTTCTTGACCGGGCGCCCAAAGGCGTGGAAACGGAATGAGAGACATCTTACGATGTCCGTCCCTGAGATGTGAAAGAGGTTGTTCCAGAGCACGCACGAGACGTACTCGCCCGTGGGAAGAAGAAATCGGCGAATGTACTGATCGGGCGTCCAGTCAACAGGCGCCGAAATGAGAAAGTACTTGACTGCATGAGGATGTCAGCGGATCCGCTCCCCGGGACTCCCTTAGCGAGATTACTCACGATTGTCAACTTGTTGCAAAGCGTATTGAGCGTCTTGTGGAAGGGCTTGTTGAGCTTCGGCACTCAAACCAAACGTCTCTGGTTTTTGTTGCGAAGCCATGGCTGCGTTTGGCGCGTACATGATGCAGGAACCCCACGGGAGGTGGTTTGGGGCGAAAACGCCGCGCTTTCTCTTGCTGGTCGAGGGATCAACACAGTTGATGCGACCTTGGTCCCAGTGACGTGGGGAACTGAAGCGGAAAAAAAGAAATCAATCGCCTGCTGCCGCGACGTGGAAAATGCCGAGGCCGAGTCGGTGCTTGTTCCTAGGCGCTGCCTGAGAACAAATGTCGATGTTGGTGTATGTTTCTTCAAGTGTCGAGACCAGCCCGCAACATAAGAAAATGTGCAATTCAATGGCCCCTAGATTGCGTCAAGCGAATGGTAGGGGTGTATTCGAGCCGGTCGGTTTGGTGCGGGATGCTTTGGTGGTGCGACGGGGGAATGCGGTGTCGGTGGGGCGCAAACTCGGCCGGGAAACAATGGGTGAATAGACGAAGGCTTTTGTTTGAACGAAACGAAACCGTTCAAAGGATGCCTGGGTATCGTTGACTATCAAACAGGTCCACGGGGTTGGCCGACAGGGTCGAAGCGGCGACGGACGGCGGGCTGCGACAGGAACTGTCTGACAATTTGGCGCGAGAGCACTGCCCTCGGAAAGTGCGGAGTGGCGGCGACGACGACGACGATTGGAAAGGGAAAGAGTCAAAAATATGCGTGCTCGACACGAGGTCTAGAGTAGCGAGTCCGGTGAAGGTAAGTGGTAGGGGCGGGAAAAGGGCGTTCGTTTCCTGCAAGAGTCCCACGAGAGAAGGAAAAGGGAAGAATGCGCGGGCGCAGAAGAGTCGGTTGAGAAGAGTCGGTCGGGGGGTGTGGAGGGCGGTGCTGGGGGGTTTAATGACAATTCCAAGTGGTCCCTTCCTGTCCCTTGCCTTGCTCGGGCGCGCCTGGGGCTGCAGTCAGGCAGGGGTCTTGAGGGGACTGACCCAATCGTGAAGATGGCCCAAGCGTCAATGGCAAGAGTGGGGTCGCCAGCAGCCAGAACCCAACACCGCGCACTTGGGAACCTGGACGCTGCCCTTCCTCATCCCCCATTGCGCACCCTACGATGGCACGGCGGGTGGACAAACCGGACACGTCCATGCTGATGTCGCGTGGCTCAGATTGTCCGGCCCAGTTTGGGAACAGACGAATATTGGCAAGCATTTACGGGTGCGACCCTGCCATTAGAGCCTCCCGCTGGCACGCCAGTTCAGAGCAATCAATCGGCTGTTGAGTGCATTGCGTGGGCCACCGAATGGCGACGGCTTGACCGTCCGCCGTCTCCCGGTATACGGGAGCGTCCCTGTAGAAAACCGGGGCCGCCATGAGTGGCTCTCCACAGACTCACCGACGTCTCTCTCATTGCTGAGTCGGTCCTTTGTTGCCTCCGTCCTGCGAGTCTCTTTAGTCATTCGATGCCAGTCCATGGCAATGGCGAATCGAACATGTCCGCCCTTGAGCTGGCAGAACAATGATGCTGGTGGCGCATATGGGAGGAGCCCAGATGAGCATGTCATTAAGGCTGGATGGCAAGATGGAGGCTGTCAGTCAGTCATTCCATTTCACTGTCTCAACAAGTGGCTAACGGCTCAACCCTCTTCACCGGGTTGACACGTCCGTCGTCGTCCAACAACAAGGAGCTGAGTGGAAAGTGGCTGCGATTGGACACTGGCGGCCACCGCGGCGCTCAGTCCTGTGGCTTTTGAATGCTCTTTGTTTGCAGCTCTCTTGTTTTGGGCGCCGTTGAAGAGAAAAGCATTGGCCATCAACTCCTGGTTTGAGGATGCGGAAGCGCTCTGGCAGCCACAACCGAGGCGGCCCTCTCTGCGGCCACTGCTTGGGTTCCTCACCCGAGCTTGGCCGCTCCATGAAATTGCGGTACACAAAAATATCCCACCACAACTGGCGGAGGGCATCGCGGCGTTGATTGGGCATTCCCCCTGACTGGACCGCCGACGTACTTCGTAGCGTTGTAATTGTCTGCAAGCCCGCAAGTTGTGAGACGGCAAGGGCGGCGAGAAGGCACCGCAAGATCTGCTTGTGTCCCTCCCACTTGTCCATCTGGCTGGTTTGCTGGGTTGGATTATGCCCTGGCATGCGGTGCTACAACAGTGTCTTTGTGTGGGCAATGATAAATGATGGGTCTTGGCTCATCTCGTTCGCTCAGATAATGGTGGAGAGCTCGTCAGACCTCCAACTTTCTTGAACCGAACCTAAGCCCATGGTTCTTGTTACGCAGATCCAACAATGTCTCTTGTGTCTGTCTTTGGTGTTATTGTCAGACGCCAAATAAGAGCTTGTTTGAACAGCGCGGATGAGCAAGAGAGGAATCTGATGAGGATTGATGGGGCTGATGACCTCAACAATCTCCACCACAGTCGAGAAAATTCCTCGATGCAATCAGCCCAGGCTCGCTGCGAGCACGCGGGGAGCTCGAGCCGTTGCTCTCGGAGAACCACATGCTCTGCCTTCTTGCTGTCTGCCAGTTTCCGCATCTGTGCCGCGCTCTCGGTGGGAGGGTGGTCACCTGCAGCGTGCAGGCGGGCGGTGCCCAGCCACACATTTGAAGCACCCTGGTCAATTCTGAAACATGCTTCAGAAATAGCTCAGCGCGTTGTTGACAGGGTCGCGCTCGTTCTGGCCCTGCGTGGGTCTTGGCGCCAGTGGAGATGCTTTCATGTTTGCAGCTGGCAGCGGCGCCACTCACAGTTGGCTGCCCGGCCAAGGGTCTGCTCAGTCAACAGCCGATTTGTGCACTTCGACTTCTGCTCCTCCGCAGTCTGCTCCTCCGCACCTAGAGAGCGACCTCATCAGATCGACACCGCGCCGCAGAGACCCGGGCGGCCCCACAGAATGCCCTCTTGCTCGGCGCTCATCATCGTCTTCATGCCCTCATCCGTTCGGGACGGCACGGCGTTGATGACGACGTTGGTATTTTCAAGCGAAGGGGATGCTTACCGAGCTTTTGGAAACATCGCCAATTCACATCATGGCACTGTGCCGGCTGCCCTCAGAAGCCTAAGGCGCGCAGCATGCAAAGCATCCAAACCGGAAGTCGGGCCCTGGACTCTCTGAAACACCAGCTCGCTGCGTCACAAACCTCCCCATATGTACATATTCCGTACCCCACGGCAAGAAGCGAGCCCCGGGATGGTGGGCGGGCGGGGGACCTGGCTAGAGTTGAGCAAACTTGAACCTGCTTCTTGGCTTCGTCCGTACGAAGCACAGGTCACGGGTTCTGCACATGGCGTGGAGTTGTGTAACGCCCGGCACTACCGACCCGATCCCGCACGCAAGAAGGGGACAATGGGGACATGGATGAGGAAGACGGTAGGAGATGCCGTTTTCCCTCAGGCCGTTTTTCTCTTCCGGATTGCTCTGGTCCTCGTATATCCCATCACCATGGCGTCAAGTTTGCTTGGAGCCTAGGAAGACAAGATGGAGACAGAGATGAAACTGGTAGTTTGCGAGCAGGCAAGTTGGTTGTGTCCGGTGATTCTGGTTTTCGGGTTTTGCTTGCCGCCTTCTAGTGTTTGGGGCTCTGTGGATGGTTTGTTTCCATCCAGCTGGATGCATCTTCTTGGCGAGGGATCCCCGACCTGGCTCTGCACACCTACATAGGCGATGATGTGAGGTGGCAGGCCATTTCATCCGGGCCATTGCGGGCGTCGCGGGGTCCGCGAAGATCCGTTATGACGCTAAGTCAGGGGGGCAGAATGGTCGACCCCGGCACACAAGCACGGCGGGGACAACACAGGCAAAGATGGTGTTTCAGATCTCTGAGGAGAACAAGCTCCTTCTTCGTCAGTTCGCGCCTTGTAGTCGCCAGAGGGGCCATCCATGAAAGAGACGGAGCTTCAGCTCTTCAGGATTCTGATTGGCGGTTGGACTTGATTTTCTATTCTTTTCACTGGACGCGCCGAACGAAGCCTCGCCCCGTATTGGACCATGCCGGGGCTGCCGTGTGTAGCCAAGAATAGCAGCCGGGGCGGCCATGGGCATCGGCCGCAGCCAGGGACAGAGCCGGAGATCCAGGATTTCCCGCCCTATCAACGGCCTTCAGATCCCGCGCCGTACCATCTCCGAGAGACTGTTTGGCTAACCGTTGAGAAGCTTCATCTCAATACCCGCCCAGGCGGCGGTAAGCAGCTGCCAGCTGTTGTGCTTGTACACAGAGGCAGGCCACGACTGCGCACGCATCCCGGTGTGCAGACACAGCATGACCAGATCTGAACCATGGGATGAGGGATCTGTGTGTGCCTGTGCGACGGCGAAGCTGGGCAGAATTGGGGAGAAAGCTGTGGCATGAGCTGGATCTGGGATGGTGGTTCTGTGCCCGAGCGGGAAGTTGAACCACTGGGCCACCCGCTTGCCTCTATTGTTAGCGACAGCTACCGCGCTGTAAAATCTTGTGTCAAGTGAGTTAAACAAAAAAAGAGACGATCTCTTGGGCTTGTTGACGCTGTTGCCAAAATCGCAAAGAGACCCGGTGTTGAATCTCCATGTCTCAAACTGTCCAGCCAGTCGTCATTGGCAAATGCCAAGGAAGATCCAAATCCGAAACACAAAGCAGCGATATTCCGGTACTGGCGGATCTCGAAACAACGCGAACAACCGATCCCACTGTCGAGGCAACGGCGGGAAGCCGGCGCAATGGGATTATGCCGCCGTCGTCTCCTGCAGCTTCAATTGGTGTTCCTGGCAGCCTGCATAGGCGGGGCGGTCCTCGTCGGCCGTGTGACCGCGAGAAGCAAAAAAACCAAGCGGCCCCGGCACCTCCTGATGCAACCATCACCAGGACCACGTCCTCAGCAGGAAAGGGGCCTCTTGGGGAGCGGGGTAGCTCAGACATTCCACCAGAGGGGAACGGCTGCTGTCCAGATTCAGCCGGGCCCGCGTCGGCAAAGGGCCCGAAACAAGCAACATTGTGCTTGGTGACGGGTCTCAGGGGCCAGGGAAAGAGATGAAACCAGGCGACAATGTCGCAGTGTCTTCCAGAAGAACGGCATGTGGCTTGACACGGGAGGGTCGATTTCGGACGAGGGTTGGGCAGGGGTTCAACGGTCGAAGCGATCCATGTTGAAGCTGTGGTGGGAGCTCGAAGCAAGGATTGAGCGTACGGAGTAAGTCTCCCAGCCTTTTTTTTTCGATCTTCTTGTTTCAAACCAGACCTGGGTTCGACTTCAGAGCCAGGTGATAGTTGGAACCGTCGCTGGTGAGAAGCACAGGAAAGAGGGTCAGTGTTTGTCGAAGAATGGAAGCGGGTTGGTGGGTGTCTGTGAGGGCTGAAAGGTGGTGCTTGGTGGTTGTGGGCCGTGCACACAAACCCATTCTGCCAAGGTTCTCGCTGGGTGGCTGGACCTTTGACACAGACCTCACATGTCTCCACCAGCACCCAACAATCAAACCTCACATCTGCCCGGTGCGATGCAGGCTTTGTCAAAAGTGTAAGCCCGTTCTATGCTGCCTAAGCGAGAGTCTTCTGGGCTATTCTCTCACAACAAAAACTATGGCTGGCAATTCCAGCGAAACTCTTGAAGTGGAACAGAGTCGGATTATGGTTCATGCCTGTTAATTCTGGAGTAGCATTGGGGGTCGAGGAAGGGCACTCATCCATCATGACAAGACGTCGGAAGACATGACAGGGCTTGATGGCAACCTCCAACATCGCCCCTCTCTCCCCCTCTCACCACTCTACGTCAACCTAGTAAACTCGGGGTAGACAACCCTGGAATGGGACTCTCCTCGCTACCACCCTTTCCTTCACCCAGTTGCTCACCGATGGCAACAACAGATCGATTATCTGAAACCGCCAAACCCCGAGGGCATGATCTCTTCCTTCCTTCCATCGCGGGCGATTCTCCATGCCCCTGCACCAATTTGCATGCATGCCTTTCCAGGGGCATCAGGCCCAGCCTCGTCTGCGCTCGGACGGAGGAACCGCAGGGAATGTGGCAAGCAGTGGCCGGGGAAACCCCGGCATGGTTCGAAGTCAGTTAGTTAGTTGGAGGCGTCGAACTGGTTGGACGGTAACAGGACGTGCCCGCTAGAACTCGCCTGGCCCCTCTCTCCCAGGGACCGGATCCAAATGTTATGTCATAGCCCTGGCCGTCGCCTTCCACTGGTCGAGGTCGGTGGCGTTGTTGTTGGATTGCATGAATTTCAAGTCCGGATATCCTGGACCGTGGCACGTGGCCAGCCAGCGAGACTCAGTCGCCTTGCGATGGTGATGTAGCCCCTGATGATGAGCTGAGTGAGCCTGATGGTGAGCAAAACTGGTTGGTGAAGGGGCGCTAGATGCATAGCATGATCTACTACTGCGGGTTGATGACGGGGAATATGGAGAAGGGAGCTCGAACCGCTACCGGCATGGCCTCCGTGATCAGCCGTGCGAAGGAGGGTCGCCTTGTCGGCTCTTTCCGCTTGGACGTCATGGGGTAGCTCTCGGAAGCAAGCCGAAGTGGATGGATGGCCGTCGTCACAACCTCCTGATCTAGAGTCAGCATACCGCTGAATTCAGCCGGACCATACGCCGGGCCGAAATAAGGCATGGAAAGCTTGTCGAAGACAAGAGAAAGAGACCGAACGCTGCTAAGTCGAGAGAGGGCATCCGGGCATGGCCCGACAGCCACTAGACACTGAAATTCTCATTTGTCACTGCGGCAGCCGTAGTGGATTCTTGCTCAATCAACGGGACAGCTGGAAACGAAACGATGTAAGTCGGGGCCAAGTGAAGACTATGTTTTGACCATGGTAAAATAACAGAATCGCAGAGTGTTGTTGAAGAAACTAGATGGATTTAAGCCAATGTTATGCTGAGACTTTGTTGTATTCTCTCCCCTTAGTCTAGGTTTGTACAGTAGTACCATTCAGGGGTATCAACATTCAGGATCTCTCCAAATCACCCTCACCGCCACCACCCCATTAGAGCCCCTTCAACACCTTCTCCATCCCCTTCAACTCCTCTCGCACCTTCGGGCAGTAATGCTTTTTGAGCAGCTCCCCCTCCCACACCGTCGTCGTAAACGGGTTGCTGGCCTCTATTGTCTCCGCCAGGGGCTTGTACGTGCCGTCGCCCTTCCTCTCCTCCGTGTTCCACAGCGCGGCAACCTTGCGATTGTGGGTGTGCACGACATCGTGCAGCATGCCCAAGACCGCCTGGCACGACTTCTCGGGCACATGCAGCGCCACCGACATGAGCTGCTTGGTGAAGGCCGCGAGACGCAGGGGCGGCACGGAGCGGATGTTCCAGGGCGGGAGGAGCACGCCGCTGAGGCAGCGCATCAGGAGGACCGTGGTGGTTTGCAGGTTGACCTTGTTGCTCCTGCCGGTGGCTTCAGACGAGCCGTCGGTAGGGTCGGAGAGGTGGGGGGATTTGGCGCCGAGTTCGACGTCGGGGTTGACGGAGAGGCTGAGAAGACTGCGGTAGAGGTTGGTGATGAAGAAGGAGAGGTCAAGGTGCAGGTCGCTACGGGCGTTGTGCGCGTCCTGGCCTTGGAGCAGAGCGAAGGCGGTGACCGTGCAGAGGAGGGCTTCTCTGCTGGTGTCGCGGATGGCGGAGAGGCCATCGTCGTCTTCGTCTTCGCCATCTGCCTCGCCATCCCCCTCGTCTCCAGTGCTTTCGCTGTCGCGGATGAGATCCTTAAGGGCTTCCAGAAGGTCGCCGAAGAAATCCTGATTGATCAGATGCGAGTACTTGGCAAGACCTTCGAGGACAGCTCCCATGAGATGCGGGACGCGCGCCTTGAGAATGCGGAAGTAGGCGGCAAACACCATCTTCAAAATCTCTGACTGCGCCTGCTCTCTCTCTTCATGACTGACAGATGCGTCGGCATGAGCCATCACCTTGTCTGCCTCCTTCTGCTCCTTCAGCAGCTTCCGTTCTCGTTTTGTTCGGAACTCCCGCTTCTGCTTGGGCTTCTTGCCGTTTGGCAGGTCGCTTGGCCGATCAACTCTGTCATGCGAGGCCTTGCCAGAATACTCGCCGAGCAACCGCAGGTACAAAAACGTGTTCAAAACGCTCTCGTCAATCCGGTACTCGCGAGCCTTCATCATCTTTGTGATCAGTGAGACTGCCTCCTGAGAAGCCTTCCCGTCCTCATCCTCCTGGAATAGCTTCTCCAGAGCTTGCCGGCACTTGACAAAATCGCTGTCCAGCCTGCGACCGCTTAGTTTCCTGACAAGGATCCTCAAGAGCTCCCCCCGGAAGTTGAAATGCGGCACCGCGTCCACAAGTGTGCAAGCACAGGTAAAGGCAATGCTGGAGATAGGCTGCCCCTTTTTCCGGCTCCCCGTCGCGGGCGAAATCGCATGTTGTGCAAGAGCCTTGATGTAACCTTGGTAACCCGTGACAAGGGCCTGTTCGTATGTCCGCAGCGTCTTCACGTCCTTCGAAAGCTTCTCCCCTGCCGGGTCTTCTGACGCAGGTCGTATCCTGTATCCGGGAATGACATCCTTGTAGACGGTCATTTGAGTGACGATGCAGAGCTTTTGAATGGCGAGAATGCGAGACTCCCCGATGCGCGCCAGTGCCTTGAAAGCGCCGGGATGCTCCTCCGGATTCTCGTTCAACTGTGTCGCAATCTTGGCCAGCTCTTCCTGGGCCTTCAGTATCTGCTCGCGCTCGGGAATCTTGGGTTCTTCGGGGGCCGCAACTTCGGGCTCCTCCTCGACGGCAGCATCGTCTCCCTGGCTTTCAAGCCACTCGGCGTCGCTCGCTATTGATTCGGCGTCGTCTTGTGCCTCCCATGTCCCTGAGGCCGTCTTCACGGGGAGCCTGCCTGAGGCCTCAATGGCCTTTTTCTTCGCATCCTTCTTCTTGCCCTTCCGGGTTCGCGACTCGTAGTTATTCTCGAGGTTCCAACTAGAGGCACTCTTGAAGAATGCCTTTTGAACTTTGGTGTCGCTGGTCGCTGAGTCGGGTCCTTCTTCGCGGGGAGGCGTGACCCTTCTCCGTTTGGAAGGTCGGGAGGCCATTTTGTCTGTAGGCAGCGGTCTGGTGGAGAGGTGGTGCTGTGTGCTGGGCGCTGATGTCGCTGGAACCTGGGAATTTTTTTCGGATGCCGAGAGATGGGAGAGCACCAGCCCCACCAAGTTTAAGCTTATCGGTACATTTTGGTTGGATCTTGACATCTTATCGGCCCCCGCGACCCAGAAAATTTCTGGAAATAATGGCTTCGGTGAGAGAGCTGCCGAACAATTGTCGGCTGCAGCTGCGGACAACGTAAAAATTGTCTTTGCGATTGTCTTCGCAACTTTGTATCCCAACCATTGACGGCTTGTTGTCTAGCACAAAACACGGCCTGGCTGATATTCTATTCGAATTGAAGCCTAGTTCTCTCCGAATCACCAGCAACTCCTCCATGCGCATTTGCTAAACCCCCCACGAACACACTGCCGACGACTCTCGAGGTCCCCTTCTCCCACGATGGCGTCGTCCCTGGCCTCGCAGTTGGCGCAGATTGCGGCCAACTCGCGGACGAGCTTGAACGCCAAGGCCCTCAAGGCTACGCACTCCAAGTCCCTGATTTGGGAGCCCCGAGTCGCCGCAGGCCAGACCTTCCCCGAGATCTACCAAATATGCTCCGAGGGCTTTGAGGAGCTCTGCCATCTCGACCCACGCTTTGCTCTCTACAGCACCACGCTGTTTAGCGAGCAGAGCCAGGAAGCCGACCGCATTCAGATGACGGCTGAGGAGAATGCGGCTCTGGACAAGCGCGTCAACTCCTTCCTCCACTTGGTTGGAAGCCGACTGCGGCTCATGCCTGCCATCAAGGCGGTCGAATGGTTGATTCGGAGGTTCAGGTATGCTGTGGTGTCCTGAGAGACGGTTTGGCCATGCTGACAAGGCCCCAGGATTCACGAGTTTAACACAGCGACCCTCATCACTACCTTCCTCCCGTACCACACCATCCCAGCTTTCGTCACTCTCCTTTCCATCTTGCCAGCAAAGTTTCCCCTGGAGTTTAGGTTCTTGGATCCCTATATCCGGTCGTTGACATCTCCGCCCCGGGCTGCGATTGTTCAACAAGCCACCAACCGGCCAGAATTTCTGTCGGCTATTTCTCAGTACACCCTTGAATCATGCAGAGCCAAGCAGGAATATCCCGGGCTGGTGTCGTTCTGGGGCGGTGTCACGGCAGAGGCTGTCAATGCGATGCTCGACAAGATGCGGTCAGGCAGGAGGAGTATCCAGCTGGAGAACGACCACACCCTTCTTCAGCAGATTGGGCCAGTCCTTAGTGAGGCCATGGTCATGAAGGAGGTTCCCGGCATTCAGATCGCGAGTTACATGATTGTCACTATTTTGGCTGCCAAGGGCAGCCTGAACGACGTTGCTTTGGCCGCTTTTATGGATCAGCTCGTCCATGGCTGGACTGTTGATACCACCCGGCCTGGCCTCGTCTGCCTTTGCATTCTCGCCCAGCACCGCTCAGCCAAGCAGGTTTCCGGTCGCGTTGCGAAGGCTCTCATCAAGGTCCAGAATTTGGCCTCCACTCTGGTGGAGATCGGCCAGCAACACAGGGTCGACAAGTTGGCAAACGGGCTGGCTCTTGCCTTCATTGACAGACTGTCCAAGAAGGGCGATGGCCGCAGCCTCCCTGCTGTCACCTCAATCTTGCTGT
This sequence comes from Collariella sp. IMI 366227, assembly GCA_027946355.1. Classification (NCBI taxonomy): domain Eukaryota; kingdom Fungi; phylum Ascomycota; class Sordariomycetes; order Sordariales; family Chaetomiaceae; genus Collariella; species Collariella sp. IMI 366227. Next base: position 1,894,249 of record JAPEUS010000003.1, on the reverse strand, counting down.
CCAACCTCCTCCAAGAGAAGCAGATCAAGGTTATTTACAAGTCCCTGCTTCTGGCAGCCCACAAGCTCAACGACCAGGTTGACGGAGATGGCCACCTTCGCAAGGAGATTGGCGCATCGTTGGTCAGCCTGTCGCAAGCCCAAGGAGATGCGGGGGATGCTGTCAGGTCTGCCCTCGAGGAGATTGATTTCAACATCGAGGAGCTTGAGCTTAAGCTTGGCGCTGCAATCCGCTCCAAGCTTGCCATCGAGCAAGCCTCGGAGGGTGAAAAGGAGGGTCAGGAGGCCATGGCGGTCGACGACCAGCCAAGCCTGGACTCGACATTCCAAGAGTTGGCAAAACTGGAGCCTGCGACAGCTTCTTGCCTCGCTCAGGAGCCAGGAAGCCTGTTCAACGATCTCTGCACCATCTTCTTGTCGGCTGCCGCCACCGAGGCCGACCTCCAGAAGTTCGACTCCGCACCTGTTCTCAGCCGACCTCTGGCTCCGAGCAACTCGTTTTACTTCAGCTTCTATCTGCGCGTTTGGTGCGGGCCGTTCCCCACCTTGGCGAAGGTGGCAGCTCTGGACCGCGTCAAGACCCGACTCAAGGAGGCAGACTGCGCCAGCAACGATTTCCAGGCCATTATTCCTTACTGTGTGGCCGCGCTGAGCGACCCCGCCAAGAAGGTCCGTCGTGCCGCAGCAGACCTCGTCGCCGTTCTCGGATCCCTTCTCAAGAACTCGGACAAGTTGCAGCAGCTTTGGGGCGCCAAGGACTTGTACGGCAACGATGGTGTCCCTAGCTCACTTGACCATGGTGTCCTCGAATCTCTGGTTGAGTCCGTCCTCATCCCATGCCTCGAGGAGTCTGTTTTGCATGAGGGCCACATCGTGGCGGCCCTTGTTGGTGCCCTTGAGAGCTCAAAGACGTCCTCCGGTAAGGATGCTCAGAAGCGTCATCTCTCTCACGCCGCAAGACTTTCCATCCTGAAGTTCTTGTGCGGCCATGCCGTGGAAACCCCGCTACTGACCGTCAAACTCCGCCTGCTTCGGGCACTCAACCAAATCAAGAGCATCTCGGGTATCTCCAGGGCTGATCTCTTACTACCGGTACTTTGCTGGTGGGCTGCTCTGGATAAACAGGAAGCCACCGCGCTTGCGGCAAGAGAATCCTTCGAGGAGCCGCTTCTTGATGAGGCTGTCGTTGACGTCGTCATTCCCAACCATGCCGTGGGTCTGGAGACGTTCTTCCAGCTGATCAACGACTCGAAGACTGCTCAGAGGCCCCATCTCGTGCAGGCTATCTTCAGCCGCATCATCAAGATGTGGCCCTCGATGAAGTCGGACACCAAGTTCACCACCGCCCGGTTTATGTACGCTCTCGCCCAAACCCGCCCGTCGGCCGATCAGACCTCCGTCGTAATGGAAGCCGTTGAGCTTCTGCGGAAGGTGGATTTGACAACAGATATCTTGCTTGACTTCATTAATTCGTTGCAAGACGAAGTGAAACTCGCAACAGATAAGCCGGCGAACAAGCGGAGACGTGTCAGCACAACGGAGCAGAGCCGGAGCGTGGCCTTGCAGAATAGCCCTGAGCTGAAGGCTGCTCTCAACAAGACTACGTTCGTCCTGGAGCTCGTGCAAGAATCCAACCCTGCCGAGCATCCCGAGCTGCTTCCCAGTCTCTTCACCACACTCTCGGATCTTCACCACCTCAGCATGATTATTGGTTCTGAGCTTGGCTACCTCCAAAACCTTGTCCTGAGCAGTCTTCTGGCTATGATGCCGGCGTACAAGGACAACAAGGATCTCATCATTGACGCCTCGGTTGGTCACGGCGACATCCTTGCCACTTGCATCCAGAAGTCCTCCAGCCCGGCTGTCATCAACTCGGCACTGCTCCTGGTGGCCAGCCTTGCCCGCACAGCTCCGGATGTTGTTCTGCAAAGTGTCATGCCGATTTTCACCTTCATGGGCAGCTCAGTGCTGAAGCAGGCCGACGACTACTCCGCCCACGTCGTGAACCAGACCATTAAGGAGGTGATCCCTCCGCTGATCGACACCTTCCGGAAGAGAGGTCGCAATGTGGTGGCCAGCACCAAGGATCTTCTTGCCAGCTTCGTTACCGCCTACGAGCATATCCCTTCGCACAGGAAGCACGATCTCTTCATCTCGCTTGTGCAGAATCTTGGGCCGGAGGACTTCCTCTTTGCCATCCTCGCAATGTTCGTCGATCGGTATGCGGCTACTGACAACATGATTACGTTTACCACGCAGATGATGAGCTCTTTCTCGGTTGAAATCCAACTGCAGACTCTCATCAAGCTTCTCGACTTGATCAGCGACATCTTCAAGCCCAAGCCGGCCCTCTCGAACGTCCTTCTTGGCAGCGACGACGCCGTCGGGGGACAAGACAAGATTGCCATCAAGCAGTTGAATCTCCTCCCGCACCTGCTTGCGAACAAGCGCCTGAAGCGTGAGATCACGCAGCTGGCCGAACGCGACGATATGGAGTCGGGCAAGATTCGCGATCTCTATGCCACTCTTCTCGAGAGCATCCTGAATCTGGCAGCCACCGTCAAGACCAAGAAGCCGCTCTTTACCCGCTGTGGCGATGCCTTGTCCAACCTCCTCAATTTGCTCTCGATTGCCGAGTTCATCAAGAGTGTGGAGGCGCTGCTCGACCGCCCCAATGTTGGTCTGCGGCAGAAAGTGTTGCGGGCTCTCGAGCTCCGGGTTGACAGCGAGAGCACCGGGGATCTCAAATCCAGGGAGGCTCTGCTTGCTTTCCTGCCCCAGCTGACCGCCGTCATCCGGGAGTCGGACGACATGAACTACAAGCACACGGCGGTGACGTGCGTCGACAAGATCTCGGAGAAGTATGGCAAGAAGGATTTGGACGCGGTTGCTGCTGCTGCGGCTACCATTGCGGGCGATCACTGCCTTGGCCAGTCCTCGCAGAGCCTCCGTGTCATGGCTTTGCTCTGCCTTGCCTCGCTTGTTGATGTCCTCCAGGACGGCATTGTCCCCGTTTTGCCGGTTGCAATCCCCAAGACCCTGTCCTATATTGAGCAGAGTCTGGTTGGCGAGCAGCCCGACGCCGAGCTGCACAATGCTTCGTACGCCTTCATGGCTGCGCTGGCCCAGCACATTCCGTACATGATCAGTGGCGCCTATCTCGACCGTCTGCTGGTTTGCTCGAATGCTTCGGCAGCTGCTGAGCTGGACGAGGAGTCCAACAGCAACCGGCTGCATTGCCTTCAGTTCCTGGCCAAACTGGCTGACGCTAAGGTTCTGTACACTTCGCTCAGCCAGAACTGGACCTCTGCCGCCAATCACGGGTCCTCGGTATGTTTTCCTTCACTAATGATGTTAGAGACTCTGCTAACCTTGAATAGGCCGTCAACGAATATCTCCAGATTTTGGGCATGGCTCTCGACAAGCATTCTAAGGCAGTCGTTTCCAAGAACGTCACTACATTGTCGACCATCTTCCTCAGTGTTATGGACCTGAGGAGAATCGTCTCCATTGGCACCACCAAGGCCTCAATCAGCCCGCCCCAGCTGGAAGAGGCTGAGACCAAGCTGGGCGACGACGCGCTCAAGATGATTTACAAGCTGAACGACGCCGCCTTTCGGCCCATCTTCTCCAACCTCATGGAGTGGGCATCGACGGCGCTCCCTAAGAGCGACGCCTCGGGCCGCACCCTCCGCCTTTTCGCCGTCTACGGCTTCCTCGACACCTTCTTCAGCAACCTCAAGTCCATCGTCACCAGCTACGCTTCGTACACTCTTGAGAGCGCCGTCAAGGCCCTCTCGTCGACCGACTTCAAGGACGCCAACGAAAAGGAGCTTTGGAAGCGCGTCCTGCGCACGCTCGCCAAGTGCTTCGAGCATGATCAGGACGGCTTCTGGCAGGCACCCGCCCACTTCGGCGCCGTCGCGCCGGTGCTGGTCGAGCAGTTCCTGAGCGCTGGTACCGTCGACGCGAGCGAGGACCTGATCCCCGCCGTCGTCGAGCTGGCGGCCGCGGCCGACTCGCAGGAGCACCACAAGGAGCTCAACGGTGCGCTGCTCAAGCACCTGCGCAGCGGCCAGGCGGCGGTCCGGTTGGCAGTGGTGAGGTGCCAGCAGGCGCTGACGAGCAGGCTGGGTGAGGAGTGGTTGCAGGCGCTGCCGGAGATGTTGCCGTATATCAGCGAGTTGCAGGATGATGATGATGAGGTGGTGGAGAGGGAGAACAGGAGGTGGATTGTGGAGATTGAGGAGAAGTTGGGTGAGAGCTTGGACTCGATGTTGCAGTAAGCTTGGGGGGTTAATGGGGTGAGATGGTTGCTATGTGAGGGTCCCTGTAGTTTGTACGAAAGGAGTTAATTGGATTGGAAAAGGGAGGGATATAGTAAATTAGACCTGAGTTCGTTCACTTTGTCGAGTGATGTTGACATTGACCCATTCTCACAACAGTTCTTACCTAAGGCACTCTAAAAACACATATTTTATTCTGATTCTTGCTCTCAAGATCCCTCCTTCCCTCAAGGAGCATGGACCAAAACGCTCCCCACCGGTTAGAAGACACTGGAATGGAGGATTAACTCCAATCTTCCCATGTTCATGATCAAGGTTGCTCCAGAAACGAACCCCTGAACTGGCTTGTGCCATCTATCAAACCCTAACCCGCATTTCGAGATCTGCGCTGGTCTGAGACCTTTGGTTTCCCATGTCGGGCTTTCTAAGACTGAGTTAGTCTCTGCCGACACGATTCTCGCGCCGAGGTGAATTCATGATCCGAAAGTCTGGGGTAATTTTAATTGAGTTTATGCGATGGTCTAGGACATCGCGTCTTGGGTGTGCACGTGTCGATGACGGGGCGTTCGATCGTGTTAGTGTTGTTGACTCTGCTAGTAGACTACTCTGTAACACGATATTTTTGGGTGATAAACTAAGTCCAACACTAACACCTCCGCCGTCACCCTACCGATGACCCTGGCCAGTCGGCACATCCCCAGAGCTAGCCGAGGCTCAGACGCACCAAATTGCGGCTTCGACGGTTGCCAGCACATGTTGTGGTTCTCCGCCTGGACCTTGGAACTTGAGAGCCGTTTCGTGTTGCCGTCGATAAACCTTATCGCATTTCCATCCTCCTAACCTGGGTGTGTTGTGATCTTTCGCCGACGGCGATACAATGGCCACATGCTAGAGCAACGAGTCATTGTGTTTTGATCCCACCAACCTACGACCAAGGTAGGTAGCCCAACCAACCTCAGACGCCAGACTCGCCGGAACCGGGCAGCCTTGAACACTCCCGACGACACACACACAAGCAGCCCGCCAGTCACCCCACAATGGCATCCAACCGCTCATCCTTCATCGCGAACGAGGGCCTCGCCCAGTCGCGCGGTCTCTCGGCGTCTATATCGGCTCTGTCGTCCACAGTCCCGTCTGGCCGCAATGCTGCCGCGTCGCACATCTCCAAGACATATCGCCAGGCCTCGACCCTGTTCCTCACGCGTCGTCTGCCTGAGGCTTTGTCAACTGTCTTACCGCTAGTGTCTCCTATCCCGTCTGAGGACCAGGAGGGCTCGTTTGAGCCTGCGCCGGTTGTTAGGGCCTCCCGGTCATCGAGGATCAAGGTCTGGAGCTTGTATCTTACTGTTTTGAATGCGATCCTGGAGCTCGACCCAGACGAGGGCAAGGATGCCTTTGGGACGCAGGAGTGGAAGGCCCTCTGCCACAAGGTTCGCGAGGGAGAGGTCTGGGAGGAGGTAGTCCGCAACGGCTACCACGGCGCCGAAGGGGACGTCGACGCAGAAGTGGTTATCAACCTGTAACGTTCCCTGTTTCCCACACCCCCATCCAACCTCACCCCATAACTAACACCCCACCCCCATCATAGAGCCACCCTTCTCCTCGCCCACTCGCACCCAAGAACTTAACCAAAAGCGCCTCGAGAACTACCTCGCGGCCTCGCGCACCCCCAGCCTCGACTCCATCTCCTCCAACCACTTCACCACCAACCCACCCACCACCTCCACCTCCCCCGCCGCTACCGCTCCCCACCTCCCACCGCCGCTCCGCTCCCAGCGACACCAACACCCCGCGACCTCGTCGCGCGCGTGAAACTCCTCGAGCTCTACACCCTCCACATTCTCCCGCGCAACGGCGAGTGGGCGTACGCGCGCGAGTTCGTCAGCGTCAGCCCCGTGCTGGACGACGAGCGGCGCGAGGCGTTCCTGCAGGCGCTGGAGAGCCTGCGCGAGGAGCAGGCCGAGGCGGAGAGGCGGGAGGAGGAGGAGCGGCGAAGAGGGAGGAGGCGATTCGGAGGATATTGAGGAGGCGAGGAGGTTGAGGGCGGAGAATGAGGCGAGGGAGAGGAGGAGGGTGGAGGAGGAGAGGGGGAAGAGGGAGAGCGAGGAGAGGGAGAGGGAGAGGAAGGTGAGGGAGAGGGAGGGAAAGAAGGCGACGGAGGGGGATTTTGGGGTGGAGGGTGGGGATAGTCCGCCGCCTGTGGTGGGGGTGGGGGTCGCCGAAGATGGGGGAAGGAGAAATGGGAGGGTTGGGAGTCAGTCTGGTGGTGGGGGTTGGCGAGGCCGAGGACGCCGTTGTCGAGGAAGTTGGGGTGCTGGGGGAGCGCGGTAGCCGCCCGCCCACGATGATGTCGAGGGCGGCGATGGCGTTGAATAACCTTAAGGCACTCGTCGACAATCTCGCTATGGCGTTCCAAACGAACCCGTATGCGCTGCTACGGGTGCTGGCGTTTATCATTGGGTTGCTCTTCCTGTTGAGCCGGAAGAAGATCAGAGAGAGATTGCGGCAGATTCTGGGGACGAGTTGGGGCAAGGTGAAGGCGACAGCGGGGATGGGGACCAAGGTCAGCTATATCTAAGTAACCAACGCTGGCTGAGGTGGGAGTGGGGGGTGTTGTGAAAAGCGAAAGGGGTTGGATTTCCTTTGTATTAGTATTCTTGCATCGCGCTGGCTGTTGAACTTTATTTCCTTTGTAGAACGCATGACACGACTATGTACTAGTTTAGCCCACACCACATAGATAGTATCAATATAGTGGTAGAGTAATGTGCTAGAAATCTTCGCAGTGCCGTTTTGATATCTCGTCTCTAAATGCCCTCAAACTCCTGAACGCCATCTACCCAGATACTCCCATATCCCTCAATACACCCCACAACAAAGCCCAAACCCGGGCCACCCCGTCACTAGTATGTCCCCGTCCGATTCGTTTTCTTTTGGTAAAATAGCTGCAGTCACATGTATCAGCATCCTCCACACCCAAGTCCAACATACAGGGGGAACTCACATCCGTCCTGGAACTACCCAGATTAATAATCTTGGGACACCCGTCGCGGTCCTTCTCGAGGCGGGTGCACTCGAAGCAGTAGAAGGCGTCCGAGATGCCCTCGCCGCCGCACACGACGCACTTGTTCTGGTAGTTGCCGAAGCTGCACTCGTCGCAGATGCGCACCAGCGTCGTCGGCCGCACGTACGAGTCGCACACGGGGCACTTGCCGTCGCACTTGTCGCAAAGCCGGCCGATCGCGATGCCGGACTGCTTACGGCACATTACTAGGTCGCTGGGGTGGGGGAAGAGGTTAGCGTATTGAAGGTGATGGAGATGGGTGAGGGGGTAGGAGGACGTACGGGTGATGGCGCGACATGGTGACGGGTTTGTGGTGAGTTGGCTGGAGTGGTTGGTTGTGGGAAGGAAAGAAGAGGGGAAGAGAAAGACGGAATGGCTGGGTATCAAGACTTTGGAGGTTTGGTTGAGGTCTCTCGCGGGTTCTTGTCGTGGATGGCGAGTTAGATTACACGCGACTGAAATTGCCGGTAAATACGTCACAAGTTTAGTCGCAACTCGGTGGCGTAATTCCAGTAAATTCCACAGTATTGCGAAATCGACCAAACTCTCGTTCCGGGTTAGGGTTATGTTGCTTTGCATTCTGTCTCTGAGCAGGAGAGCAGAAGCTCCATGCACCGCGCAACCACCGACGAAGGATCCAAGGACCACGGCTTGGTCACCATATCTGATTACTCTTACTCAGCGTTGCCCTTGAGCAACACATGCTACAGTTACACACCATTACTCTGTGCGACCGTCCACGAACCGAGCCCCTCGACAACGCTCTTGTGCGCTGGAGCCATCTGCTCAGCATCCCTCATCGTCGACCGCACACCGATGTCCAACGACTTCAAGATGGCGGAGATGGAAGAATCCATCTCATACAAACGCAAAGCGTCCCCGGAACCCACAGAGGAGGATTCTGTTGGGAAGCGCATAAGACTCGACGCTGGGGACAATGCGCCGTCGAACAATGACATTCGCGCCGAGCTGGAAGACAGCCCCGACGGATCTGTGCCAGGCGAAGAGGGTCGAAAGTACCGGAATATTGAAAAGTCACCAACAAGGACACATCGCCCAGAACCGGAGCCGGCACGGCGAAACTCATTGGATGCAAGGCGGCCGTCTGCGACTGCGGGCCCCCCCCCGCCCGGCGAAACTTCAGCATGGAAGAGAAGAAACGAGGGCAGCGCTTGTTTGGCGGGTTGGTGAGCGCGCTGAGTCGGCCACCATCAGGAGCGCAGCAGCAGAAGAGGCTCGAAATTGAGCGGCGGCAACAGGAGAAGGCGCAGCAGCGGCGGGCCGACGACGAGAAGCGCCGGACCGAGAAGCTGGAGCGGCTGAAGAGGATACGCGAGATCGAGCAGATCGGCCTCGACGAACAGGCGGTATGTTACGGCCACACTCTGTCGTGCTCTCACTTGAACGTCTAGCTGACCCTTATAGATGAAAACGCGGCATTCGACCATGCTGGCAAGGGCACACAGTCTACAGACAAAGAGCGAGCCCAAAGTGGTAAGCAGACAACTCGACCTCCCCAGTTCTTACATTGAGATTGACACTCTCAGCACTACCTCCCATGGGAGCCTAGCAAAGAGCAAGAGGACATCATCAAGGACCAGATACGCGCTGCCGAAGAGATGATTGACCGAGAGATGCGGGACTTCAAAGACCGCCGGGAGCGGCGGTTTAGAGAGCTGGGCGTCACTCCTCCGCCGCGATCCCCTACGCCTCCTCCACAAGTGGAAACGCATCAACCAGAGCTAGAACCAGAACCAGCGGCGGAATCGCGGCCAGATCAAGCCACTGTTGGTGAGCCCAAATCTCCGCCGCAAGAGACTAACCCCGATACCGATGCTGCGGCGCCGACGCCATCCAATACGCAGAATAATCACCACGAAAGGGAGCCTGACGAGAATGGAGACGAGGTGATGCAGGACGAGGAGGATATAGTGATCTACTAACCTGCATTTCCTTTCAACGCTTCTAGTCTACTAGGAAAAGTTGCCAAGTTGTAAGTGTTGGACGAACTGTATCTCTCAGTTCTATCTGCGCATATCTGGTATTGAAGGCGCTGGGCACGGGACTTGCCGAGGCGAGCCACGATCTTCCCTGGCAAGCAGCCCTGGAGCGGAATTCAGTGTCAACGGGATTCACGGGTTCAACAGGGTAGATAGGGGGATACCCCGGGGGCTGTTACCGAGGCTGCCTCGGAGTGGTCGGCGATTTAGGGGTGGCAGATCGATACGTATCGGTGTGATCTCCCTACGAGAGACATGCAGAATAATACCCATATTAGTAATACAGATGGAAGTCCGATGGATATGGCTTTTGAGCCGGTGACCGCATGATCGCATGAGGCGATATCGATGTATGAGCCAAGTTTAGAGACGGGCGGGATGGTCCCAAAACGGCCCCTCCTCTTCCGGTCTGGAAGTTGCCTCAGAAACGATATACCCCGACGCCCCTGCTCGACGGGTTCCATTGGTACAATCGCCAAGTCTTCAGCTTGGAGCTGGAATTCGAGGGGTGTGGGTGGAGATGTTGCATGAATGGATGAACCAAGCTGCTAGGCCCGGCAGTGAGCTTCCAAGGTTGTCACAAGCTGCGGAGAACCTAGGTTCCTTGAGACAAGGGGCACCTCCCCGACATCTCTCATGATCATCCAGACCTATAAGTAGGTGGCTGCATACCAAGGCAAGATAAACCAGCCGATACAACCTTCGAATCCAATTTCAATCTCATCATCACCCACTACGGAGCTCTGGTGTAAAAGCCTCAGTTCACTTACGCCAACACACCCAAGCTTTCCCTCCTTCTCAACACAACAACATCGACAACACAACCCCAATCGCCATCATGGCCACTACCCCCCAAGTCGACAAACTCCTCCCGTTCGACCCGCGCGCTTCGCACCACACCTACACCAGCCCCACCACCAACCGAACCTACCACTACCTCCTCGCCACCCCCAACAACCGCCCCGTCGCAACCGCCATCCTCATCCACGGCTTCCCCGACCTCTCTTTCGGCTGGCGCTACCAAGTGCCCTTCCTCCTCGCGCGCGGCCTGCGCGTCATCGTGCCCGACCTGCTCGGCTTCGGGCGCTCGGACGCGCCCGAGGAGCTGGAGGCGTATGGGTATAAGAGCGTGGTGAGGGATTTGGTGGAAGTTGTCAGGCATGTGCTGGGCGGCGGTGAAGGGGAGGAGAGTGAGAGTGAGAGGATTGTGGTGGGCGGGCATGACTGGGGCGGAGCGGTGGCATGGCGGTTCGCGCTGTGGTATCCTGAGCTGGTGAAGGGGGTGTTTAGTGTTTGCACGCCTTTTTTCCCGCCGGGGGAGCAGTATCGGAGTAAGAAGGAGTTGGTGAGGGTGCTGCCGAACTTTGGGTATCAGGTGCAGTTTGAGGGAAGGGAGGTAGAGGAAAGGGTAAAGGGGAGGGAGATGATTAGGGCGGCGCTGGGGGTTATGTATGAGGCGAAGAGGAGGGATGGGTTGACGGTGTTTGATGTGTACAAGGGATTTCAGCTGGATAGGATTGAGCCGGGGGAGATTGGAGAGAGTCCGTTGCTGAGTAGGGAGGAGATGGATTTCTATACGGATGAGTATGTCAAGAATGGGATGAGGGGACCGATGTGTTGGTATAAGACGGGGTTGATCAACTTTCAGGAGGAGAGGGAGTTGTTGGAGAAGGGAAAGACGAGGGTCACGATGCCGGCGCTGTTGGTGGTGGCAAAGCGGGATGCGGCGCTCCCGCCCGCCATGGCAGCAGCGATTGACAAGTATTGTGACAATATCGTCAGGAGGGATGTCGATGCCACGCACTGGGCGTTGTGGGAGACGCCGGCGGAGACAAACCAGCATATCGGAGAGTTCCTGGACAGCATCCTCAAGGACAAGCACTTGAAGGCTTCGATCTGAAGTCAACTGGAACCGCTGGTTGGGTAGAACTATTGTATTGAAGCGGCATCGTTGTGAGAGGTACCATCTGTTTTTGCTCGAATCCTCCGGTTCTCATTCCAGCTTTACCCAGAAATAACTACCCTGCCAGTAATTAATATCCTCCAGCCTAATGACGTGGGTCAACCGTGAGCTGTTCTCCGAAGCGCCTTTCTAAGTTCCCTCGACTACAGCGCTGGTCCTTTGCCGTCCTTGATACCGCCGTGGCTCATACATCCATAAGTATTTCAGCCTTTCCCAGGCAGCTACTCCTTTGCCACGCTGTTTCCCCAATAAACGTAGTGAGCCTGCGACACCGCGGTGAACGCCCTCCCCATGCCTGCATGGTCGGTCTTAGAGGACCTTGAGACGCCGGATATCGACAAAACCCATCCTCTCCTCAAAAGGTGGTCTAGGCGGTCCAACCAGGACCGTAGTGAATGTGGTGTTGGGGACGCTGCAAACAGGAGGCGCAGGTATGGGTGCTGTGTTCCACGTGTTCGCTAAACGCTTCATTGAAAGCCGTTGCTCTAACTTCGAATATTCAACACAGCTTTCACTTGAAGGTACGCTTCTGGCCCTCCACGGTGGGAACCGCTGACTTGGCCTTGTGTGGCTTGCCGCAGAAGTGGCACGCTATTTCGTTTGTCAGGGCACGAGTGTGTGGGGTTTATGGGAGCCGAACTCACAGTCTGACCGGTAGGCGCACTGGTTACAGAGTGCATGGCCCTGTGAGACCTTGGTCTTGCACTTGTCACAGGAACTCGAGTACTGAGCATAGGGATTCTTGGCCGCCTTGGAAAGCAGTTTGCTCTGGGAAATAGTTAGTCAGGACTCAAGCTGTTACATGAATAATGGATTTCAGAAACCAACTCACTTTTGAAATACCCGTTTGCCCTAGTGTAGCAGACTTCTTCTCGCCTGCTGCAGAGGAAGATGCCGAAGAGCCATAGTACATCTCGCTCTTCTTCTTGACACCAGGTGTGGCGAGAGTAGTCTTGTTCTTTTTCTGGCACTTGCCGCACACCATCTTGGCTAATTTCCTTGCAAAGTGGCAGACTAGTGGTTCCCAGTTCAGATATTGCCGGGTTTCGGATAATGCAATTAAAATAAGTGAAGAGCGATGATGATGCTTGAGCTGAGCCTGTGGTGTTGTAAGTCGCAAGTTGAGTCCAGGATGGGCAACGTCAGTGCTGTGGCTGGGCTTAGATAATTCTCAACCCTGCTCCTGGCAAGATGGAACATTGGGGGCGCAATGCGCTGATTGGCCGCGAAAATCGTCCGAAACAGCGGCAGGTTCCTCGCATGGAGCGCCGCCTTCAACGCTGTCGCAGCCACCACTAGCCAGTGGGTGGAGACAGATACAGCACCTTCAGAGCGTATCCAACAGCCTCGTATTAGCAACACTTCGATCAGTTTCTCAAAACAAGAAAAATTCAAGTTGCGCTCGGCTGCACCCCAGCCACACGCGCTGGTCGCCCTTGCCAGACCCCGACTCCGACGACGACGTCGCTTTTCTCGACACTTTGTGCGCGCCTTTCTCGATTCCGGCTTCGATCCATGATCCAACACTTCCGCTCTGACCGACGCGCGAACCCATTGCCTTGACCGGCACCGCCCTCTCCGGCATGACCGGCCGACCGCCCCCCGGAGGCTCCTCGACCTCCCGCAACGACCTCCTCCTCGATCTCGACAATGAACAGCCCGTCTACAGCACAGGGCAACGGTCAACCCTGACCGACGACGACCTCCTCAACTCCTACGCGTACGACCAGGATGGCGCCCAGCCGCGACCCTCCGTATCTTACGATGATTTTGTCGGCTCCGGTCAACCAAATCAGCCCGCCGGCAGGCCGCCTCCGGCCGGCGCCTCGACCTCCGCGTCCCGCCCTGTGGGGCCTTACGGCCCGGAGATTGACAGACAGTACAGCCAAACATCGGACCTGGGCAACTATCAAAGATACGCCGACGACTTTGACGAATACCCGGACGATGGAGGATCATATTACCAACACGGCGACCAGAGAGCCGGTCTGGCATCAGATGCCCGGGGGAATGCGATGAAACGAAACAGCGTCTTGGGGCTGGGTGGTGGCTTTCTCGGGAGAGTAAAGAACAGGCTAGGAATGGGCCAGGGATACTCCGAGATGGACCTCCCGCTGACAGACTCGCGCGCCGGCGCCCGGCCGGACAGCGGGGTGCCACCACCGAAAGAGAAGAAGTTTGACATGGGCAATTTCAAGTTTGGCTTTGGCCGATCAAAGCCCGACCCATCCACCCTTGGGCCTCGGATCATCCACCTCAACAACCCCCCCGCGAACGCCGTCAACAAGTATGTCGACAACCACGTATCAACAGCCAAGTACAACGTTGCGACATTCCTCCCCAAGTTCCTCTTCGAACAGTTCTCAAAATTCGCAAATATTTTCTTCCTCTTCACTGCTGGTCTGCAGCAGATCCCGGGGCTCTCGCCCACCAACAGATATACCACCATCGGCCCGCTTATTGTTGTGCTGCTGGTGTCGGCAGGCAAGGAGCTGGTGGAGGACTACAGGCGAAAACAGGCCGACAAGGCCCTCAACATGTCGAAGACCCGCGTTCTGCGCGGCTCATCATTTGCCGAGTCAAAATGGATCAATGTTGCTGTGGGGGGATATCGTCCGAGTCGAGTCCGAGGAGCCGTTCCCGGCCGACCTGGTCCTTGTGGCAAGCTCCGAACCCGAGGGTCTTTGCTACATTGAGACTGCCAATCTTGATGGCGAAACGAATCTCAAAATCAAGCAGGCCCTGCCGGAGACCTCGACAATGGTGAGCCCAACGGAGCTCAGCCGACTTGGGGGCAGGTTGCGCTCTGAGCAGCCCAACAGCAGTCTGTACACCTACGAGGCCACTTTGACGATGCAGGCCGGAGGAGGGGAGAAGGAGTTACCCCTAAACCCGGAGCAGCTCCTGCTTCGCGGCGCCACTTTGCGGAACACCCCCTGGATTCACGGCGTTGTCGTTTTCACCGGCCACGAGACCAAGCTGATGCGCAACGCCACCGCGACTCCGATCAAGCGGACAAAGGTCGAGAGGCAGCTCAACAAGCTCGTTCTGGTGCTTGTCGGCATGCTCATGGTCCTCAGCGTTGTCTCAACTGTTGGCGATCTTATCATGCGGAAGGTGCAAGGCGACGCCCTCTCCTATCTCGCTCTGGACAGCATGAACGGCGCTGCGGCTGTGGCTCGTATTTTCATCAAGGACATGGTAACATACTGGGTCCTGTTCTCCGCCCTGGTTCCCATCTCGCTTTTCGTCACCCTCGAGCTGGTCAAGTACTGGCATGGTATCCTGATCAACGACGACATGGATATCTACTACGAGACGACCGATACGCCTGCAAACTGCCGTACCTCCAGCTTGGTGGAGGAACTGGGCATGGTTGAGTACGTCTTTTCGGACAAGACCGGCACTCTGACCTGCAACATGATGGAGTTCAAGGCGTCTTCAATCGCCGGCATCATGTACGCTGAGACTGTTCCGGGAAGATCGCGTCCCGACCATCGAAGACGGTGTCGAGGTCGGCATTCACGAGTTTAAGAAGGTCCAGGAAAACCTCAAGGCCAACCACCCGACCTCCCAAGCGATCGACCACTTCCTTACCTTGCTTTCCACCTGCCACACTGTCATCCCGGAACAGGACGAAACGGGCCATATCAAGTACCAAGCCGCATCTCCAGACGAAGGAGCGCTCGTCGAAGGCGCCGTGCAATTGGGTTACAAGTTCGTGGCGCGCAAACCCCGCGCCGTCATCATCGAGGTCAACGGTCAGCAGCTTCAGTACGAGCTCTTGGCCGTGTGCGAATTCAACTCCACCCGCAAGAGGATGTCGACCATCTACCGCTGCCCCGATGGCAAGATTCGCTGCTACTGCAAGGGCGCAGACACGGTTATCTTGGAGCGTCTCAACGACAACAACCCGCATGTCGATGTCACGCTCCGTCACCTGGAGGAGTACGCCTCGGAAGGGTTGCGCACACTGTGTTTGGCCATGCGCGAGATCCCGGAGCACGAGTACCAGGAATGGTCTCAGGTCTACGACAAGGCGGCAATGACCGTTGGTGGAAACCGCGCGGATGAATTGGACAAGGCTTCCGAGCTTATCGAGCACGACTTCTATCTTCTCGGCGCTACCGCTATTGAAGACCGGCTGCAAGACGGCGTGCCCGAGACCATTCATACGCTGCAGGAGGCCGGCATCAAGGTCTGGGTCTTGACCGGCGACAGACAGGAAACAGCCATCAACATCGGCATGAGTTGCAAGCTTCTCAGTGAGGACATGATGCTTCTCATCGTGAACGAGGAGAATGCCGAAGCGACGCGCGACAATCTCCAGAAAAAGCTGGAGGCCATCCGCAACCAGGGCGATGCCACGATCGAGATGGGGACTCTAGCCCTCGTGATCGACGGCAAGTCTTTGACGTACGCTCTGGAGAAGGACATGGAGAAGCTCTTTCTTGACCTTGCTGTCATGTGCAAGGCCGTCATCTGTTGCCGTGTCTCCCCGCTGCAAAAAGCTATGGTCGTCAAGGTGGTCAAGAAGTATCAGAAGGAGTCGATCCTCCTCGCTATTGGCGACGGAGCGAACGATGTCTCGATGATCCAGGCCGCTCACATTGGTATTGGCATCAGCGGTGTTGAGGGTCTTCAGGCTGCTCGCAGTGCCGATGTCTCGATTGCCCAGTTCCGCTACCTCCGCAAGCTGCTTCTTGTCCACGGTGCGTGGAGTTACCACCGTGTTGCCAAGACTATTTTGTTCTCGTTCTACAAGAACATCACTCTCTATCTGACGCAGTTTTGGGTATGTCATCCCCTTCTTCACACCACATCTTGCAACGCTGACCTTTGCAGTACGTCTTCCAAAACGTCTTCTCCGGCGAAGTTATCTACGAGTCCTGGACGCTATCCTTCTACAACGTCTTCTACACCGTCCTGCCTCCTCTCGTCCTCGGCATCCTGGACCAATTCGTCTCTGCCCGCCTGCTTGACCGCTACCCGCAGCTCTACAACCTCGGCCAGAAGAACACCTTCTTCCGCGTCCGCGTTTTTGCCTCGTGGATTGGCACCGCTGTCTACCACTCCATCATCCTCTACGTCGGCGGTTGCGCCTTCTACATCCACGACGGCGTCCAGCGCGATAGCGTGCCCGCCGGCAAGTGGGTCTGGGGCAATGCTATGTACGGCGCCGTGCTCCTGACGGTGCTCGGCAAGGCGTCGCTTGTGACGAACAACTGGACAAAGTACCATATTATTGCTATCCCTGGCAGTATGGTCATCTGGCTTGTGTTTGTCGCCGTCTATGGTATTGTCGCGCCCAAGCTTGGGTTCTCGACCGAGTTCTTTGGCGTCATTCCCCGGTTGTTCTCTAGCCCAACCTTTTGGCTCCAGATGCCTACCCTGGCCATCCTCTGTCTGGCGAGAGATTTCACGTGGAAGTTCAGCAAGCGCCTGTGGCGCCCCGAGGCGTACCACCATGTGCAGGAGATTCAAAAGTACAATATCCAGGATTACCGGCCGAGGTATGTTCCCCCCTTTCCTTCTTTTCCTCCACTCACCCACCTCATCGCAATCATCTTCGCATACTGACTGACTTGTAACAGAATGGAGCAATTCCAGAAAGCCATCCGCAAGGTCCGGCAGGTGCAGCGCATGCGCAAGCAGCGCGGGTATGCCTTTTCGCAGGCCGATGAGTCGCAGACGAGGGTACTGCAGGCGTACGACACGACGCAGCACCGCGGGCGCTATGGCGAGATGGCGAGCTCTAGGCCGCATTAGTAGCGGGCTGCTGCTGCCCGCTACTGGGCTGCGTTCCTTTGATGACTAGAGGGGCTGTGGTTGTGTGTCTGGCTTGATTTGGCTTGGGCGATTGCTGCAAGATACTGAACTTAAAGGCTTAATGATGGTTTATGTGGATTGATGGAGCAGTGATGACAAAATGGTGTTGGTTGTTGTTTTCAGACAGGGGGAGGAACTGGGTGTTGTTGATGTATTACGTATGGTTGTATGTTGGGGTATTGAATATAAGGGGTGGGCTGCTGAATGATGCTTGCCAAATGGGTGTTAATTTAGGGTGTTTATCTGAAGTGAAGGTGAATCTTTGCTGTCAAACGCGGCCGACAGTGGACAATGCTTGATACTCTTCGAGTCCTCGACTTCGTCAGCGGTTTCCATCCATCATGTCTCTCGTCCAACAAACCCGACAGAAAAGAACAGCTCTCATCAACGTACCTCCCATCGATCGCCATCGCATCCCTCCCTGCCGTGTAACCGACGATCTCCCCATCCGAAATCGATCTCAACCTCACCCGCGAGCTCATTAACGTAATTCCCCGTGACGCTCGTGGCTCCCCCAAGACAAAAATACCGTCATCGCCAACCCGACGCTTCCGGCATCGCCATCCACGATGGTGTGTGAGTGGTCTGCCACCCCCACCCCCTCTCATCATTAGGTAGTGGTTTGGGATTCTACATGCTGTACCACGTTCCATCTATCTCATCATTCAACCACACCTGCATAAAGTTTGACGCCATCGCTCTGTCTCAATTGGACCCGATTCCTCCTTCCCCGCCCACCCACCGGGGTTTGGAATCTTCCGTCATTGCCGTCCACAACGACAGACAGCACGCACGCACGCACGCACACACACACACACACACACATTCTTGGGGAGCGCAATGATCGGCGAGGATGATCGGCGCGGGTGGTGCCGCGTGAGTATTTTGAGTTTGTGGGGATGGAGGGGAGAAAGGGTCCGGCCCGTTTTGAGGGGGGCTTGCCATTAATTAGTATTACGAAAGGGTCTGGGGAGGCTGGCTCCGTTTCTGATTGATGTTGATGAATATTCAAAAGACAAAGACGCGGAATTGACAAGTTGACGTGCTGACCAGGCCCGGTGGCATAACCCTACCCCCAAGCGGCTCACCACCAAACACAGCCAGCAATGACCAGCTGTCAGACATGCAAGATCCCCCAGATGCCGCATCCCACCTCATCTCATCTCATCTCACCTGCGCTCTCCACCATCGACCATGTCAAAATCCCCCCGAGATCGTCCTTCCCGTCCGTCCCTTTCACCCGATGGAGGATTCCTCCAGAGGGGTGGACCTTGGTTTTTAATAAGGCGTATTTTTAGTGTGTGGGAGGACATCCATCCATCGACATGTCTTGGACCGAGGCTGCTGCTGCTCCACTGAGTGCAGACCGGGCCGATGTTGGGATGAAGAATGCGGAGAGTGCGGAGAAGGAGAAGGAAGGGGAGGAGGAGAGGATCTGGGGGGTCTGTGCATGGAGGTTGGGTCGCGGGAGGGTTTTGTTTAGTCATTGAAGGGAGTTGGGGTTGTGGGTTGGGGTTTGGAGGAGGTGTTGATGAGTGAGGAGATTTGTTTTTGTCTGTTTTAAGAGACTCAATTGGGGGGCTCTCGCATTGCACGATTCCCAAGCTCTGTCTTTCTCTCCGTTGTTTATTTCTCCTTCTGCCCCTTTTTCTCGGCCTCCTTCTGCCTTGGCTGGAGGCTGGCAGCTCACCACATCCCAGATGATCTGATGAAAAAAAAAATTTCAGCCGTCAGCAACTCCACCGCATCCAACTTCCAACTCTCGCCAACCGCCAACACATTTCCCATTCCACAAACTCCATCTCCACACTGCGGCCCTGCTCCAATCTCCATCCGCTTTCCCAGTCCCCAACCCCAGAAATAGCCCCACAGCGGTGGACCTGCAGGTGAAAGCGGTGGCCGGTGTCAATCCGCGGAAAGCATTCAGGTGCAGCGGGATGAATGCAGCTCCCCACCTCCTGGCAGCAATGCATTCCAAATTGTGCAGGATGCTTGGTTGACCAGCCGTGTTTGTTGACATTTTTTGTTGTATTGTGTAGTCGCACAAGCTATCAAAAACAGCCCTCGGTGAGAGGGAGGGAGCATGCCAGCATTACACTCCGGGTTCTAGAGATAACACGGAACCAAAGACGCCATCCAAAAAGCCAGCAACCAAAGACCTCGTCCCAATGATTGCCCAAAGAGGATATGTACTCCCAAAAAAAAAAAGAAAAAAAAAAGAGAATATCATGGAATTCCCAACTCCACCATCAGGATGTGATCCCGTACTGTGTAATATCCAAAATAAAATAAAAAATAAGAGAAGTGAAGTGAGGTGTCGTGTTCCAAACTCCCACCCCGGGCAGACGCCAAGCCCCCAAGGCTCGCCAATGCAAAAGTTATGCTCCCAGACTTGCTTTTTTCCCGTCCCAGAAAAATGTTGAAACCCAACATGCCATGCCCGCTCATAAACCCACTTTTTGATAAAAAAATTCGCCCAATGTGTTGAAAAGGGGAAGAAAGTAAACAAAAGAAAGTAGAAAACGACTCCGGAGAAGCGATAATGCAAGCGACGACGCCTGACAGAAATGGTGTGAGGGGAGCCGAGATCCGGTTATCACTCCGCGCCAACGGACCAGTGACCACCCGAAGCCCCGCGCGGTCGGAGATGCAGGCGCCCCAAAACGTGCCCCCCTGCCCATTTCCCCGGAAAATGCTGAATTGCCCCCAAGACCGATCAGGAAAGCCCGAGGATGCGAGAGCTAGCGCGCGCCCCTCCCCCATGATCTTGGACATCGTGTGGGGTAAGTCGCGAAGCGAGTGGTGCGTCGGGCGCAGTCTGCTGACGATAGCTGTTGGGGAAGGTAGCGATACCGTTCGATGCCAAACTGTCATTATCGCCAGCCTGTCGTACCACACCTCCACCCCGCGCGGCAGGTTGCATTGCGCATCCCTCTAGGTGGGAGCCCCCCACAGTTGTGAGAGAAGAAACAAGGCATCCTGTGCTGAATCGAGCCGGGAGGCACACAATGTGACACAGCTGCAACCCGAGGCTCCAGCATGGGGTAACTAGCTCAATGCTCTTTGGCCTCGAGTACGCAGCGGGCCTGCGAGATGGGAGCGGCCGGTCTGAGCTTGTTCCGTACGGGTCGTGGCCGCCGCCGAAGTAAGTCCCATCATATGTCGACGAATAAAACCCTGCAGAAGGTCTCGAGTAAGAGGTACCGGGGCTGGTGGCGGTCATGCTGCGGCCGAATGGCCAGATGCTCGGGTGGTAGGTTCCGACTGGTGATGTGGGACTCGCTGGCCGGATCGACAGCGACTTGAGTGCTGAAAGCGCCGATGTGGCTGGGGTGACGGGCGGAGAAAGGTTCGTCGAGCTGGGGCGCGAGGGTGAAGCGCGGGGTATGATATCTCTGTGTTCCGGCGGACCCGAGAAGAAGGGGTATTGAGCGATCGGGTGACTGCTCGTGTAGCGGCTCGGTACGGTAGATATGCTTGAACCGTTCTGGTCATGTACACGGCACCTGGTCCATCCCATTAGCAAGGGAGTTCTTGCAACTAGCACTGGATAGGCAGTGTCAAAACTCACTCCACAGAACAATACAAGACTTGGTCGTCCACGGGGACAAATTGCTTCTCACAAATCATGCTATCACGAAGGGGCCGGTTAGCCTTGTGTTTCTCCTCCAAATACTTTGGGAACACGGGGTGGGCATATGCAGGAACGGCACTCCCCGGCACTTCCAGGAGACCGACCCGCGTGTCTGTTGCCCTCTTCCCCCGCCCCCATTCTTTCCCTCATCGTCGCTCCGAGTGTTGGGGTGACACTGATCACCTGCATATCAGGTGACATATGCGAGAGGATGGAAACGGCAGTGTTCTGAGGGGAAGGGCGCAAGACGCAATGCGGCCGTGGAACGCAGGACAGGATTGACGACATACCAATACTGTGGGAAGCTCTCCCGCTCCTCATCCCACCAGCGCTCGTCTTCTAATTCCTTTTCGCGGTCGCGGGGGTTCTTTCCCAGTTTGGGGACGGTCTGGGGGGTGGTTCTCCTGGTCATGGCGGCAGGGCGAGATGAATGCTTCTTGTATGTGGGATCTGATGCTGTCACAGCCTTCCTCACGTCTGTCATGGACGTGTTGCCGGACTTTCGGCGGTGGTGGTTGTGCATCGTTGGCGGCGTGTGTGGTTGGCTCAGGGCCTCAAGTGAGGGAGCGAGCAGGGGTGGATGCAGCTGCTGCTTGCCCAGGTCCCTGGGGTCCGGCGTGGGGAAGAACCGCGAATGCGGGGTGAGAGCTAGAAGCTCTGGAGGGTGCTGAAGGTCCGACTGAAGAAAGTCGAGAGGATTCCGGACGGATGGGGCCTTTTTGATGTTGAGACTTGGTTGATCCAAGCCAGGGATGCCGGGGGGGAAATCGCAGGTTTGACGAACCAGCAAATTGGTGTGGTGCCGCGGTGGCAAATATGTATGCAGCAACGAAGAGATTTTCGCTGCCCTGTCGGTTTCTGGTCAATTTGATGGTGGGATGCCGATGCAGTCGAGAGTTGAAGCCCGAGACCAAGGGGCTAATGTAACGGGATGTGGAATGTGCAACTGGCGAGACCGGTCCACGGAGGGTTTAACAGCGGCCGAGGTGTGGTCGCAGATGCAAAAGGTGGTGGTGTATTTAGCGCCGTGAGACCAGACGAGGCAGTTGTTGTTGGTCAGGCGCCTTGTTCGCTAGGCAAGGTAACGGACTTGTTGGCGGGCCACAACACGATGCCTCAAAGGACTGGTCAGCCTGAGATGGAATCGGGGAATCGGTCGTCTATTGTGAGTATCTGACGAGACACAATTGGTATTTTTTGTGGGGGCTCGACAGGATGTCAATTGGGGTGTTGATGAGGAGACGTGAAGGCAAGACAATGAGAAGGTTGATGGTTGCACAGCAGGGGGGTTCCGTCTTGCGTGACGGAGGATGGCGGGGCTTGGTTCCAACAAGATGAGAGTGACAGCCACCACAAACGAGTGGGTGATGCTGTAGATATACTCTGCCGATCTGATGGAGAGAGCACGTCTTCGCTCGAGGTCGGATGACTCTTTCGCTAAAGCCCGCAACCGCTTTGATCCCAGTCAACCCCGGAATACGGACGGTGCCTGGAAGCTGCCGAGAACGGAGATCGTGGGATTTTCAAGGCCAGCCAATCGTCTTTCACCGTGGCCGGTGCTGCGGTGAGGGTTGACGACTTGTGGTTGTTGGCAGCACCCCTGTTTGAGTGGACCCTTGGTGTGAGTTGTGCGAGCGATGGCGTGAAGTGTGGAATTCTCTTGATCCCCCTTTTCGATATGTCAGTCACCACGGTTGAGAGGGAAGCAAGTACGGCAAAAGGAGGGGAGCGGAAGCAGAGGACGAGCGAGGGCTTGCCGGGCTCTTGTATGAGAGAGGTCACGTCGTCCTGCCCGTCTGTCACATCGATTAGCTAACATGCCCAGGGTCTTGCAGCATCCTCAGAGAGGGGCTGAGGACGAGGGACTCCACTGAACCCCCTGCCGACACTGTGGGGTGCTCGACGCCAGGGCAGGGTCCTTGGCGTCCTGTGCCGAGTGCCAGGATGGGCGTGATCAGGGCCAGGATGTCAGCCCTGGTGCAGACGGGAGCTTGGCTGGCTTCATCTGGTGGGATCTGCTGCTTGTCTGCGCAGCAAACGTTTTCCAGGGTCGGTCGGGTGACGAGCGACGTGGGGGGATGGTGCCAAACGGCAATGTTGCAAGAATGTTGCGATATTCCCCATGGATAACACTGCAGCTTGCTTTCTGGTGCTGCGTCGTCTCCACCCCGTTGAGCTGGTCTGATGCGTGTGTTGTTCGCGCTGTTGTTCGCGGACTTCTTCCGGTGGGGTGGCGGGGGACGGGACCAGGAGATTTCAATGTTCAAGTTCTGCTCAGCTCTCAAGGCCATCAAGGTCGTCCATGTTTGATGGAACCATGACTGTGATGGTAAAGTTTTCTTTTGGTTTGACAATCCATGGTTGTGAAGTAAGGAACCCTGATGAGTTCACAGCAGCGCATGGGCAATGTCGCAAACTTGAGAACCCGGAACCACAGCCAATCAGAGGGCGAGTTGGGACCTGCTGATGGACATTCTGGGAAAAAGTCAAGAACAGCTCAGCAGGGTCCTCAAGTGCTCCTGTCCACCCTCTTGCACACAGCGGCCTCCGCCAGGCACACTCGCCCTCACACCCACTCCCACCATCGTTCACCCTCCCAGCAATTGACCTCACTGCAAAATCTGCTGGTCATGGGCTCGACGCCGCCACCATGGCGCTCCCACTACCCATCACACCCTCCACGTTCCTGTCCACTCGCAATTGCCCATCCTTCCCACCCACGAGTTTCAGTTATTGCCCTCACCGTCAGCCTCCAGCGTTGCTCTAGCTTTGACTTTCGGTGAAGATTCTGCTACTCGCTTAAGTTCAGGCCTCCCATTTCTCCCGGACGACTCGGCACAAGAAACCTGCGATTCAGAGACCGAAGAAACGTCTGGTGACAGTTATCAGTCAGCATCGCGCCATGAAACACTCGTCACGATGCGAAGCCTCAACGGAACTCAGGTCACGACTCCACTTACAAAAGCAGCCCGATGCCCTGATCCGGAGGCCGTGAATTGATGGCCATCTGAGGAACCATCAAGGTTCATACAGACTCAGCCTCCGTTCTCAAGGTTCGCTTCTACCCCTCCATCTTCAGACGAAAGTGCGAATGCGTTACGGCATTGGACTTCAAGATCGTCGACGACGAACATGTGTTCGCGACGTTGCCGAGATGTCCACCAATCCTCTTCCCCAATCGCCTCACGTTGAAACTGGGAGGATCCACAGTACCCTGAGTTCCGGTTTAGGTACAGGGGAGAAAAAGGACAAATCGGATCCTGAGAGAGGCGTGTCATCTTGCTCTTCAGCTTGCTTTGAGGAGTGCGTCATCGAGCCCTGGGAAACACGCATCACTCGCCAAATCAAAATCGTCATGCCCGTCCCATCGCCTCGGCAGGGCAATCTCAGGCCGTCCGAACCGTTGAAGCTCACCGTCAGCGAGTCAGCTCAGCCATTCTTCTATTGAGCGTGGGGGCACGATCGTAGGGTTACATCTTGCTCGAAGACAAGGCTCTCCAAAAAAAAAAAAAAGCCCTCCTCGGCCGCTGCTTGGGTGGTGCCCGTGGGACACCCCATTGGTATGTGCAGGATGTCACGCTGCACTCGACAGTTCGCTGCATCTCGGATGGCGCAGGTCGCTTCCGGTCATCCGGGACGGAGGCCGGCCCCGCTCTCGAGACTCGGGACATGACGTGCAGCCGTCCCGTTGTTGTTTCTTGATGGCTGGAAGCAATTCGGAAGGACCCTCATTTTCAACACCCGTGGATACCTCGCCCCACCTACCACTACACATCACCAGTCCGTTGTTAATGGCTACCTACCAGCACCTTTGCCTCGGATTCCACTCACCACTAGGGCGTCAGGGCCGGATGAACCTTTTATCGGAATCCAGACCAAGAGTTTGCTGCACACCTATCGTCGGGCAGAGATTGTGCTTCCCCTCATCCGATGCTCGCTGCTCTGCTCCGAGTCGATCCCGAGATAGGTACAATGAGATAGGAGACGTTGTGTCCCCATCCTATCCCAACATGGAACTCCCGGGGGTGGTGGCGGGGTCTAGAGGGTTTGGGAATCCCATCAGCTGTAACATCGACACACCCAAAACGAGCCGATTGGAACCCTGGCCGCTCGAGGGATTTGCTGGGGTGACCCCCACGCAGACTTTCTTTCCACGTTCCCGTCGACAGACGACACATGCTGCCTGGACTCAAGATCTGATCTGATCCGGCAAATTCTTATCAGAGATAAGATACGAGGTTATCGTCAAAATGGTCGACGACAAGGGGAGGTCTTGTTACGGTACTCGGAGCTTTGGCCGTGTCTGGTTCTTAGAACATGCTCGTTTCTTGACCAACTCGATAGTCCTCGCGGAGCACTGTTTGCTGACTGTTTTGCTGGTCTAAGCTCTTTTGACCCCGGACAGATCAGATCGCCCAGTTGGCTTGCCGCCGACGAGATGGAGCCAGAGGAAAAAGAAAAAGAGCCCGAATCGCTCCACCATCCGTGGTTACGCGGAGCCAAGAGGGGATCCTCTGGGGTCGAGCTAGGAAAATTCAGCAGACGCCGTCCCGCGATCGGCCCCACATCCTCGGGGCTTCTGCCGGGACTTTTGCGCCCAGATCGGGCTGTGGCACCCCGGACCCTCCGGTCTCGCCGTGGTTACTGAACAGAGAAGAGGCTACTTATCTAAAAATTCAGATGTCTTGGACATTGATGGATGACTAAACCTATTTTTGGCGGGCTGGAGTTTGTTAGTTCAGAAGGAGCATTCGGAAGGCGGGCCAACATCGACAGACATCGCGATGGCCAGCTCAAGGAAGAAACCACGCAAGCAACAAACTGAGAATCTTCATCCGGCGCGAGCTCAGGGTCCAAACAAAGTCTGCGCGGCTGACAGATGGCAGCTTACATCCATGTCGCTGCCCGAGCGGCCGTCCCGGTAGTACGGTCCGCAGCACATCGGGGCGCACGTGGGTGAGCAAACCAGGGCAGCCGTCGATCCCGCCGACGAATGGTCTTGCGGGGACATTGCGCATCGGTGGCTTGCAGGAACGCAGAGACTTGTGTTCACAGGGGCGGCAGCCGATCTAAGCCGGATCTGAGTCGTTGCGAGTTGAGTCACCTGTAGCCGCCCACTTACATGCCCAGGGATATTTTTCCGGTTCCTGATTTAGAAGTTGGATGGTGCTGGTAATCCGCCGAGCACGGAGCCGCGAGGTTTTCGCGAGCAAAACCTGTCAGATCTGACAAGATGGTTGGTTGGTGGTGAAATTGGGTTGGCGGTGATAGGTGTTTTTCACCGATGGAAGCCGTGGGTGAAGAACAAATGCTCGGCGGCAAAGTCAGATGACGGGATCTGCCACTTGTCTGGTCAGTGAGCGGCAGAAGGAGTCGCTGAGTACAGCTTGGCAGGCAAACAATTTTGTGAGGCTCAAGTTGACCGCTTAACCAGTCTCAGGTTGGTACGGATACTAGGAGTCTTTTGAAGTCACTGTTGAGTCCCAACTTGAGGACTTTTCCCCCCAGGAGTACGTCGTCTAATCACTGTAGAGTAGTCTGGAAGTAACCGAGGAGAAAATCGTGAATGCTCATCAAATACTACTTAAGACTTGCTGGTATCAAGCATCCCCCTTCCTATCCAAACTAATCCTGCTTGATCTCTTGCTCTATGAGCTGTAGTTACAAAAATAACAGGTATCCCCTTAAACCAAAACCTATCACGGATGATAAAAAGTATTATGCCTCGGCCGTCCATGCGCCGCATCCCACCCATCCTCCTCCCTCCTCGGCTCACCGCTCAACTCCTGCGGACTCCCGCCCCCACCCCCAACCACACCACCAACAGGTGAGTAACCCCCTCTTCCTCCTCCCCTCCATGCTGATAATACCTCCCGGACTCCCCCTCACCACCACCACCACCACCACCACCCAACCCAGGAGAAACCTGCACCCACAACCTCCCTCCGCATCAATCTTTGTCTTCGGCTCACCCCGCCGCTCCCCGTCCCCGTCCCCGTCCCTGTACCACTCCCAGTCTCCCGCTGGTTGTGGCAGGGTTCGCTGTATGGCCGTGGCTATGGCTTTGACCATGACCATGACCAAGACCAAGACCGTGCCCGTGCCCTTGACCATGGGAATGGGAATGAGGGTAAGAATGCAGTGTCTCGTAAGTTGCGCCGTCTGGAACTGGCCAGCCGCCGCCGGCGGAATTTGGGGTGCTGTCGACGGGGAGTTCGACCGGTCGGGTATTAGTAGGTGAGTGTGGGTAGAGGAAGGGGCTGTGGTAGGCGCTGTTGGGGTGTAGGGTGCTGAGTTGGCGGGGTGGGGAAGGGTTATAATTTTGTTGTTGTTTGGGTTGGCGTGGGAGGTGTGCTGGTGGCGGTGGTGGCGCCGGCGCCGGCAGGTGAGGAATAGGGTGAGGATGAGGGCGAGGAGGAGGATGCCGCCTGCGACGGCGATGCCGGCTATGGCGCCTGTTGAGAGGCGTTTCTTGGAAGGGTTTGGGAGTCGGTTGGTAGGGGATGGAGCGGGTTGGGGCGCGGGTTGGGATGCTTGCTTTGCGGGTCATGAGGACGCGGAGGTCCGGGTTGCTGAAGCCGGAGGCGGGCGCGGTTTTGGTGGCGCCGCCGGAGGGGGAGCCGCCGATGGCGCTGATGATGGCGTCGGGGACGGCGTACTTGGTGAGGTTGGGGGTGTAGATCTGCCAGAGGGCTTTTTCTTGGTTTTGCTGGCCCATGTCAGCGTTGTGCAGTCCGAATTGTTCTGGTGAATCGCAGTCCTCTGTGGTTGGGAATGTTCCACCGATGATGATTAACTGCGAGTTGTCCACGACGTTGCAGCTGAGTGAGTGGTGCGGGTAAGCGCCCGTGAGGTTGCCGTCAGTTGGGTACATTTTGATCCATTGGAAGGAGGGGATGCTCAGGACATAGATGTCGTCGAAGCCTGCGGTGTCGGGGGGCATGCTGGCGCCGCCATAGAGGTAGCTGCCATATCTTGTCAGCACAGCGCCGAGACTCTTATTTTCCTCGGGCTGTTTAGCACTCACATGTTGTAGCTTGACTGATCGGGCGCCCAAGTCGCCCCAGCACAAAATCTCCTCCGCATCGGGGGAACCGTCCCCGTAGCGTTTTGCGTATACCACTTGGAGCTCAACACATCGTACAAAAAAACCTTCTCCATCGGCTCCCCAACCCAGGAGCCATTAGCGTAGGGATCCTGCACGCCACCAAAGTAGACCAGCATCCCGCCATCCCCAATAGGAATAAACACAATCGCTCCTTCTGCCCTACCAACCAAGTCTGGCCCCGGAGCTGTCGACCAAGTATTAGAGTCCATGGCGTACTTGACCAGGCCAGACACTGCCTCTGGCGAGCTTGTCCACCCCGGATCTGTATGATTGGACTTCCATCCGCCATAGTAGTACCCCATGCCTGTTTCGGATATCGCGACTCCTGCGCCGTAAGCCACGGCGGCCACATCGTCTTCTGCCGGTGAACCAAACGATTCCCAGGTGTTATGGATGGTGTCGAAGGACCATAGTATGAATTGTCGTGAGGGAGGCTGCTGGTAATACTCGCCGCCAAAAAGATAGAATCTCTTGTTGATGTCGTCCGCCCACAACGTACCTCCGTGAACGCTTGGGATGGTGGAGTTCTTTGTCAGGTTGGCGTAGAGCTGAGGCATGCGCCCCGCGCCGGGAGTGTCAAGATCGTGGTAATGAAGCTCGAGGTCTTGCGGTATGTTAGCACTGCCAGAACGAGGGGTTTGGCAAAGTCGTAAGAATTTGGCCCCCAAATAATGAACTCACTGGAGTAGTTCGTCGGATACTGCGACAAGGGGTTGTAGTTGATGAAGCCGCCGTCTATGTACAGCTTTCTATCAATGACAGCCGTTTGATGACCGAACCGCCTGCAAAAGTTCTTGACAGGATCGAGCGCCGAAGACCCCTCAACAAGTACCAAAAGCAATATCAACAATGATATGCACCGAGGGCTGAGACGGGACGAAGGAGAGTTATGGCGGTTGCCGCCCGGCCTACCAACCGTGCCGTGCCGGGCCATCGATAGTGGCGGCGCGTCCGGAGCGGGGAGCGTCATGTCGGAAGACATCCGGCGCAAGCCATGCTTTGTCGAGCTGAGAAGCGACCGCACTTCCAGGAAGCTGTGAAGATGGAAGATCGTAGGTGGCGGAAATGACGGAGGAGAAAACACGAAGGAGGTGGTAGTACGGCAACGGGGGCAACCGTTCCATCAAGGGAGGCCTGCCCACGCACATCGAGAGGAGAAGGGGGGCTGCGTCTCTGCAGCCCAAGTCATTAAAGCAAGTCCAGTCATTGAAGTTACACATATCTCGTCTACGACTGGTCGCCGACATATTGCAGTAGCTACTTCGGACGGCGCAGGTCGCGGCAGCGAGTCGGGAGTGGCTCGGCCAACGCCAACGACGCCACCATGCAGACGGCGGTCTGCTTACACAGTACCCGCGCAGCAGCTTGCCGGTCGAGACCCGTGGCAGGATTTCCTGTGGCAGTGACTGAGTTCCTCCTGAAGGATTTAAGCATCAACTCAGACGCAGGACTGACGCAACCGCGACAAAATACCAACGGCCAAGTGGGAGACCGAAGTGAGGACTGGAAGTTGACAGTCGGGGGAATACGGCTTCCTTCCTTCGCACAGTCGCAGTAAGCGAGCGAGGTGGCACCAGGAACCCGTACTGCTCGTACTTTGTCGATGTTTTCCGAGAATCGCGGGCGCGTGTTAATGAGACAGGAAATGGCTGGGCGAACCAGGAGGCGTCGTGGATGCTGTGCCCCCATGCGCCGGACATGGTCCAATGGGTGGACGGTAAGGATCTCAGCTCCAGGCGCAGATCCTCCGAGAGCATGGCCGACCCCTGGAGGTCACAGGGCTGAGGGACAGTTGGGAAGCAACCCGTCGGCAGTTGTCAGGTTGCTGAACCGTTGGGTTGGGATGCCAAGTGTGGGATCGTGGTGCGTTGGGGTGTCTGTCTTCTTTGGGTTGGAACGTGGTTGGCTATCAGATATGTTGGCTGTCAAAACTGACAGGACGAAAGCGCAGATCACAGCAGTACAAATAACAAACATCTGTGTACATACATCGCCTTGATTCAACCCCTGAGCAGCAATGACAATGCTGCAGTTCTCCGCACATCCTCCCATCAAACCTTCGTCTGCTGCGTCAGTCAAAGATGACGCCATCAGATGGCTGGGAGGTGGTGGCCAGGAAGACAAGTCTCGAGGCTTCAAGGTTTTGAATTGCTCCAAGAGTCGAGAGATTGAATTCGCGGCCGTCAACTGCCAGGCTTACCGATAAATGCTTGAGGAACTGGCAAACCCTCCAGGCGTGATCTTCAGGATCCAGGATCTTCGTTCTGGCGCAAGCCGCCATGATTTCGTGCCGGCAGAGGGGCAAGATGTCCCGACCCCAGCTAGTTTGAAGCAATGGCGCAACCAATCGCTGGACATGGCTGAGACCGTGACTCTTGGCCAACCTGCTGAGAAACTCTGGGCAACGTTGGGTCTGAATCGGAGTAGGTGGAGGCTGGTGCTTCAAACGATGAAGCAGCATGGAAGACGTGTGACGGACGTCGTCGGCGATCCGTGTTGTAATACCAATCGAGCCGAGGACGCCTCTTGTTACATAACCAAGCGGGGGCTCTTGGGAAGAAAGTTGGGCGTCCTGGGCCACGTCTTTGTCGTGAGGGGCGCCGAGGAAGGCGAGGGCAAGGATGTCCCGTTCGGTGATGCGTCGAGGGTCGTACTGCGCCAGACCAGCCTCCCATCTTGTCTTTGACACTTCAATCTCGCCCTTGACGTGCACCATGCGTCGGTACAGGGCGGTCAACTCGGGGGTGGCCCGCCAACGCTCTGTCTGATCGAGTTCGTCTTGAGCGGAATAGGGGCGGACACCAGGACAGCCGACAGCGTCAAGATTGAAGAGCAGCTGAGATACTAGAAAGGGCTTCTCCAGGAGCCTTTCAGTGTTCCGCCTCTGCCGCCTCCGCTGTCGGTTGGTCTTGCGGGCCCAAGTGCGTTTGACTCTGCGGTTGTATTTCATAAAGGCCACGGGACCCATCCACTTATGTTTGCCCCTGTATCGCGGGCACTTCCTGACAAGGTCCGGCATCACGCGTCCGACGAGCTTGTTCAAATAGGCAATGCGCGGATTGGGAGGTTTGTGTGGTGCTTGTGGTGCGCATCTTCGAGAGGATGGTGGCCGCCGCGGAGCAGCCATCTGGCACGGCGGGGGAGTCCTGGCACGCACGATGTGGCGGCGGAAGACCAGCTGTGAGAAAGAGGGTTTAAGGATTCGAGAAAGAGGTCGGCGGTCCATCAGGAGCCTGTTTCTGAGCGAGAACATGGCTTTGGTACAGGTGTTGTATGTTCGGACGGGTTGGAGTGAATAAAACCAGAGGAAGGGAACGCACCTCGTTAAAGGTAGGTAAAAGAAAGCGTGGGATGTTGGAGGCAAAGCTCACAATCAAGATGTATCCTCCAGATAAAAAGAGATAACAGCGACTGCCATCCAGAGCATGCAGTAATACAGCATTGCGGGAAGGACCACACCAAGGGAAAGAAGGGAAGGGGGGGAAGGGGAACGGTTGCGAGGCAAGTGCCTTGTACGGCTTCTACTCCCAGCTATTTCGGACTCTGCGTTGCCTAATGCCTGAGATTCCCGCATCTAGTACCAGGAAATATTTGAAAACTTGGAAATGGCCCAATCTTCACAACATCTCGCGATGATGGCGGGTGGTGTTGAAGCGAGGAGAGGTACTTTTTTTGGACGCGACCCATTGATCGCTTGGCGTCCGATCTGGTCCCACTAGGGCTGAGCTTAGCTGGTGGAGTCTCATGCCAAGAGGGTCGCTGGCCGCGCTTGCTGTCTTCTCGAAGATGGAATCACCAGACAGTTTTGGAACAAAACACAACGACAGCTTGACATCACGTATCGCATCAATCTCATGATCTCGATTAATGAGATACTGTAGGTTAGTACTGTCGAAGCTATATCCTTAACGTTGTCACCTCACCTAGCCGGAACCTGCCGCCTGGATTGCCCAATGGATAGTGGTGACCATGACTCAGGTTCTCTCGTTCGACATGTGCTGACACCCTGAGTGGTACTTCATAGGCCACATGCTAAGCTCGACGAATAAGTTCTTTCATGATTCAAGATTCCATTTTCTAGCTCCCCTACCTACCTTCTTCTGGCTCCGCTAGCGGGGTCCTGCGGCCCGAAGCTCAGAAGGCCCGACGCGCTGACAGACAACCAAACGCCACTCACAATTGAGGCGACCGGGCAGAGGGCGGGATGGTGCTCCCCTGCGAATCGCCTGAGGTTCTTCTCAGGTCAACCACCTACCCCCGTCAGTCAAGGGTCAGAGAGGACTCACGGCTTTCAAACTCATTTCCGAAATTGGGCGGGGTCAATAATAGCCATATGCTGTGGATGGCTTAACATTCACAGCAGAAAACCTGGACATCTCGACCTGGGCCACCAACGACTCCGTCTCCCTCCCCAGGGATCTCCGAAGATCTCATGCTGAACCCCTTCCCCCGCAAACTAAGTGCACATAGGCCGGCTGACCCGGACCATCGCCATCATCGCGGGATTCGCGAGCCCTCTGGCGTCATCACTCTCCAGCCAGCGCTGGCCCAGCTCTTACGACGGTGGAGACGTTTCATGCTCAAAAGGGTGCTTTTGTTGAGAGACGGCGGCGTTCGGGGTTGTTTTCTGAACTCCGCCGTCTTGGCTCGGCTCCTCCGGTTTCCCAATCTCGCGAAGCGCCGGCGCAGCGGAGACAGCAAATGCCGTGTCCCACAAGGATGATGGGAGCGGCTCTTCTCCTTTGTTTCCTTCCCCTATCTTTCTGTCTGTTCGCCTCGGTCGTTATGAGCTTGCCACATCTGAGCCACAACGCCCAGTGAACAGTTTGCCATGTCGAATCTTCTACGAGCTTGCGAATCAGCACGGCAAGGAGCTCTCACGGCTTGCTCGACCCAGTAACAAGAGCCCCACCGTCCGAATTCTCTCAGACCCGGCAGGGGTGTCCACGCCTCTACGCCAGCCGATCTTTCTGCCCTCGATCTTTGCTAGGTGGATCTGTCGAATTCTCACACGAGAAGACTGCCAAGAACGGCAGGCGACCATCACGGCAGGGATAACAGCCCCATCCCGAGCTGACGAGGCTCAGCAACGGAGATAACGGAGGGGCAGCGCTTTCTCGAGCCATCTCCTGTCCATTCTGCCCGGCCGCGTCGCCAATGAGGCCATCTCAAGCGCCCTCGTGATGGCTCTACCGCCCAACCGAGTACCGAAGCCAGCATGAAGGCCTCATTAAGGACCCCGGCTCCGAGGGGCAGGGGGTGTGATATAGGCCGGGCTGGCAACCCCGAGATCTTGGCATTCCCGGCTCGGATCCGGTTGTGATGGGCCTTTTGTGATTACTCGACTATGCTGGCCCAGTGGAGTCCCCTCATCCATCAACCGGGAACGGGATTCGAGTCTGGCTGCATTTCATTTTTGTAATAGATTTTCATTCGGCTTTGCCCGCGGTTGAGTTGGTCCTGGCTTGGCCGTATAAAACACTGGCAAACCCCGTTCCGGTGGCTGTCGTTTCGTTTCGAGCTTCCCAGTACCGGTTGGAGATCTGAGATTCTCGCCTCACTTTCAGCCATCTTGTCCGTTGTTGTGTATGGTTGATTCCATATCTGATTAGGGTAACACGCTACCCATCGAAACGAACAAGAGCCCCTTCACCATGGCCAACCCTCAGTCCTCCGCTTCCTCCTTCAAGGACGTCCTCGAAACCAAGACAGACGTCGAGTGCCAGCAAGGCCGCAACGATGTGCCACACTGGTTCTTAGTCCTCCACCCGTCTGGCGTCAGCGATGCCGTTCTCAACCACAACTACGCCGGCGAGGGCACCCCCGAGTCGCCCTACATCGTCGACTTTCTCCCCCAAGACGCCAGCAACCCGCTCCAGTACCCAACCTCCAAGAAATGGAGATCATCCGTTACTTCCACGTGTCGACGATTGTGGCTATCATGGGCGTCTCCCTGTTCGTTCTCGGCTTCGCCGTCGGGCCGTTGCTGTGGGCACCTCTTAGTGGTATGTTCATCCCAAGAGACAAAAAAGGATTCGTGAAGAAAAGGGGATCAGGATGCTTACAAGGGGTCTCAAAAACAGAATTCTATGGGAGACAAATCGTCTTCTTTCTCACCTACTTCGGTCTAGCAGCCTTCAGCGCCGGCGCTGCCGGTGCTCAGAACATGCACACTCTGATCATCCTCCGCTTCTTCGCGGGTGCCTTTGGTGCCTCACCCCTGACGAACTCAGGCGGTGTCATCGCGGATATGTTTAGTGCCACAGAGCGTGGCATGGCGTCCAGCATCTTCGCCATGGCTCCCTTCCTTGGCCCCACCATTGGCCCCATTGTCGGCGGTTTCCTCGTAAGCCCTACCTAACGACATTGCTGCTCATATTTTGAAGCTAACACACAACAACAGGGCGAAGCTGAGGGTTGGCGTTGGGTCGAAGGTCTCATGGCCATCTTCACGGGTGTCATCTGGATCGCCTGCTCGATCTACGTCCCGGAGACCTACGCCCCTGTGCTCCTCCGCCGTCGCGCCGCCAAGCTCTCCAAGCTGACGGGCAAGGTCTACATCTCCAAGATGGACCAGCACATTACCGCCACCCGCGCCGAGCAGGTCAAGGCGACGCTCTTCCGCCCCTGGATCCTCCTCTTCACCGAGCCCATCGTCTTCCTCACCGCCATCTACCTCGCCATTGTGTACGGCACGCTCTACCTCCTCTTCGCCGCCTTCCCCATTGTCTTCCAGCTCAACCGCGGCTGGAGCGCGGGCATCGGCGGCCTGGCCTTCGTCGGCGTCGCCGTCGGCATGCTCTTCGCCGTGTCCTACTCCATGTACGACAACCGCCGCTACATGCGCGTCGCCGCTGCCCACGGCGGCATGGCGCCCCCGAGGCCCGCCTCCCCGCCATCATCGGCTCCGTTCTCCTCCCCATCGGCCTCTTCTGGTTTGCCTGGACCAACGGCCCCGAGATCCACTGGATTGTGCCCATTATCGCGTCCGCCTTCTTCGCCTGCGGCTTGGTCGGCGTCTTCCTCTCGCTGCTGACTTATATGATCGACAGCTACACTGTGTTTGCGGCGTCGGTGCTGGCGGCCAACTCGGTGCTGCGCTCGCTGTTTGGCGCTGCGTTCCCGCTCTTCACAACGTACATGTACAACGACCTTGGCATCCACTGGGCCAGTACCATTCCAGCATTCCTCGCGCTTGCCTGCACGCCTTTCCCGTTCCTGTTCTACAAGTATGGTGCGCAGATCAGGATGAAGTGCAAGTACGCTGCGGAGGCGGCGGCTGTCTTTGAGAGGATGCATGCCGCCGCCGCCGCGCAGCAGCAGCAGCAGCAGCTTGCCCCCAGGCCGTCGGAGCAGCTGGAGAGGCCGGAGGGTCTGCCAGTTAGTGAGAGCAGGGCCGTGCTTTCTGAGGATGAGGGGACTATCATCGGGGAGGGGGATGAGATGAAGGAGAAGCGGAAGTCGACGTGAGTGGCGAGGGGGTTGGGGAGGTTTCGGTAGTGATTTCCTATACTCTTTTCAGTTTTTGTTGATGTCTAGATGCATCTTGAGATACCACGGATTGGTCGGATGGGGGATAGAAAGAAGATAGACGTTTGGATATACCCAGCTCTTTGGTTGTCGGTGGATTATAGGGCTTTCACTAAGTAATAGACGGGCTGGGCTCACGGAACACAAGTCTTTTTCAACAACACCTCCTCGGAAGTCCTCACTGTCTCTCGTCACCAGTCCCCTAAAAACGCAAGTCGCTTAATAATCCCACGCCAATCCCCCGCCCGGCAGCTCCCGCTCGTGCATCGCCAAGCCGGCTCCGCACAACCTCGCATTCCCCTTTCGGAATGCGAGGTGCCGGCGACGACCTCTTTCCCTCCAACGAACGTCCGTTTCGTCTTGCAGCACGTCGGCGTTCCCCTTGAAGCGCGTGCCGAGCTGCCAAGCAGTGCTGCCTTGAGACGTACTTTGTACGTCCGCCTTTCTTAGCGGTGCAAGAGGCAAAGTCATCGGCTTCTCGCGCTTGGGAAAGTCGGAGGAGGGACAGTCAGCGAGGAGCGAGTGGGAAATAAAAATCTGTGAGCTGCCTCGTGTCGTCGGGACTGGGGTTTTAATGTTTATCCGGGGAGCGAGGTTCTTTAAGAGTAAGAGTTCGCGTTTGTATGGTTGACTTTCGTGTCTGTTGGTCGCTTTCCTGACTTGGAACTGTCTCTTAGCTTTCTAAGTGGTGTGTTGTTTCGACGTTGTCAACAAACCAACCAACCAACCAACCGACACCCTTTTCGCTTGTACCCCTGAATCTTCCCAAACATACATCCCTGGGCGGTCAGGATGGGCTCACTGGTGGCTACGTTTGCAAATACGTTTCTTCTGTCTAACAACGGGTGCGGTGGACCCGTTCTCAAGGTTGTTGGGCCGGAGGAGCTACGGAAGAAGAGACCCCATCGGGTATGTTCATCCCTGTGGTAACTGTAAAGGATCGCTGTAATGGCAGGTTGGCTCTGTGATGGGCACCAGTAGTTGGAGCTAACCTCGCGGGTATCAGAAATCGAGACTGGGATGTATCAGGTGCAAACGACGCAAAGTCAAGGTCCGTTCCGTCCCCTTCTCCTACCAGATATCACTCTTCTCCCGACATCGCGGCCACCATTTACTTCCGAAACGGAGCAAGTACTAAGACTAACCGTTAGACAACATCTCCCACAGTGTGACGAAGGTGACCCGTGCAAGAACTGCGTCAAACGAAAGGAGACATGCATCCGCCGCAGCCCAGCACCGTCCCACCGAGGCGGTAGCGGTTTGCCCACACCACCGCTGACGTCCCCTCCACGTGAACTGGGCTGGAGCCTCCTATCCGAGCCCGAATCGGGCCCCATCAACCTCCTGCACATGGAACTTCTGCACCACTTCGAGCGGCACAGCATCCCCACGCTGCCGTTCGGGCCTGTATGGCCCAGGATGCTGCAGCTTGCGTTCCAGGTACGTCCTCCCACCGCCGTCCCCCCAAGCAAGCAAACGATTTTTCATAACTCATAACTAACACCACCCCTTTTCCTCGTTCCCAACAGTCCGGACACCGCACCTACCTCATCAACGCAACCCTCTCCTTCGCCGCCGCCCACCTCTCCCACCTCCTCCCGTCGCAACCCCAATACCACCGCGCCAAGTCCGTCCTCCTCGACAAAGCTCTGCACGACTACCGCACCGCCCTCTCTGCCCCGCTCACCTCCACCAACTGTGACGCGCTCCTGGGTACCGCAAACCTCGTCCAGTTTCTGATGTGGTCTGATCTGAGTTTTATCGATGGCAGCGGCCGCTCTCACTCGCACTCTCAGACGTCACCACCACCACCAACACCACCAACACCATCATCACCACCCCATCTGGGAGGCTGTTGGGAGGGGAAAGGGGGGGTGCCCTAGATCTCGCCAACGACAGGCTCTACTGGCTCTCAGCTGGCGTCCGCCAGATCTTCTTCATGGCTTGGCCTCTCTTTCAGACATCGGGGAGTGTGTTCCAGGGGGTTGGGCTGCTGCAGCCGTGCATGGTGCTGGAGGAGGTGGTGGATGCGAGGGGGCTGAACTGGAGGAGGTATTTGAGGGTTTTATGGAATTGTTTGAGAATAGGAGGTATTGGGGGCTGAGGGGTTGGAGAAGTCACCGTCGTCGAGGTCGTTAGCAGGGAGGGGGGGGTCGAGTGCGGGCTCGGCGTATCTGGAGGGGTTGTTGCCTAATTTTCTCGGGGGCTGGGGAGACCCCGCCGTACAAGATCATGACGCTGTGGCAGAGCTACAAGGAAGGGGAGGCGTATGTGAAGAGCGCTGGAGCGCAGGACGAGGCGCTTACACGGGCTGCGTACAAGAGGCTGGTGTCCAGGGTGGCGGTGGCCATGGCGTATGTAATGGATGGTGGGGAGAGTGGTGGGTGTCCAGCTTCTGGTGCGGGGGCGAGGGACGGTTGCCGAATGCCCGTATCGAAGCCGAGTGATAGGGCACGGTTCGTGGCGACGTTTCCGATGATGTGCTTTGGGCCGTTGCTGGCGTTGATATCGAGTGGTGATTCGAGGATGTTGGTGGTGCTGTATCACATCTATTGGTTGACGGGGGTGTTGTTGCCTGGGGAGACGTACTGGTGGTGTAAGAGGCGTGTGGCAGTTATGCAGGAGGTCTTAGGGCGCGAGTTAAAGAATAGGGGGCTGGAAGTGTGTTTGAGGAGGCAGAGTGAAGTTGTTTAGTCGATGATCTGAGATGCAAGGGGAGGCTCGTCACCCACTCTAAATGAAATGATGTTAACGCTCACCATGACTAGCAGCTTGACGCTCAAATAACACCGTGCTTCCCAAGACATGATCAATATGATCACCAAAGGTATCACATCTATTACCCCCAAACGCCATCCCCTGCCCTGAAAACCAGGCTATAAACAGTCTACCTGCGAATTAAGCATATACTCGAACGAATGTCCACCTCACTCCTTTTGTGTTTGCCCCTCACCCAAACCCCAAACACCCCAAGCAACGATGAAAAGCCATAGAATCGGCCATGTAAAGTCTCCCGTTTCTTCTTCCTTATTTCTTCCCCAAATGCAAAGTCCGCAGTGCAATGCAATGCCAAAGCAAGCAGCAGCAGCAGCAGCAGCAGCAGCAGCAGCAGCAGCCGTGATGGTGACAATTAAAAGGAAAGCCGCTGACCAAACCAACACCACTCACCCACCCATCCAAATATTACACAACTCCCCCAAAGAATTGAGAAAAGAGGAAGATTATCACCTCCCCGAACTCGGCCTCCCCCTCTTCCTCGTCACCGCCCTCTCCTCCTGCAATTCCGCCAACTCCCTCGCGAGCGCCGCCTCCTTTTTCTTAGTCAGCTTCCGCGACCTCGCCGGCGGCGGTTCCAGACTATGCAGATGCCCAATCTCCTCGAGCGCCATCGTGTTCTGCCAGTCCATGCACCTGTAGTGGACCGGTTCCGACTGGGGTTCGGGCTCAACAGGCTGTTGATGCTGGGAGGCTGCGGCAATGGTGGTGACGCCGCGGCCGCGGGTGCTCATGCGTTTGTTGCCGTTTGTTTTCGGTGTGGAGGGGGAGACGACGGGGGCCGGGGCCGGGGCGGGGTGGTAGCGGTGGTGGTGGTGAGTTCGTCGTTTTCGTCCGCGGGTTTCTTGTCTTTTTCTTCTGGGGTGGCGAGGTACGTCTTGCGGTTCTCCATGTTCTTGACAATCTTGTCGCGGTAGTTGACCAGCTCCTTGCGCAGCTTCAGCTCATTGAAACCGCGGGGGTCGAGCCAGCCGATCAGGGCGTCGACGTCGGCCGGGTCGGCGAAGTAACCCCACTGCGTGGCGTTGTACACGCTGGTGGCGCCCTCCTCCTTCTTCTTGCGCTCGGGCACCGTAGTGTCAAACTTGGCCTTGTACTCGTCCTGGTACTCCTGCTTCATGTCGATGTAGCCCTCGCGCTCAAGCTCGTCAGGGCCCTGCACCCAGATGCAGCCGTTGGCGTAGCCCGCCGCGGCGGTGGAGCTGTCGGGAAGGCCGCCGTAGGGCATGCCGTTGCGCTCGAACCAGTAGTACCTGTTCCAGAAGCGGTCCTTTCCGAGCACGCGGGTGCGCGGGCAATCGGCCTCGCGGAGGTCGTTGTCGATGACGGCGATCTCGCGCTCGCACTCACCGATCTCGTCTTCCTTCTTCTGGATGTCCTTGAGCACCTTCTGGAACTGCTTCGACTGCTTCGGCACCTTGGGGGCGGCCTCAGCCTTTTCCTTGCGCTCCTGTTCCTTGTCGGCCTTGCGCTTGCGTTCCGCTGCGCGGTCGATGCCGCGGCGGAGTTTCCTCGGCGGCCCATCTTCATCCGAGTCGGGAACCTCGTCTGACGTGTTGGCAGGCAGGTCTTCCACATCCGACATCTTGACATCTCCGTTAATCTTAACTGGGTCCAGAGGCGGGCTGGGGGGGAGATTGTCGGGCAAGAGGATCTTGCGCTGATCGTTGAGGCTCTTCAGCTCCTCAATTCTGCAAAACGTTAGCATGAGCCACCCTCACGGGAATACGAATCCACCCACAATTGCTTCCTCTTGCGCTGCCACTCAATCTTCTCCTTCCTGTACGCCGTCATCGTCTCACTGCAGTCCTCCATGTACCCGCGGATCGCCCTCGTCTCCGCCGTGAGCATGCAGATTATCTGCAGCGCCTGGACACGGTAGTTGAAATCGAGCGCCGAATACCTCTGGCGCACCGTCTCCTGGCTGGGCTCCTCATCGTCCGTCGGCACCAGCTGGTGCAGAAGCTCCTCGCAGCTCGCCCTCAACCTGTCGTTCTTAGACAACTGATGCAGCAGGCCCACCATGATCAACTCCCAGCCGCCCTCCTTGAAATCGCGTTTCCTTAGATGCTCAATCCAGTCGTACCCCTTAAGCACCTCTTCCGCATTGTGCCTGGGCACGTCTTCGACGTCCTCCATCTCCTTCTCCGCAGCCGCAGCTTCCGCCGCCATCCTCTCCGCCTCCATCTTCGCCATGCTGCTCCTAGTCGCGCGGCCCGATGGTTGCGGTTCAGGCTCGGGTGTCGCCATGGTGCTCTCATCCATGATCTCCTCCTCTTCCTCCTCTTCTTCCTCCTCCAGTTCCGGCAGCTGGATCTGGACCTTACCGCCGTCGGCCTCCGAACTGACAAGGATCTTGAGAACCGCACAGTGAATTTCGTCGAACAGCTGGACGGGCGCCTCTTGGGTGGCGACCAACATGGCTTCTACATAGTCGTCAAAGGTAAACGAGTCTAACTTGAAGATCTCGCAGTAGACATTCAGCGTGTCCCAAGTCTCGAGCAGCGGGCCTATTGACCTCATCCGGATCTTGTCGCTGAAGGGGGATTTGACCTCGGAAGCGACATCAACCGGGGTGTCGTTGCACATGTACTTGAGCTGGGGCCTGACCACGCCGCGGGACTCGACCTGCAGGTCCTCGATGGGGTACTTCGGCGGGGGCGGGGGCGGTGTCGGCTCGGGTTGCCTGCCCGTCGGTTGGGGACCTGTCCGCGGAAGGACATGGGGAACTGGAAGGGGTTGCCGGGCAGGGGCAGGTGGACAAAGTTGCCTGGCTCGTGGCCTCCAAATGTGCTGTGCTTTCCCTTAACAGCATTTAGCTGCGCTTGGAGGGCCTGCTGGGCCTTGGACTTGTGGCTCTTGGGCGCCGGCTTCAGCTCGGGCAACCTGAATCCAGTTGGGCTGGTGGGACCGGGAGAGACCGAGGCGGGGTCGAACTGCGAGGCCTTCTTTTGCAGCTGCATCTGCTTCCGCTCCTGGAGCTTGGTGTCGTAGCGCAGATGCGCCGGGATCCGCTCGTCGATGTGATACTTCTCGGCCACATCGTGCTTGACCAACCACGGCGCACCATTCCACGAATCCCTGGTGACCGTCTTCTTGATAAACGAGCGCAGAACCGCCTTGGTAAAAAGCTTGCGGTCGCGGAAGATGTGCGAGTCGTCCACCACGGCCTCTTCATCGGGGCGGTCGTCCAGGCTGACGAAATAGCGAGAGAAGGGCGGTGTGAGGGTGCCGTCAGGGAGCACCTTACTGCCGAAACGAGTCTTGTCCCTGACGACGCCGCGTAGGCGCTCGCCACCCAAGATATGTACGGTGACGGCCTCGCCCGGGTAGTAATCGTTTTTGAACTCATCGTAAACCTGGTCGACCAGGGTGTCGATGCGGGAGACAGTCTGGAACTGAACGCGACGGAGGATCGGGCCCTTGAGCGCCTCGGGAAATGCCTGGTCTACCTCGGCGGCACCGGCGAGCTAACCATTTCAGAATTATGTCAGTTGTTTCCCATCGAGAG
Organism: Collariella sp. IMI 366227; assembly: GCA_027946355.1. Taxonomy (NCBI): domain Eukaryota; kingdom Fungi; phylum Ascomycota; class Sordariomycetes; order Sordariales; family Chaetomiaceae; genus Collariella; species Collariella sp. IMI 366227. The sequence goes on along the minus strand of JAPEUS010000003.1, from coordinate 1,852,550 downwards.
CAAGGGGAGGAGAGAACAGCAACAAACGGTGGTATTGGGTGGTCGTACCTCGCTTTCAAGGGCGTCAAAGAAGGTCATGCCCGAGTGGCCGCTGATGGTGCAGATAAAACGTTTCTACATGGCTGGTGAGCGGCTAAAATCCATGACCTGGCTTACACCAAGCCAGCATACCTGTTTGTAAAAGTCCAGTCTGCGACATGTCAGTACTATGCTCCCGGCTATTTTGGGCAACCTCAAAGCAACACAGGGGGCATGCCACACGAACCTATTCAAGTAGTCCTCGTATGTGACGAAGACCTCCCCCGTCTGGGAGATATACCAGACCTGTATGTCATTGGTGATTAGAGTTCCGTTGCGGTTTATCCGTGGCAGTCTGAAGGCCCAGCAGGGATGCATACCTCCTGGTCTTCATTGTCGATCTCTGGCACGGGCAGAAACTGCACCGGCTTGCGCTTGAAGAGGACCTAGGGGGTCGGGTCAGCGGGGTGGAGGTTGCCTTGGGGGGGTTGTTCGGTGCCGTACCATGCCTGGGGTTGGTCGTAGGAGCAAGAGGTGGTCTCAAGCAGGGGTCGAAAAAGTGCTGCAAGGCTGATAACTCAGCCTCGTGCGTGTCAATAAGACAACAAGACGCCCTGTACGATGGCAGGGAGAAACGCGGTGGTGTGGGTGATTGAGACGCGTCGGGGGTTCTGCTGGGCGTGTGGTGGCCGTCGGTCGCGGTCCGTGGCGGATTGGGTGGAGAGAGGGCAGGGTTTGGTGGCCGCGCAGGAGGGAAGCTTTCGCGGTGAGCATGCAAGGCTGAAATCGGACGGTCCCGCGGCTGAGGGCCGGGCAAAAGACGGCGCAGACGGAGCGAGGTCCGTGTAAGTGAGCCTCGAATCGCGGAGGGGGGAGAGGTGTTGTGGCCGCCGGGGTTGACGGGGCGCGGTGTTGAGGAGAGAGAAAACGCGGGTGGTGCAGAAGTGGGAGGAAAAGTTCAACAAGGGGAGGAGACGGCAAATGGGGAGGGAGCACGGGCTGGCAGCAGGTCCAGCGTGCCGGACCCGCATGGACGCCTAGGGTACGAAGATGGGGGACACCGAGCACGCCCGCCTCATGCCCATCGCTCCGACAAGCTTCGACCCAAAATGGGCCTCCTCCTCCTCCTCGTCCACACCTCACCCCGACTACCCCGGCGCACCTCTGCCGGCAGCCAACCCACCCACCCCGCGTCCTTTGCCCACATTTTTGTACTCATAATGTTCGCCGTGGCGAGGGCTACCATCGCACACTTGAAGCGCTTAAATTGGGCTGTTTTTCAATTGTTTATGCTTGGTGCAGTGCCGGGCAAATTTCTTTTCCAAGGGTAGGGGTCCGCAGCCGCCAGGCAGGAGGAGCCCCCTTCGAGGCCCACGGGAGACCGCCGCACGCGCCTGGGCCCATTGGTTCTCCCCGATGCGTCGGCCCCAAGCGCAAACACGCGGCATCTTTTCAACGAACGCCCGCATCGTCACGGGGATTGCAGTACTCGGCATCAGTTCCCTAGTCGTTCTTTGTTGATATTGACATCGTGACATATCATGAGGCATAAGGTCCTGCTGCAGACGCGTACCACACTAACCGTCGGGCATCTCACCGAGGCAACCCACACTGCAGCCTTCAGTGGGACCTGTCATCATATTGAAATTTGTAGGTCCTTGATATTGGCTTTCATTCTTTCAAGAGTTAAGGACCGCGGGAGAGCTGCTCACTGAGTTGGTGGAAGGCCAAATCTTTGAGCCGCGTTTGCGTGTCCCTCTCTCGACAAGAGACTGGAAGATCCCGTGTACGTCGAAGATGAATGCAGAAAAATAAGATGACTATCTCTCTTTCTCCTGATAATGAAGTCCGATGGCATCCTGAAGAATGCGGGGTTTTATGTCCTCTTGCTGCCAGCCATGGCTGTTTGTGTCGAGGCCTCCATCCAAGCAGACCGTTGAGTTCGATTTGCGTTTGCAGGAAGCGCCACTTCGGGAAAATGTGGGGTGGTCACACAAGGCTGAGAGCCCGATTGACGTGCAGCTTGCAGCCTTGCAGATGGAGGTCTTGCATGAATAAAGACTTCAGATGAGAGATAGCAAACTTGCAAAGTGCTGGTAGTTTCGAGGCCATGTTCCCCCAAAATGAAGATGAGCGAAACTGCTTGTTTCGGGAGGGTTTCTAGAACAATTGGGGCCGGCTTCTTCCCGGGCCCTTCCCGCAGATACTTCTCTGCGCACCAAAACCTGGTGGTTGAAGAGGTAGCCTGTGGATCGCCCTTGGCGTGCCGATGCAGCGCTCCTGAACCAATCAGCTGATGCGCAGCCTTGAGATAAAAAAGTGGAGACTTGGGGAAGTTGACCTCAGCCATGCGCAGCACCACCCTCACGCCAGCAAATCGTCACGCCAGCAAGTAATAGTAAAAATCAAATTTGAAGCCGCTCTAGTCTACGACGTAAAATACACAACCATAAAGCCCACCCAGCTCCCGACAACCCCTATCGCCGAGTATGAGCTGGTGAACATCAGCGGCAGAAACTCGTAGCTCTTCCCGAACACGATCCCGTGCACCAGCGAGCAGTACACAATCAGCGGGATGCTGACCGTGATGTAGAGCGTGCTGAACCGGTCAAACAGGAAGAACCTCGGCCGATTCGACGCCGGCGCCAGCCGGTCGAATGCCAGCAGGAAGAGAATAAGCCAGAACACCGTGTAGACCGTCTTAATCGGGAACTCCGCCAGCGTGAAAAGCAGCGGGAAGAGCGATACATGACCGGCAACTGCGAGCGGTCGGAATGCGCCCAGGTATCTCCGGTCCTTGAGCGCAATGAGACTGAAGGGGATAATGACGAGCAGAACTGCCTTCTCGTGGACGTGCCAACCGAAGAGGAAGGAGGCGTAGCCGCAGAGGGTGACAGCGCCGATGAAGTTATCCCAAGTCGGCTGGAAGAAGAGCTTCACAAGGGGAATCGCCTGGAAGAGCAGCGTCAGAGCGAAGCACACCCGCGGCGTGACGTCTGGGAGAATCGCAAAGGAGGTGTCGCCAACCAAGCCACGTGTTACGCTCTGCAATGCGCCCTCCCTGACCGACAGGCCGATGCGCGGCGCAAGAATAATCAGGACGCGGTCCATGAATGAGTACATGGCCCATACGTTGGGTGCCCAGTACGCATGGCAGAGACCGCGCGAAAAGGGGAACAGCCGGCTGAAGATTTGAGGGATCTGTCCCTTGAGCGCAAAGGGGCCAAAGGCTGTGCTGAAGATCGCCGCGATACCTGTGCCCAGCTTCAGGCAGTTGAGGAACTGGATCCGGAATATGGACTTCGGAGAAAGGCAGTAGGCCCTCAGAAGGAAGACAAAATACGCCGGCGCAAGGTAGAGATATATGTGCTTCATGCAGAGCAGCGCAGCGAAAAGGAGGCCGCTCCACAGCAGTGTCGACTTGTTGCGCGCCAGAACGAGGGATGCGATGAGGATGCCGTACATGCAGCCGTTGTATTGGAAGTGGATGTGATCGATGATGAGGAGACCTGGCGACAGCAGGATGGAAATGGCGGCTGCCTGCGCGGCTCGTTTGGAGATGCCATGCGACGAATCGACGAACCTGGGGGGGTGTTAGTCTGTCCGCCCTGATCAACAGCGCAAGGCGAGATTCCATACATTTGCAGCGCATACACCAGTACCAGCTCAGTGATAATAACGGTGCACCTCTGGAAGTATATTGTCTGCCAGCTATCGTACTCCAGGTTGTACACCTTGAGCATGGCGGGGTCAACCAGCTTTGCGACCTGGGACATGATCCACTCGAAGTAGGCAAAGAAGGGCGGGTAGTCGAGTGTCCATTCTGACGTCTTCTCGTAGTACCATTCCCAGAGGGGGAGCGAGTTGGTGATGGCGAGCCAGTTGCGGTGGACTTCGAAATCGGTGGATTTACTGGCAACGAAGGGTCAGTATGCGCCAGTAGGGTTGAGATGGGAAAATCGCAGTCACTCACTATGCGGGGAAAAGCAAAAACTTCAATGCCGCAGCCACTATCGCGCATTGCGTGAGGGAGGGGTAGAGTTCAGCCATGGCGGCATATCGGGGCTGTCAACAAGCTTTCCCATGCAGCTGTCACATGAAATGAAGCTGTCTCCAATTGCCAGCAAGCACCAAAGTTTTGGTGGAGCTTGAATGACAGGAAGTGAAGACAGCAGCTCCAATATGAAACTAGCCACAATCTGCAGACGCCACATCTTTTTTCCTGTAAGCTGCGCCTCACTTTCCCACGGCACTGGGCAAGTGGAGCCCGGCCCCTGACGTTCCAGTTCTCCAACTCCCAGTTGGAGCAACAGCTTCCGGCACTGGGCAGGGGCACTGTCTGAGTGTTTGAGCACAGCTGTTCACTGCAAGATTGCATCCGGATCTTTTGTCTCGGACTCTTGAGCCAACAACACTCGTTTTGTTAGATGGCGGGCAATCACAAAAACAGGTGTTTACTTGCTTAAATTTCTGAATTCTCTTCTTTTTTTTACCCCGGACCAAGAACATATTACTACCGTTGTGACCTCTTTTCGCCTCCACCTTTCCCTCCATCCTCCTCCGCCTTGGTGTCTTCTCCACATTGGTTCAAACCGCCGGCCCGGGTGGTGTTGTTCGAGCTGCAAAGTGTCCTCAACTCCAAGCACAACGGAACCTCCGTCCCATTCTGCCGGAAACTAGAACCGGGAAGCCGACCCCCATTGAGTAATAAATAATTGTTCATTCGGCCCGGCTTTGGCTGCAAGCATCTCTCCAACCCTTCCCTTGGCGAAGTCAGCAACCCTCAACATGCGCCTGCCGTCAAGTCTCGCCGTGCTCGTGGCTGGCCTAGCCCAGACCCAAGCCCAGTACCTAATCAATGAGCTCAGTTTTGGTCAAGGAGAAAGGTAAGGACGCTGGAGCCTCGATTTGTTTTTCTTGGACGACGCTGACCCAAGACTTCTCCCAACAGAATAGCACCCCCTGGATCGCGTTCCATCCCCAATTTCTCTCTCCAAGGGCGCAACAACCCTCCTGAACTGCTCTCCAACAAGGTCATCTTGACCCCGATAGCGCCCGGAAACCAGCGCGGTGCCGTGTGGACAGACAAGACGCTCCAGAATGCGAACTGGATCACCGACGTCGAGTTCCGCGCGAACGGCCCCGAGCGCGGTGGAGGCAACTTCAACATCTGGCTGGTCCGCGACGGCTCCCACGTCATCGGGTCCGACAGCGTTTACACAGCAGGGCGGTTTGAGGGTCTGGCCTTGGTCATCGACCAGCACAGCGGGTCCGGGGGCATGCTGCGCGGCTTTCTGAACGACGGCTCGACCGACTACCGGAACCATCACAACATCGACAGCCTGGCCTTCGGCCACTGCGCTTTCTCCTACCGCAACTTGGGCCGTCCGACCCAGATCAAGCTGCGCCACAGCGACACCAAGTTCAGCGTCGAGGTCGCGGGCCGCCCCTGCTTCGAAACCGACAAGGTCCGCCTCCCGAGCGGCTACAACTTTGGCGTGACAGCCGCGTCAGCCGACAACCCCGATTCGTTTGAAGTCTTCAAGCTCGTCGTCCTCACAGGCGAGAGCAGCCACGAGTACGCCAACACCCACAACACGCAGCACCAGACCCCTCCTCAGGGCCAAACCAACGACAACTCCCAACAAGATCAAAAACAACAACACATGGTCTTTGGCCGGAGCGGGCAATCCCAAATCGAAGACCCCTTTGACACAGTCATCCCCGACAAAGAAGCCGACACCATCACCTCCTCCAAAGCGCAATTTGCCGACCTCCACAACCGCCTGCAATCCGTCAACCACCACCTGTCCACCATCTTCCGCACCATCGCCCAAAACTCTGGCGTCGACGAGCAGCGGCACGCCGAAACCTTCACCACGCTGTCCGAGATCAAAAACCTTATCACAGACCGCCTGTCAGGTCTCGACGCGATGGAGAAGCGACTCGGCGACGTCGAGCGCGAGCTGCGGTCGCTGCGGCACGAGCTGACGGGGCGGATGCGGGATTCGGAGAACGCAATCAAGTTCCATGTTAGTGATAAGCATGAGACGCTGCAGGAGAATGTGAAAGCGCATGCGAAGAGCGGGCATATGAGGTTGATTCTAGTAGTGGTGGGGAGTCAGGTTGTGTTGGTGGGGGCGTTTGCGTATTATAAGAGGAGGAAGACGATGCCGAAGAAGTACCTTTGAGTTTTTTTGGGGGAAGGGGGGCTTGGGCTATGATGGGATGTTGGATGGGTTGTATCATGTATTAGCGGGGTTTGGGCGTTTTAATTTTTATGTGTTTTTTTTTTTGTTTTTGTTTTTTGGTTGGCCTTCGGGGTTTATAGGAGGAAATAAAAGTCTATATCCCATGGTATTTTTGAAGCATTGCCGTTTATTCCCTTGAAGTGGTGACAGCGCCTGTAAAATGTACTGGTAGAGATGGGCTGAGGGCAGCGGATATGAATCTTCAATCATTGATGCTGATTCAAGAAGTTCTACCCCTCTCAAAACCAACGCTCTCCAAACAACGCTCTTGCCGCCGACATCCAACACGGCTTCATAAACTGACACATGATATCTGAACCGCCCCATAATTCCCTACCGCTTATTGATAACCTTGAGCATCTCCTCCCCCTTTGGCGCCGTCGTCAGATTCTCATACCCCTCCTCAGTAACAAGGATATCGTCCTCGATACGCACGCCCCCAACATCATAGAATTTCTCCAACTCAAACTTGTCGATGAATTGGCTATGGACTGGGTGATTGAGGAACTGCTCCAGATACTCGCGGCAGAAGTAGCTGTGTGTCAAATTTCGTCAGTTTCATCATCAGCAAACAACCACAGCGGATAGTGGGCTTGAGTCGAACAAGAAAAAGGGTGGTAACTCACATGCCCGGCTCAACCGTAACCACCATGCCCTTTTCAAGCTTCTGCTTGCCGGCCAACATCGGGCTGTGCGTTTGATCTTCGACCTCTCCAAAACGCATAGCCTTTCCTCCCTTCGCCAGATAAGACGCATCCATGGGCATCTGCCCTGTGTGAAGGGCATCCCGGTACAAGCTGCCCAGCATGTCGGCGCTGTACAGTGCTCTCTTGCTCCCCGCTCGGCAACCCGTCAAGCCATCCCCCCTCAGAGGAGAAACCGGCGCGCCCCTGCTTGGCACATCGAAGAGCAGCCTCTCCGCCCCCGAGACATCGTGCACCTCGAGCCCGACATGATGACCCAGCCCATGCGGGAAGAAAGCGGCGATGGTGCCGTGGGAGAGGATCTTGGCGGGCGAGCCGCCCCTGAGGATGCCAAGCTCGAGGAGCCCAATGACAGCAACGGCGCAGGCGTGGAGGTGCAGCGAGTGGAACATCATGCCCGGGCAGATGCGCTCGATGCACTCGACCTGCATGCGCTCGACGAGGCGGTAGATGGCCGCGGCCTGGGGCGAGAACTGGCCAGAGATGGGAAAGGTGCGCGTGACGTCGCTGGCGTAGCAGTTCCACTCGGCGCCGGCATCGAGCACGACGAGCTGGCGGCCGGCCAGGGGTTGGTCGTTGTCGTTGTAGTGCAGCGTGCTGCCGTTGATGCCCGAGGCGGCGATGACCGGGTATGCTTGGCGTTTGGCGCCCGAGGTGTGGCAAGAGTAGTGGAAGACGGCGTCAATCTGCCGCTCGTTTCTGAGACCCTTGATGCGGCTCATGATAACCCTGTGGGCAGCGCTCTGTGAGAGAGGGTTAGCAAGCTCGGAGAATGGGGAGGTAGCGGGGGGTGTACGGAAACAGCATTGGCTCGCCGGATCATCTCAATCTCATACTCGGTTTTGATAACGCGGGCACGGTCAATGGCCGGTGCGAGATCGCTCGTGTCGATTGAAACGTTGTCAGGAATCTCAAACGGCGGGACCTGGTCCCTATGCAGGCAGTAGATGATCCTTTGGCTGGAAATGGCGGCGATGAGCGTCTTCTGAAGGCCTTGGATGTAGCGCACATCGTCAACGTGCGAATGGGCCATGCATTGCTTCGGAGACGGCGTTCTCCCATACCAGAGTACAGTCCGGGGATCTGTGTAGGGAATCCACAAAATGAGCTGGTCGCGCTCGATATCGTAGGTTACGGCACAGCCTGGGAAGTCGGCGCCGGACATGTAATAAAAACTGAAGTGTGGTCAGTTCGTCGGGTATCGGTAGAATTGCATAGCAGCCATGTATGTACATACTGCCTGCGCTGGCGGAACTCGGGCCCCATGTCTGAGTCTTCATAGAGCTTCTCCTCTTGGCCAGGGAGGTAGATAATCCCCCCTGACAAACGCATCTCTCTGGCAACCTTCCGAGCATGTGCTTTGGCTGCGTTCAGGTCAGCACTCTGAGACGTGGAGCGAGACAAGAGGGATCGCAGCCATACCCGGAAACTTGCCCAGGTCTTTGTTCAGCCACGAAGACCTGGGTTCATGGGCCATCTCCGCTTCGGCGTGTGTCACTTTCTTCTGTCTCAATTTTTCCTGAGTCTGAGTTGGCGGACGGGTGTCCTGACGCTCGATGACCCTGCCCATTCATGAGTGACATTTCGCAATGGAGCTGCTGTTACAAAGATCAACTCACACCACATCGAACTCCTCCTCCACAGAAACGATGTCGTAATCATCGTCTACTTGGTTTTGGCGTGAAGCACTCATGACGGGCAACAGTCGGTAGCAAGAGAGAGGAGTCACAGACACAACGGGGTCCGGATCCGGCCGAGGAGGGGAGAGGTATGATGATGTTGATAGGTGCTTATCGTGTCCTGAGTGTGTATGGTGGAGCGAAGCTGGCGTAAAAATCACCGAGTAGCTGAGATCGGAAGAGAAATATTTGAATAAATGGAACGATGAAAGGATTCAGAATATCTGGTGAATCCCAGAGTCTGATTTGTTTGTCAAGGAGCAGGTGCGGCAAGTGAGGTCCGCAACAAGAGCAGGACCGAGGGCGACGGCTCCCACAGCTAAGCGAAACATGGACATCCATGGATGTCCGCTTCGGGAAGGCAAGATGACTGCCCCACAGTTGCTGTCAGGACATTGGTCCGTTTGGTGGCCGCGCTTATGTAACACCGTGCCGGTTCTTGCGCCCTTCGATCAACGCGACAACCTAGACATCCAAGGGGCGCGCCCTCCCCTCAATGTCTTTGTCCCGGATGGTTATTCCCAGGTTGGCACTTGAGACAAATCCGAAAGAATTGCACACTTCCACTCATTCATTCATTCATTCATTCATTCATTCATTAGTTAGTTTATTCATTCCCCTTGCATTATCGTCTCCCATTATCTCCCCTGATCCTACCCTAACCCTAGACCTCATCCTCCCGTATCTGAACGTCTGAAGCCATTCAAAGATCTATCCCACAGACCATCTGGCCAAGGAAGACCATAACTTCGAATAATTGATACCATATACAGGCCTGAATCAAAACCCTCCTCACCTGTGTCCATCCGTCCTTCCGTCCGTCCGTCTTATCCGTTGGGGTATCACACGGCAATTTACTTACTAGAATGATGAACCAAAACGCGAGAATTCCGGATCCCCAAAAGCAAGCCTGCTGCCATGTCCGCTCGAGCCGACCACCACCGCCCCCATGACTGATCACTCCCAAGAGACCTCCATCCACGGCCCTGCCGATCAAGTCTCCAGACCGAGCAGCCAACACCAACCACTTCACTTCACTCCCTTCCTCAGCAATCTCAACACCGTCTCTCTAAACCTATCTCCGACCTCCCGACCACTGTCAACCCACTGCGAGCACCACCTCCCACTACACCCTCGCACCATTCATCATCATCATCATCATCACCCTTCATCGATACCCGTTCCCCCAACATATCCTCCCACTCCCCTGAAACCCCGGATCCGCCAACATCTCCTCCATCATCCCGCCCTGCTGGCCATGCCCATGCTGGTGCTGATGCGCCGCCATCTGCTGCTGGTGTTGATGCTGATGCGGATGCGGATGCTGTGGATGCGGATGCTGCTGTTGATGATGGTGCTGACCCCGGCCTGCTGGTGCTGATGCTGTGGTTGTTGTTGTCCACCACCACCGGGATGGTGATGGTCCGGGGCATGCCAAGCATATTCGGCGGGGTGCCGTACATTTGGGCGGCTGCTGCGGCGGCGGCAGAGTGGTCGAGGCCGGTGTGCTGCTGCTGTTGTTGTGCGGGTGCTATGGGGTGGCGCTGGCTGCCTGGTTGAATGAGGTAGGAGGGAGGGGTTCGAGGAGCTGGCCTTCGATGTCGTTGTAGATGTTGGGGATGTAAAATTGCATTGTGTCGTGGGGCGGGGTTGGGCGGTGCCGGATGCGGAGGGGTGGGAGGTTTGGGCGCCGGGGTGGTGGTGGCTGCTTGTGGCAGCAGCTGCCGCGGGTCCATGAGGGGCTGATTGGGGTAGGCAAAGGGGTCTTCAGAGGGGAACATCATGGCGTCCATTTTGTAGAGGAGCTGACTGGGCCGGTGGGGGTTGGCCGGGGGTAGCCTTGGGGTGGCGGTGGAGGGGTGTGTTTTGCGTGCTGCTGGAGTCAGAGCTGGTGCCTGGGAGCGCCATGTTCATGGGCAGGATGTCTTGGAAGTTGGTGAAGGTTTGGTTGGCGAGGCTGCCGTGTTGGAAGCCGACTGTGTCGAAGGAGGCGGTGCGTTGAGGGGCGCGCGCTTCGCGACGGAGGAGTCCGACCGGCGGACGAACCATCTCCTCTGACCTGCGTTGAGGCATGCTGTCTTGCAGATCTGGACGGCTGGGCAAGGTCGCGCTGCCGGCCCTCGATCCCTGGCCTGGAGTCGGAGCAGGGGCTGACCGCTTCTTTGTCGGCGTTGGCCTGGCCGTGGTCTGCTTCACCCTTTCTGGCAGCTGGTCGAAAAGGGGCTGAAGACTGTCAGCACCACAGATGGGGTTGGTAAGTTGTAGAGAACTTACGTTGAGCGCGCTGGTAATCCGATCCGCCGCCAGGCTTCGTTTCGCGAGACTCGCAATGACATCCCTTCCCGCCTTAGCATCTGCAAGGATCTCGGCCGAGCCCGCCTTGTCGGGATTCTCCAGAACGTAGAAAAGAAGAGACAAGATGGCAAAGAACTCGGTGTACAGCATGAACCAATAGGGTCCTATGAGCACAGCCTGCTTTTGGATCTCGATCCCAATGTGAATGATATTGCGAGAGACAGTGATACACGCTGCGGCGCAGTTGTAGTACGGCTCCTCGATCTTCTTGCCAGCCGTCATCCGTGGCGAGATGTAGTGCAGAAAAGGCCTGTAGAGCATCATCTGAACGTGGGCGAAACCGAAGCGGAGGAGTGTGCGGACACTGTTGGGGCGGTTGTCAGCATATGAGGTAGTTCAAGGGGAAGGGGGGTGACGTACCGAATTACTTCAATCGGGCCGTCGTGGCTCGTCCGCCAGTAGTTGGGGAGCTTCGATTGCCAGTCCCCTAGCTCTTTCTCCATCGCCTGGATTCGCGAGTAATTGATCAGGAAGACCTTGTTTGATTGCTGTTCCTGGGTGCCATCCTCCATCCCTCTGAGTGGGTATATGTTCCTGACCACCTTCGCCAGTATCGTCATGAGCCTGTTGTGCGCGTTGAATGCCTGGAAGAATGACGGCGTGCCTGGCGGTGGCGTGCGGATCGTCTCTTTGGTAATGTATTCATCGTCCACCTCCGTGGGCAGGGGTTGGTCGACATCCTCGTCGTGCAGCAAAAGGGGGAAACCCAGAATGGCAGACACGTAAAAATCCATCTGGCGGACCACATGGAATACCCGCCGCCTCGTTTCGTCCTCGATCGGTGTGATTTTCGCGTGGGAAAGGTGGCGGTGCAGGCCCATACGGAGGCAGGATCGGAGCGCGATGCCAAGGAACGCATAGCAGTCGCTGATGTTGGACGTCGCTTGAAGAAACAGGATCATGTACACAAATGCTTGCAGAGAAGCCATGTCGCGACATTCTGCAACATCTTGTAAGATCAACCGTGCGGTTGTGTAGTATTTGACTCTGGAAACGCAAGTGTCAGACAAGGAACAGAGACTGGGTAAGGGGGAAAAGGGGCGAAGTAAACAATCTCACCCTTCGTCCACCGCTCCCTTGTACGTCACCGGGGGTTCGGAAATGCCATCCTGCGAGACGTTGTACACGCAGCCCAACGCCAGAACCGAATAAAGAAGACCCAGAAACCTGTGCTCTTCATTCCCCCACGACTCTTGCGGCGTGGCGTAGAGTCTGTCGAGCATCTCGTAGAAGGAAGGTCGGTGTACAACCCGAAGGAGACAGGTGGCGCAGTCCAGGGAGTAGGAGCAGAGCGTGCGGACTCTTTCAATGGGTGGAAGATTGTAGATGCTCGAGATGTTGGGCCCGTCCCACGGCGAACTGGAGCTCGGTCTTGGAGAGTCGAGACTGAAGAGGCCTGATGGCAGCGCCGGCCGCGGCAAGAATGGGATGCTGTATTCGTTTCCCAACAAGCTCTGAAAATGCTCCTTCATCCGTTTGAGGAAGACAGCACCGGATGATCTGCCGTGGAAATCCCATTCGCCGCTCTCCTTGAGATCGAGCTGGCCGATTGACTCTATCATGGACATGATCTGGGGATCCTGGTTGCTGTCTCGCTGCTCGTTTGCTGCCTCCATCTTGAGCTCCATCGCCCTTGCCCTTGCCCGCTCCCTATTGCGAAACTCTTGCTGGACTGCCGGGTCCAATTTAGGGTCAGCCAAGTCAACATTGGGCATAAACTGGCGCAACATCGTCTCGGCTTTCTGGAGCCTGGCCTCCAGCGCTTCGATGTACTGCGGAGCAGGGTTCCTGCGGCGGTTAGAGGGCTTATCGTATGTGCATTCTGCCATACCCGTCAGCTGAATAGAGTCAAATAGTTTAGGCGTGTTGTTTACCATAGCTGTAGACAGAACAGTGTGTGCACGGCTGTTTGCCATCGCACTTAATCTTCTTCCGACGGCATTCATCGCATGCTCTGGTCACCCGGCGACGTTTTTGCAAAGGCATGCTCGGGGCGTCACCGTCGTCATCTTGCGCCCCCGAAGCATCCTCGGACTCGGGTTTAATGGAAACCTGAGCCGGTGATTTGGCGCTTTCGGATGGGGAAGCAAAATCGTCCTGGGACAGGTCTGCAGATTCCTCATCGGACATATCGGGCGTATTTCCGGAGGCAACCGATTTGGGCACCGCAACAGCCCTCCTCGTGGTGCTCCCCGTCCGGCCAAAGTGCGGTGGACGCGAACGAGGCCGAGCCGGGCGAGAAGCGGCGCCGTCAAGGGCCGGGTCTGTCATGGTTCGTTGCTCCAGAGGTTGAGAAGGCGGGGATACACGGGGACAGCTTCCCTCCGTGGTGGATCTCTTTCCCCGTCTCGATGGGTTTCAGGTTCCAGTTTGCATGTCTGGCACAGCCTGAAAGGAGGGCGGCGTGTTGATGAAGTCTTGAAGCAGCACCGCAACCGGGAGTCGGGGGTGTCGGGATTCGGTAGTCGTTGAAGAGCAGGAACAGGTTGGGAGGGAGGGAGCCGCCGGAGAGATCCGGCGAAGGGGGTCAAAACCCGCGTGGGTGATTCACGCCAGATCCCAGTTCCCAACACGGGAAGGGGGTGATTCTACTGGGCGAGGACTTTTCCCGTTTGAGTCGGCTCCCTGTCGAGGGACCCCGAGACCGAGTTCCTTCCGGGGCCGGGTCCGCTTGAAGCGCTGGGATCGAGGGAGGAGAGTGGGTAAGGCGGGCAGGGGGAAGCGAGCGCGCAAGCAGACGAACTGCAACAGCGCAGCGTGGTGTGGACAGAAGCTGTCAGGATCCGGTGCAGATTGTGGACCCTGCTGTCTCCCAGGACCCGTTTCCGGGCACAAGGCAGGTAGGAGGGGGTGCCGGTGCCGGCTCAGGGTGAGTGTAACACGGAAGAGAGGCGTGTGAAGTATCAAAGGAAGTCAAGAGACGAAGTTGCCGGGACAGAAGAGGGATGTTTAAAAGAAGAAAATAAGTCCAGAAGCCCCCAGCCCAGAGAAGAATACAAAAGCAGGACGGCGGGCGTGCTGGTATTGTGTAGAAACAGCCAAGACTAAGCTCCAGTTTAGACTCGAGGAAACTCGAATCACGGCTCTGTGGTTGGATGGAAGGAGGATGGAATGGAACGTGTGGAGCGCCTACTGTACGGAGTATGGGTTGGATACAGAGTGTGTAAACTGCAGACTGGTGTGTTCAGTGCTGGGATTCGGCTGCGAATCCATAACTCCTCGGAGGAGCCTGCCCCAGGCTCCGCGGCTGTGGGAGCCAACCCTACCCACCGGTTGCGTGATGTATGTTGTGCGAGCCCAGGACCACGGACGGGGAAGGTAGGTAAGAGAGGTTCTCTGGCTCTGACTCGGTACGGAGTATGCCACTTTCCTGGGGCATCTGCTTACCTCGCTGCCGTGGGCTGTTCCCGGGCTGCCTCCGGTCCCGTCGTTCCAGGGGCGGCTCCTGATGCAACGGGGCTCGCCGTCGGAAAGCGGTGTCTGGCGGTGTCAGGGCTCAAATGGCTGGCACACGGGATGACGGGAGCATGGGATCGGATCGAACAGCATTCTGCAGATTCGGGGATTTTGGGTCCCGCCGTCAGTCCCACCGCTGGCGCGCGGCGGCCATGGATCTTCCATGCGTCTTCTGCAGCAGGCGGCAATGGTTCAGGGACCTGGGAGCCAACTGGCGCCTCTGTCAGTGCTGACTCCTGCCTCCTCCGTCCTGGTGGCAGACGGCCGACCCACGCTGCCCCCCGGCTTTATTCCCGGGCGTGCCATTTTGGAGGGGGGGGGCCGCCCTGGGGAGAGGGACGTCGCTGGGGGGTGCGAGGAACAGGAATGGCTCGCTCAACAGCTGCAGGAATCTGATCATCCATTCCAAATCTGATGGTTGGGGCCTCCGAAGGCCGAACCGGGGGCAGGTGGGAAGGGTCAGGTGCGGTGGAACCACGGCACAAGCGATCAACGAATGTGATCCCAGCCGAGAATGGGACTTTTTGTCTTGTCGCTGCGCGTCAATGCCAATGCCCACTCGCCGGCCCGTCGTCATGGAGGGTGCGTGCCGTGGCGTGTGAGAATCAGAAAAAAAAACGGGAGAACAGGAAACTGGCAAATGCTGTGGCACTGAAAAAACGGACGCGCAGCTGCAGGATGCCAGCGGACATGGAGCGGAGGGCCCGTCCCAATATTGGGGGCGTCATTGAGAGGATTGAGGTGTGGGATGCATATTTTGAGCAGCGTCCCGCTCCCGCCAGCGAATCGTTGACAAAGCGCATCCAGAAAGCGCAGCAGACGCGGCGAGCATGGGAAACGCAGATTGGAGATCTGGCAAAGGTGGGGAAAGCCACCCTGCACCAGAATGCGCGCTAGAAGACTTGGCATACGTCGACCGACATGGCTTGGCATGCATGAGTCCCAGGCGGAGCATGGCAAGGGTCCAAAATCAGCCCATGTTTATGTACACTGCACTGTGCGACGGGGCTCGAGAGCAGACTTTTTTTCCCACGGGCTTGGCCCGGTATCCATGGGATCCAGCTGAAGGGTCAGGCAACGCAACCGGACGCGCGATGGCGGGGTGTTGTCCTCCTCAAGGGATCGATGTGATTGTTGGCGGGCAGGTTGACGACCAATGGCGGATGGACGGGCTGTCCCTGGCCTTGACCATTCGCCTCTCGTAAATCCGATTCGCACTCGGTTCTTTTCCCATGCCCCCCTTTTCTCGCTTCCCCTTTGGGACTTGGATCTCCCGGGTCTCCAAAAGCATGGGCTGTCCTGTCTGGCGGTTCTTGGTGTCTTGAAGATCTTCAGCGCGCCAGTGGGGAAGCGCACGATGAGAGAAGGCCCGAGGTGACCCAACCGCGCGGATACCGCCGCTGGTCTGCCTTGCCAGGGGCGGTCAGCCTTATTAACACCTCGGCCATGAACTGGCGGCTTGTCCGAGATTGCCGTCCAATGGCTCCAGTGACTCCAATCCACCCTCAGGTGGGAGAGGAAAACATCAGGCCGTCAGGCATCGTTCGATCCTTGGCAAAAGAGCCTGATCATACGTGTGGTATCAAGGATGAACACATCTCGTTTTCGGTTTTGTCGGTTTTGTTTGGATCGTTGCGAAAGAAGTGACTGATGACACAAGACACGGTTGCTGAGCTGATGAGTTCTCAGGGTTCAAGGGAAGCGAGCGGGGAGGGGCGTCAGGAATAACCCCACTTTACCCCACCCCCCCTTGGCTGCCTGCGCTCACCTCTCCGTCCTGACCGTCAGCCTTACCAAAGCTTAGCTGCCAGCTCGCAGCCTCGCCCTTCCAGCTCCGCATCAACAACCACACACTCTCGAGTACAGCTGCATAACCAAAGATGGGGGACTCTTTGCTGCAGTTCTTTACTCTCGTCGACAACCAAGGCGGTGTGATAGTCAGAGGTCAGGCTACCCTTAGCTTCACCGCCTACAACGTTGTGCCTAGCGCCCAGCAAAGTCGACCGTCGGATCTAGGTCAGTAGCTAACTCCATCTTTATTTGAGCAGAACCGCCCAAATTTGACATCGACCTGTACATCCAAAACTACAAAGGTTCGCATATCCGGGGTTCATTTTGTTTCTGATTCATTCTCACCCCCTCCCAGGTCGTACACGGTTCGATCGTCTCCTGCTCATCGGTCGCAGCTCGGTGCCGCTGTGTATCGATGCCCTGAAAGCAGCCATTGCCGAAGCCAAACGGGGCAAAGATGTCCATCGATACAAGGAGGCTGTGGATTACCTGCGGGTAGCAGCACCTTCGGAGGCGGAGGCCACGGTTGACCAGGCGTGGCTTAAGATGCAACAATCGGCAAACAAGGTTGAGACAAATCGGTTGATGGCCGAGCTGAAGGGATACAGAAACAACCTGATCAAGGAGAGCATCAGGGTGAGTTTGCCAAGTTTGCAAGGCAAGGCTCATCGTTGCTGACAAGTGCGTGGTTGAATAGATGGGCCATGAAGATCTGGGGAAGCATCTCGAGGCCATCGGCGACCTTAACGCGGCTGCCGAGGCATTTTCGAAGATGCGGCCAGATGTAAGCACGACAAAGCAGCTTATCGACGTAGGAAAGCATCTGGTGCGCGTCTCGGTACAGCGGCGGGAGTGGGGGATGGTCAGTGCCCATCTCAGCAAGATGCTGGGCGTTCAGCACCCCGAGGACGACAAGGCCACCCAGCCCTACCTCAAGATTGCCAACGGTATCGCGCTTATCGGTCAAGAAAAGGCCAAGGAAGCAGCCCTCAGCTTCCTGATGGCCGACCCCAGCATCCCCGCATCGACTTACAACGAGCTCACCAGCCAGCACGACGTCGCTGTCTATGGCGGCCTCCTGGCTTTGGCATCCATGGATCGCGCCGAGCTTCAGACCCAGGTGCTCGACAATTCCAAGTTTCGGACGTTCCTTGAGCAGGCGCCACACATTAGGCGTGCTGTGGCACAGTTCGTCAGCGGCCGGTATTCCGCGTGTATCGAGATCCTCGAGTCGTATCGCGCCGACTACCTCCTCGACATCTACCTCCAGAAGCACATCCCGGCCATCTACACCCAGATCCGCGGAAAATGTATCGTCCAGTACCTGATCCCTTTTTCGTGCGTTAGCCTGGATACCATGAAAAAGGCATTTGGCCGCCCCGAGGAACCCATCGAGGATGAGCTGGCTCGCATGATTCAGTCGGGCGCTCTTCAAGCGCGGATCGACACCATCGACAAGGTAAATCCTCGTCCGGTTTCCATCGGAATTGACTTTTGGATCACTAATACTCGGCTTAGCTTGTGACCACCACAATCGCCAACCCAAGAAGACAGATGCAAGAAGCAGCGCTCAAAACCGCCGAGGACTACGAGAAGCAGGCCCTGGATCGTTTGCGTCGCATGGGCCTTGCCGCCGCCGGCCTCGAGCTTAAGGGGGGTGGGGCCATGGGCGGTTTCCCCGGCCGGGACGATTTCCTTGTGGAGGAGACACTCGGTTAGGCGTCGGTGCCTGATGAACAGAGGGGAGAATCGTTATTGCATTGCACAGGAGGCAAAGAGGCGCTTTGGAGCACGGAGACAGAGTTGGGGGTGTTAACAGGGATGCTTGGGCAGGTCGTGATGAGGATGGTTGGTTGCATAGTTGTGTCGGCCCAGCTACCTATGAAGATACCACTATACGGGTATGAAGCAATGATTATGAGAACATGCGGCGTTAGCGTCAGTCACAAAGCCAAAGTTACGAAGACGGAGCCCAGAGTATTATGGCTCGTACTAAACCATCAGGAGTGAGGTCATGAAGTGTCTTTTGTGCCTCAATCTTCAAAATGTGTCTTTTGGGTATCACTTTATTCATTCTGCTCTTCATATTCCCTTCGGCTCGGCAATATCAGCCCATAAGCTGTCGAACATCCTCAGGCGGCCAACGGACCTGCGCAAAAGTGAGGCACCTCTTGATGCTCTGCAGGTACTTGCGGGTGACCTCGCTGCCCATGATGTGCCCTCTCTCACCGCCATGCAGCTTTTCTCGAGCGCTACGCTCGTGGATGCCAACCATGGTGACACCGATAGGCCAAGCAGCCTTGCCGATACTCAGGCGCAAATAACCATCGTTCGCGTCCACGTACCGCCGCTCCTGTGCCGCTTTAACGATCTCAATAACAGCCTCGAGGATGCTCTCGTCCAGGTCCCCTTGCTCAAACTTGCGGAACAGCGGCCGCATCGTCTCCTTGGTCGATATCATCGCGCTGCGCGCCGCCTGCCCTGCAAACGTATCCGCATTGTCCTCCCGCGCCAGCGCCAACTCCCACTCGCGCAGCACCATGTTGAAGTACGATGCCAACTGCCGGAAGAGGTACCGCCGCGCCTTCTTATCCGAGACAGGCGGCGCCTTCTCAGGCACCTTCATATCCTTCTCCTCGACCGGCGCAAGCGTCGTCGAAATCGGCCCCGCCGCCACCGTGCCTCCCCCGACCACCTTACGATACCTCTTCAGCCTCGCAGCATAAACCTCCCAAACAACACCGCCGGCTCCCCAACCCCCTCAACTTGTTAGCCAACTCCCCCTCCTCAATATCCCTCCTCAACCCCATCCTCATCCCCTCCTCCTCCTCCTCCTCCTCCACCCTCTCCCCTCCTCCCCACCTGGCGGCGGCAACTCAGGCAGCCCCAACCTCTTCCTCCTAGCCCTCTCCTCCTCCGCCTCGCGCGCCTCGCGCCGTGCCCGGCTCTCCTCGGCCAGCCGCCTTTTCTTGTCCTCGCGCACGCGCGCCTCCTCAGCCGCGTCCTCTTCGCGCTTGCGCTTGGCTGCGAGCTTGGCGGCGCGCTCGCCTTCGAGGCGGTGTTGTTCGGCAAGGTAGGCTGCTTTGCGCGCTTCTTCGGCTTCGCGGCGGGAGATGTATTTTTGTTCGGTTGAGGGGGGCAGGTGTGGGTTTGGAAGAAGAGGGTAGTGGTGGAGCTTTTGCTTTGGCGATTTCTTTGGACATGAGCGAGGCGAAGTCCATTTTGAGGGGTGGGTTTGCGCGGTAGCGGCGCTTGATGTGTGGGTGGTAGTTTTGTGGGAGAAATAACGCGGTAAGGCCGCTTCGATGTCACTGGCTTGACCTGGTGTTTCGATCGTTGGATTGAGGTTATTCGAGAAGATGGACGGTTCGTTTTGGAGGGAAGTTGGCCAAAACTACGGAGGTCCACGTCAAAAGTTCTGTCCAGGCGCTAACGACGCCACCCTCGTTTATTAATTTAGTCTTTCTTTCGGCCCTCTTTATACTCATTTCCTCCTTCTAACTGAATAATTTGTTCAATATGCCACGGGATCCTCTCAATCCATGCCTGGATTTGCTCCTGTGACAAGCTCTCCCAACACTGCTCCCATACCTTAATTGCCTCCTGACGGCTTTTTGGTGGCCCTTTCTTCGTTGTATATCTCTTCATCCATGGCCAACAGGGCTCAATTGGATTAAGATCTGGTGAATTCCCTGGCCAAAGTAGTCGTCTGACCCGATGAAGATCATAGAGTCTGGCTTGGAAGTGGTGTGCATGTGCTGGGGCCTTGTCTTCTTGGACTATCGTACCAGGGCTGACCTCCTCACATTCTCTTGCAAAGGGAAAGAGCTTGGGAAGAAGGATCTTCGTCTGGTAACGATACCAATCAATACCTCCTTTTCCTCCTCGCGCCAGTTTTCCATTCTTTTTATTCCATCTCCACTGTGGTTTCCGACCAGAACGGGTGACCAAAGATAACCTCCCCATTTTTGATTCGAGCTCCCAAGCATCACGTAAGACGGGTTCCAGCTCTTCGTTCAGCTTCTCGATATCTTTCTCCGCTTGTTCCTTCTCTTGCTTTGTTTCAGGAAGCCAACAATGGCAAGGGCCCTTTTTTATTATAAGAGAAACAACCCCAGAACATAAACTCGGAATATCCTTTCCAACGCTCTCGAATAGCGCTCCGAACAAATCTCTCCTCCGTTGTCCTCCAGATCCGATAACCGCCACGGCGATGAAGAAGAACAACAGAAGTCTCATCAGACCAGATAACTCGTTTCCAGTCCTCAAGAGTCCAGTGTTGGTGAGCTAAACACCATTGGAGGCGTTCAGCCCTCATCTTCTTCGTCAACCCAGGCTTCCTCGTCGGCTTGGTCTTCTTGAAACCCGCAAGTTTGAGAATCCGGAGGACTGTTGTTGCTGAGATGTCGATGCCCTCGAGGCTAAGCGTGCCCGCGAGATCAGCCGCAGTCTTTTCACGACCAAACCGGTCATGGCGCACCTGCTTGACAATCTTTTCGATGACTTCAGGGGTTTGCTTAGATGGACGACCAGCGCGAGGGGCATCCTCTAGCCATTCATCCCTTAAGATGAAAGGCCGGTGATTTGGCTCAAATCCACGTTCGATAGCGCGAGCATAGATGCGGTTGATTTGCCGTACAGAAATCCCAGTTTCTTCTGAAATCTGAGCAGACGTTTTCCCGCCAAATGGAGATCTTAACGTAACAATAAGCGCGCGAGTTGCAATATCAGTATTAGGAGCCATTTGTGATGATGAGGGAAACTTGCAGAGCAAGGTTGTTCAGCGGGGTAATGCGTGATAATGGCGGAATAATATCGTGATAACGAGGGTGGCGTCGTTAGCGCCTGGACAGAACTTTTGACGTGGACCTCCGTACCATTGAGGTTGCTCTTGCCCCTGCAGCTGACACGGTCCCACTTGCCCTTTGGTTTCCGGCAGGCAAGGGAGCTCACCCCAGCCTTGGCATCAACTGCGCTTGACCTTCGAAGACCTACCTCCTAACACAACAACACCTGCCTTCCTGCTTCTTTCGATAGAATTTACATCGAGTTTCTTCTCTTTGATGCACGGAGATTGACCCTTAGGAAGCACATTCTTACATTCGTAACCTCGGATACTCTTACCTGCATTTCCAACTAACATCTCCGCCACAATGAGCCCTTCCGAGGAGCCACGACGGGACGAGACAATTCCAACCTTGGTGAAGGTCTTCTACCGCACAGGAGCATTCCACTGGTACACTTCCTCCCCCACCAAAACCACTCAAACCTCACTAACCTCCCCGTCAGGCCCCAAGAATTCGACACCCCCGTCCTTCCAACTCCCTGCCTTTACGTCTACACCTGGACCAACTGCACCCTGACCGAGCTCGCGTACCACCTCCTCGACTCCTCCCCACCGATTCTTCCCTCCCCCCGCAGTCGGCACCCGTCTCGTATTCCGCCTCATCTACGCCGACGCGCGCGCCACACCAACGCGCTTCGTCGCCAAAGACCTCGGCAGCGTCGTGCTGGGCAGGGGACAACCAGGCGCGGGCGGCGTGCCGGTGGATGAGGTTAATGAGAGTATGAAGACGCTGGCGGATGCGAGGTTTATTCCGGGCGATTACATCAGTTGTGCTATTCTGAGGCCGAATGAGTTGACGGGGATGTGACGCCTGCGAGTGCGGCCAAGGTGGGAAGGGGAGTGGGATTGGGGCGAGGGGGCCGGAGAGCGAGTTGCCGTCGGCGCATTCAGCGGCGAGGCAGAGGGATTATGGTCCGCCGCGGGGCTTTCGTGGAGGAGGGGGTAGGGGTGGCCATCCGCGTGGTCGCAGCGGAGGGCACTATCGTGACCGGGAGGAACCCTTTGCGCGTGGAGGCGGCGCGGGTGCGTTCCCAGACGGCGAATGGAGGAGGGGGGACAGGCTGCCTGACGACGCTCCCGACTCCGGCCGATGGGGGAGATAGGGTCCCGATTTTCAAGAGGATTGGAACGAACCGTGGATGAAACGGATCAGAGGGTGGGTAGAAAGTCTGCCTTCCCCGGAGAGGATGGACAAACTGAAGCACGCCTTCGGCGAAGAACCACGCAGACCACTATCTCTGATGGGTCTTCCGTGCAAACTGAGTTCTTCGAGGAAGCTGCAGTTGAAGAGAGGCAGGGTTTTGAAGTGGTTAGCCAGCATACCGCGTCCGTTAGAAATGGACCCCCTGCCCGATGCAGGGGACATGAAGGTTATCGAGGTGGAAAGCGCCGTAAATGCAGCGACAGAGCCGTTTGACCCCATCGCTATTATAGGCTTGCGCCAGTCGATACAAGCTGGTCTTAAGGCACGCAGGCATCGAGGTCACAACCACTCGTGCGGGACGAAATGGAAACAGGGTCAAAGGGGGCAAACGTCCATGGACTGGTATTGAATTGGAACAGAAGCGGGGACCAGGCCAACACAGCGAATTTGTTTTGTTGGAGCTAGAGCGAAAACGGCGGGTTCGAAGGGGCGTTGGACGTGTAATACCAGCAGCGGTTGTTTTGTGATATCAAATCCGTCCTAATCCGTGTTTCCGCAGGAATGCTCTTGATGCCTGTAGTCGGCGAAGACGGTGTGTTGATGGTATCGCCGGAAATGTGACTCGAGCCACATATTGAAGGCAAGCGGCGTAGTAAGATCACGGCCAGCAAAACTGCGAAAACATCATGACAGTCTTGGTTCGCGATATGTTGGTATAATTCGTGACTGCCCCGCCCCATGGCCGGGTATCGCGCAGCCTATGTACACTGCCGTACAATTCCTCCCCATTATTGTCATCCAATCTCCTAACGCTCAGAGATGATGTCGCCCCTCCGCTTCGCCCGCATATCCCAAAGGCCCTAGCACAATCCAAGTCAGCAGGGTGCCCAACATCACTCTCGCCCCGTGCCTGCCACCGTCGTCTTCCTCCAGGCCAGACAGTACTAACATCAGTCTTGTACCCCAGATATCCGCAAATACCCGGAACGACAATGACAGCCAGAAACGTGACGGTCGCTGTGTGCTTGGTCCACCTGAAGTACTTGTAGCGGTTCTGCTTCATGTCTGCGCGGCTCGGTCAGCGCCCGTCCGTCCCGCTGCACATCTCGGGGAGACCATGCTCAATGGCCATCGTCTGATCGGTATGGGCGAAAAGGGAGGGGGTTGACGTACTCCCGAGCTTGACCAGGGCCGGGTCCAAGGCCAACTCTGTTGCGCGCAAAGAGGTTCAGTTAGCTGACTGTTTCAATCCGTCGTCACAGAGGGCCAATTGGCGCGGGAATTGGGGGGGAGCGCACTGTTATGGGGAAGGCCAGCCATCTTGAAGTATGAGAATCGTCCCTGGCGAACAAGGATTGGGTGGTGCTGGGCGTCGGTCGAGGGGCCGTCTCGGGGTTTCGAAGTTCGAGGTTCGCCTGCTGGTGAGGTGCTGAGCTTCGGGGCCTGCCGTCACAGAGCAGAGTGTCTTGGCGCCGAGAGCTTGGTGGGTGGTGGGGCTTAGACTGAGATGCGGTCACGTGGGCGAGTTAACCTTGGTTCCTTCCGGCAAACGACGAGAACGAGAACAAGACTTCTCGTTGCTCTTTACTTCGAATTTCTTCTTGCATCTTCGAGTGAATTTCTGTCGACATGTAAAAACTCAAAATCTGATTTTTACTGTTCTGAAAACGGTCGTCAACTTCGCCTTTAGCTTCTTCCAACTCCACTACCGCAGATTCCCATTTCTTAGCCAGTTGAGCCAGTCTCGAGCGAAACTCGAACCCAAGGGTACTAGATCTCCATTTTGATTGAACTCTTGATTTAGCACCACCAATCACCGCTTGGCCTTGGGGAAATTGGTTTGGAACTTTCAAGTAATCGGGCAGTGACGGAATCCTACGAAGTACAACCAAGACCTCGCAGTGCCTCGGCTTCCGGGCTAACAACCTTGCCGAGTGTGAACTCAGGGCAAGGGGCAACTTTTGGTGACCTCAAAGTCCTCTCAACTCCCATCTGTTTTCACCAATTCAATCTTACTTGAATCCAGACACCAATAATAACTTGTTCAACTTGGTTCTAACCATGGCAGAAGAAGCGAAAGTGAAGCTTCATTGGTACTGTCCCTCTCAGTCTGCATACCTGCTCTGTGACGCTACTCACACTGTGCCAGGCTCGATGGCTCTCGGGCTCAGAGCATCCTCTGGCTGCTTGAGGAGCTCCAGATCCCATACGAGTTGGAGATCTACCACCGCCAAAAGAGCATGCTGGCTCCTCCCGAGCTCAAGAAGATCCATCCGCTTGGCAAGTCGCCGACGATTACTATTACGCCACCAGGCGCTTCAGAGGACATCGTGCTCGCCGAGACGGGCTTCATCGTCAAGTATTTGTGTGACCATTTCTCGGATAGCAAGTCGCTGGTGCCCCAGCGGTGGAAGGACGGCCAGGAAGGGAAGGTTGGGGCCGAAACGGAGGGGTGGATGCGCTATGAGTACCTGCTGCATTACATGGAGGGTAGCTTCATGTTCACCATGGTCCTGAACTTCATCATGGGCGGTATGTCAACTCCCGCCAACCGAGCCACGTCAACGCGCTGACTCCTTTTCTGGCAGGTCTGAAAGGACCTAGCGTCCCGTTCCTCGTGCGGCCCCTGACATCACTCGTTGCGAACCAGCTCATCAGCATGCTTGTTTTCCCGAACATGAAGCGGCACTTTGCCATGCTGGAGGGGTTCCTTGAGACATCACCCGGCGGCGGTCCTTACATGTGTGGCTCCAAACTCACCGGCGCTGATATCATTTTCAGCTACCCCCTCATCGCAGGGAAAGATAAGGTTTTTGATGCAATGGGCAGCTGGAAGAACGGCTCGTTCAAGGCGACGTTCCCCAAGCTCCACGCCTACATTGAGCGCCTGGAGGAGGAACCTGGATGGAAGAAGTCTGTGAGCAAGATCGAGGAGATCGAGGGTGGCTTTTCCATCCTGCCCACGCCTGACAAGCCGTCTGCGCGCATCTGAGAAAGGCCGGCTTTTGTTGGCCAGTTCATCACATGTATGGTGTCACCAAGGACCGTTTGGCCCGCATCCGAGACGGAGTTGGCCAAAGATCAATGCCGATGCGGGTCTGCTCCCAAGCAGCCGGAGCCACAGGGAGGCGGGAACGGCCGGGATGGGGTGGGACCATTGGGCTGGGTGACATATCTCCGGAACGCGTGCTTGGGTTGGTGCCAAGGTTCTGGAACAGCGCAACCGCTTCTAGCGCTGTGACGTCAAAAGAATACATCCAGCTCTTTGGCCAGGAAGCATCGAACGCAGTGACTCGGCCGAGATGCGTGTGCGACACGGCCACATAATGAGAACTCTAATGTTAGGCATCAAAATCCAGGGACCGATCACACAGAACGAGTAAGCCGGGGGGGGCTTCCTCATTGGGGTGGCACGGCCGCGATGGGGCCGTTTCCATCCCCTATCCCTACCGCCGCAGGTCCGCTACCAACAACAGGACAAGGCCCGGCTCTGTCGGGGCCCCGAGCCTCCGAGCCACCCGAATGTGCTGCCCGTTAGGCCCTTTTCAGCCTCATCTTACCTTACATCCTGCGCCAGCTTAAGTACGCGGATAGAACCATCTGATATCTCTCGTGGGCACCTGCATGTTGGTCGCCTAGTGTCCAATCTTAGGAAGCAAGACCCTGCCGGGACCATGTGCAGGAGCAGTCTGAGTGAGCAGCAGGGATAGCACAGCCACTTGCCTCGTGAGAAGCACGACACACCCTCACCCTTAATACTTTCACAACCAGCATCAGCATCCCCAGATCTGGGCTCTGGGTTCGTCCTCGACCTAACCTTACTTGACAAGCAGGGGTCTTCTCTTTTGACGTACCTAGAACCTCCTTTGACCTGTATAAGATGGAGGGAGTACCCGACCTTCCCGTTTCCGCCCCCACGCTGGCGCAGGACGCGCCGCCACCGGTCGACGAACGCGATTTATCTCAATCAGACGAGGCCGAGATCGACGACCTAGATTTTGATCAAGCAGACGCTCAATCGTTCCTGCAGCCGGCAATTGGCCCTCTTGCAACCCTACTGGCCTCTCCCCAAGAACCCCAGCCGCTGAGAAGGCGGCGGTTTTTGAGCGCCAACCCGGCGGAGGGCTCTTCGACATGTCGGAAATTGACGAGCCGAGTCCTGCCAAGCAGACGCAAACAGACGGACCAGTTCAAGAAGACACGCCCGAAACTTTGGGGACTTCTCTGGAATACGCGCCTCCCGTGGTTCGGTTCCCCACGCCGTGGCAGGCCGGGCCGAAGCAGTTCCAGGTTAACGAACCGGGCCCGGGACGGTTCCGATCGTCCATGGCTGCGGCATTCCAAACGCGGAACCAACGCGCGCACTCAATTGGCGAGGGGGCCTTGAAGAGGCTCTCGAAAGCCTTGCCATCCATTTCTATTCCTTCCGGGCTCATTCCAAATCTTACGACACCGACATTCTTCTCCTCTCACTCGACACCTAAGGACGGGCAAGCGTTGCATCCTCGTACAGCAGCTGGACTATTGGCCCCGGAGAAGCCTTCCACACGCCCCTTTTCAGATCTCTCAGCCTCGCAACCTCTCCCCGTCCAGCCAGATTCCGCCAGACCTCGTACCCTCCGCCACACTGCGTCAGACGACTCTCTCCTCTATCACACCTTGTCCCGAGTCTCCTCCCTCGGAGATGACGAGCGCTTTGTCCACGTCCGCGAGCAGGTGAACGTGCGGTTCAAGGCCATCAAAGACAGCTTCGACAGCCCCTCGTTCAAGCTGCCCCAGATGCCGAGTAGGTTCACTGACGCATGCTCACCTCCATGGCTCCATGGACTGACCACGCTAGGTTTGCTGAACACTCCGATCTTGAAGAAGACAATGACAGAGCCGATGCCCGGTGTGCAGCGGTCGAGCTCCGTGCGCAATGGCCAGCAGGCGGCTCAAGACCCCCTGGATGCCGTCCTGGAGACATTAACCGGAGATATTGTTATCATGGGTGGTTACAGGGGTTCGATTCTGCGCTCAGCTAAGCCGCCACATCGACGGTTGTGGGTGCCAGTTAAAGTGCAGCTTGGTGTGAGGAAAGTCAACCTAGAGGTAGGGCTGGATCCGGAAGATGAGGAAAATATGGAGAAGAGCATCATCGCCGATGGGATGCTCCAGAACATCGGGCCGGTCGATATCTCGAAGAGGTTATTCAAAAAGCTGAGGGAGTGCGACAACGCCCGGGCGGGCAAGCTCAGGGTTCACGATTATGGTTACGATTGGAGGCTCAGCCCTCACCTGTTGTCACGCAAATTGGTCAGATTCCTCGAGAGGCTGCCATCAAACCAGCCCGGTGTTTCCAAAGAGAAGCGGGGCGCCCTCGTTATTGCACACAGTCTCGGCGGCGTCATCACCCGGCATGCCGTAAACCAGCGGCCCGAGCTCTTCTCGGGCGTCTTGTACGTCGGCGCACCGCAGCGGTGCATCAACATCCTCGGGCCGATGCGAAACGGGGACGCAGTCGCCTTCAACGAGAAGATCCTCAGCGCGCAGGTTAACTTCTCCCTCCGGACAAGCTTCGTCTTCCTCCCCGAGGACGGCTACTGCTTCGTCAACAGGATCACCAAAGAGGAGTACCCCGTCGACTTCTACAACGCCCAAGACTGGGTCAAATACCGTCTCTGCCCCGCCGTCTCCGAGCCAGTCTTGCCCGCCTTTTCCCGAACCAGCACCTTCGGCTCGCTCCTCAGCCTCTCTGACTCCCTCTCAAGTCTCCCCCTCCGCAACAGAAGCGGCACCCAAACCAAGAGATCCCTCCCCGCTGAAGTCAGCCA
The DNA here is from genome assembly GCA_027946355.1 of Collariella sp. IMI 366227. Classification (NCBI taxonomy): domain Eukaryota; kingdom Fungi; phylum Ascomycota; class Sordariomycetes; order Sordariales; family Chaetomiaceae; genus Collariella; species Collariella sp. IMI 366227. The sequence continues at coordinate 1,824,493 of JAPEUS010000003.1, read as the reverse complement.
CACCATCTTCAAAGACCGCACCCTCGCCCCACAAATGAACAGCAGCTCCTCCCCGACACCACCACCGCCACCACCACCAACCCTCCCAAAACATCCCACCACCCACAACACCTCCACAACTTCTTCCACCCTCCGCGCCCGTAACCTCGCCTACCTAACCCGCACTCGCCTCAATCAAACTTTTTCGCTCCGAACTCCACCACAACCCCCACCACCAATCCTCCAACCTCTACCCCCTTAGCAGTCATGTACGCCAAGGACATGGATTGGGAGGGTTGGGAGAGGGTATTTGGCTTTGGCGTAGGTGGTGTGAGCGAGGGACGGAGTACCGTGTTTTTGATACCCTTCAGGAAGATAAAAGTCTTTGGAGAAAGTGCGTGATTACTAGACTGGTAGATTTACACTGTAGACTGGTTTGAATTGGGAACGGTGGTGGTCAAAAGGGGGTTCTTGGGATGGCACGCGGGTTAGGGTTATTGGTCAATGATTCCACTCCTCCAACCTCTTCGTCCCTCTCTGCTTCCTTCTTCCTTCTTCCTTCAGAGGTCAACCTCAAAAAACATTGGCATTTTCTCAACTGGAACAGTCTCATTCAGTTCTTAAGATCATTAACCTCATCTTTACCGCCCGACGATGCGGATATCGGCACGCTAACATACCCTCTGCAGGATGGGCATCTAGAGCTGCCAATATTTTGAACAACATCGAGCCTCGTGAATCATTTCCCCTTCGACCATCAACACATATAGCATCTGACATCCCCCCATTTCCAATCCGGCTAGAACATGCAGCTGTGTGCCGAACCCGAAGCGCCAGCTCCAACATGCCAATGCTGCCTCGCTCCCCGCCATTGGCTCGCCGTCGTGTTAAGCGCCCAGCGGGGAAGTTCGCGTGGCGGCCACGGCGGGCGGTCGGGTGGGCTGAGAGTGACGAAATCAGATCTGAGATCTCACTGGTTGGAGGGGAAATTTTGACAGGATCTCACTGGTTGCGGGGAATTCTCGATGCGCTTCCAGAAAGTCCCTTGCTAACCTGCACTTTCGTTGGCGCCGGTTCCTGGGCCAATCTGCGGGTCTTATTCTGGTCCTGGGGACGGCACGCCAGTGAGATGAGATTGCGGAGGGCGGAGGTGCGTCTTTCTGTACCTCAGATGCGGTCTCCCATTGAGGACATGGGCTTTAAGCTCTGAGGGCCAGGGGAAGTGCATGGCTTAACCGCCCGTCAGTCTTAGCTCACCCGGAGTTGTCTAGATGCAGCAAGCTGCTGCGGCGCTTGAAGTTGCGGTGGGTTGAGTGGGAAAGGTATTTGTATCGTCGACCTGCTCGTCGGCTGTCTGCTTCTGCTTCAGTAGTTCTGTCATTCCATTTCATTGCATCTTCCGTTTTCTGTTTGGTTTTCCTTGGGTTTTTTCTTCGATAATTCCTGTTGCACTGCTTCTCTTCTCGAGTCTTGATACCCATCGCTTCCTGCATCTTTTTCCGAGCAGCGCTCTCAACATTAGAAACGACACATAAAATGGAGAAGAGCAGCCGTTCACAAAGCTCGGGCTCCTCGTTCGAGGCAGGCTCCTATGACCCCGCCCTCCAGTCCAAGATGCGCTCCGTCCGGATGATCGACAGTGCCCGGGTAGGCACCACGGCATTGGCCCTTCTCATGGGCTTGACAGTCCTCGGCGTCTCCGGCAACATGCTTCACGTCTACCAAGAGACACACGTCGCCTCGCAGTTCCAGCTGCCCCTCTGGCCAGAGCAGTTCAACATCCGCCCGACCGTCTCGCTCGTCATCGGCAGCACCATCGTCCTCGTCTCCAACATCATCGCCCTCTGCTTCAGCCAAGTCCAATCCGTAAGCCACCCTCCCCCCTTTCCTCTCCTCTCCCATCGCCTCCTCACTAACCCCTCCTTCCCCACAGCTCCGCTCCAAACGCACAACCCACACTTCCCTCACCTTCCTCGCTCCTTTCATTGGCGTCGCCGCCGCCCTGATTGCCGTCATCTTCTACTACGTCGTCAACACCTCGGAGGTGATTGACACCTTCGTCTCGTGGACCTGCCGCTGGAAGGACATCCCCATGTCGCAGCAGCCGCACTGGGCCACCCTCTGCCGCCAGAGCCATGCGGGGCTGTACCTGGCTATTTTGCTGATTCCGGTCGAGTTTGTGGCGCTTGTGCTGGCGGCGCTGCAGATGAAGGTTGAGAAGGAGGTGGAGCGGGAGGGGAAGGGGAGGAAGACGCCTGTGCTGCCGTGAGGGGTGAGAGGGAGTGATTGGGAATTGAGGGGTAAATTTGAGAAAGGCAAGGGGTTGGAATGTTAAGTACGGGTTGATTTAGGTGGTTAGTGTGAGTTGGATTCTAGTTGGTAGTATGACGTGGATGAGTACATGTCTTTTCTGTTGAGCTTAAGTGATATTGGGCATGGGGAACACGGGCAGGCTGGATTCTGTATGGCAATTTCTTACGGCGTAGGACGGCAACATCTGCATTTGTTCAACATCAAACCCCAAGTGCAGGTGTGTGAAACTGAGTCAAGTCGGTGTCTTGTCCGACGCCCTCGGGATTTGTGGACAAGAGATCTCACAATTTGAAAGAGGAGATTGACTCTGTGTAAGGTCTTGAGACAAATCAGAGCTTCCAGCAACCCCGCAAGCAAACAGCAAATTGACATGTAGAAAAATGCGGAAACAAGATCAAGCTGCAGATGCCCTGCTCCTTTTGAGGTCACAAACAAGCAACTCGCAGTCGAGGTTTGGACTCGAAGTATCGGCCGAACCTGGAGCTTTCCACTGCCAACGGTCTTTTAGTATATTTAACCATCAATAATTATCTGGTCTTGAGGTTGAGTTGTCATGCACGACCACTCTGGAACTCGTCATCCACCTCCCTTGGCCGAGAGCACAAGATGAAGCATGCATGATCGAGACCTGCAGATACCCGCGTGAAACAAACCCTTCCCTGCGTGTAAAGAGCGGAGATACATCTTGACCCAGACTCTTGATGGCATGTTCGGAGGAAACTGCAGTTCAAATCCGCTGTTTGCCCTCAGAAAGCCTGCATACAAGTGGATTTCCGATGTGGATTCATAGAGTAGATCTCCCTTCCAACCTTATCCTTCGTTTTTTCCCTCTTTCCTCTGACTTCTGGGCCCTCCAGCGGTCAGACACGCCACCGCCAGCCATCCGCCAAAAGAAAGAACTCCGAAGATTTGCAGCAAGAAAGAGCCCAAAATCAATAACCAGGTCCCATCCGTGAGCCAGAGATTCTAACCTGATCCTACGCTGGCTTGGGTCTCTATTGCAACTGAAGTTGTCAAACTACCCTCTTTCAGGAACAGCAAATTTGACGAATTACGAGCATTTGTGTTTCTTCAAGGGAGAACATAAATTAGGACGCCGTGAGAGCACACCATTGGAACCTGACAGAATATCAGCAACCCCACAAGACATCTACCACTCACCTCACGATGAACCGATCACCACATCTCGGTATAAGCAAAGAGCCAGCAATCACAAGCCCCAAGCTTGCAACGGTGGCTGAAACCAATAAATCTTTCTCCGAGCGACAAATTCAAAATGGGACTGCCTTTCCACCAGACACCCCCTTGGTAGAAGGGAACGACCTTCTGCGGCCAATCGATCGGGCCCTCCCCGGCGACGTCATCCACACCAGTAAGCCGCAAACCAGAGCCGACCTCGCTCGTCAACGGAGCAACCGCAATTTCTTCGAAGATGCCTTCTCCATCAACCCACCCAGCCCAGCCAGGGACCGCATCCACAGCGACGCCATGGTGCTGGCGGAGGTCAAAACGAACGTCATCGTACGTCCCCTCCTACCTCCTTTCCACCCCTTTCCCCTCCCTCCCCATCTTCCCCCCACAACACTCACACCACCTCCTCCCAGATCTCAAACGAACTCCCCTTCCTCACAACCCTCACCACCCACCTTAGCACCCACTACCACCTCCCCGCCACCTCCATCACCATCACCCTACACCACTCCGTCTGCATGATTTTCGGCGGCTCACTCAGCCCAGCCTACATCATGTCTGTGTATGCACTACCCGCACAGCTACTGCCGGCGACCAACAGACGGAATGCGGGGCGGTTTGGTTTGGGGGAGGAGTTGGTGGGGGTGAGAGAGGAAGGGAAGGGGAGAGGTAAAGAGGGAGGGGGTGGAGTTGGGGTTGGGAAGGGAGTGGGGAGGGAAGGGTCGAGGGGCATGAGGGTGAGGAAGATGTTGAGTGTTAAGGTAGGTCTTTCTCTTGGCCTGTTCACTTTCTCGCCAGTATTGTTGTGGATGTAGACTGATGAGACTGTATAGTCCCTCGCCAACTTCCGGCCTTCTAAAATGGCGGACATACCTTCACCAGAGATGACGCCGCCGGCGAGTGCGGACGAGGGCCGACCTTCGGTTTTAGGGTCGCCGAGCACGGGTGGGAGGGCAGGAGAACAGAGTGGCAACGGGCCAGCAGCCCCGCTGCGGAAGGTTGCTCAAAGAAAGAAGAGCTTTGTTACTACCATTTTTGGTCGGTCGGGAAGCAAGTCCTCGGATCGTTCATCCCTGCCACCAATTGCAGATGAACGGTAGGGTTGGGAGCATAGGTTTGACGATGGTTATGACCATGACGAAGACATGAACAAATGAGATGAATGTATGGGTCTTCATGATTGCTGTTGACATTGGCTTCTGTTTGCATAAGCTTTGGGAACTTGTGGGGTTCTTGTCTGGCGTCGAAAGTTCCAAGATTCTTCGCCAGAATCCAGATTCAAATCTTCTAAGAGTTAAGAAAGGGCCAGTGCCAAGCCTACAACCCCAAACCATATTCCACTGCAGGGTTATGTAAGCAGCCAGGGTGCTAAGAGGACCACACCTCGGTGAGGCTCACCTCCAGCTCCCCCACAATTCCCTGTCCGGTTCCAGCAGGTTGCTTGAACTTGCTTCTGAGACACAACCACGTTATCTATCCAAGCACAATCGGCAGATCCAGAGGCCAGCAAGTACGATTGATATCGACAGAGGCGACCACCCGAGACCCCCCCCTTCATCTACATCTCACACCAAAGACCCTGGCGCAAGGGATTCCGACTATGAGCTGCGACTCACGGCGCACGGGGAGCTCAATCATTTGCGGGGGAGACTTGTTGGTGCCAGTGCCGCTCGCTCTCTCTTAACGCCCGCTTTTATCACCATCCGCCCTCTGTCTGCCCACCACGCCCGTCGAACCAGCATTGTTCCACCACCAACAGACCGGTAAAAAACTTAAATCACAGAGAGCAGGCTGCCCACTGTTCATCTTTTCCTCTTTGAGAGCCTTATCAAGGGAAACCTCCCAGTCACTATCGTAAGTCGCCTCACTCGCTGCCTTGCTTTCGACTGGAGGATTCAAAAACTGAAGTCTTATTCCCATTCGCCTGCCTCTCAGGCCCCCTTTCTAAGTGACATTAAGCCCCTGCCCTGGTATTCATTTGAGACCCGGTTCTGGAACTGAGCCAAGGGGCCGTTTGACGCCAGTCTCTGCTTGTCTGCGTGTCAGAGAGCTCGCTTCCGGCCGTTCGCTGTGTTCGTTCGGGTCTGAGGGCTCGCGGAACAGGCGGTCGCCTGCTGGCGTTTCACAAGATGGAGGTAAGCACTCGCGAATAACCTTCTTCCACTCGCCTTCCTTTTCTCTTCCTTTCCCTTCCACAGCATGCATAAACCACGCTCCAATCCCTGCAAGCGCAAGACCACAGCACCGGGCCCAAGGACACCTGATCTGGCCGAGGCCAACAAGACCGTTGCCGCGTGCAGCTCTCAGCTCCCGACCTCTCCTCCCCCGGTTCGCCTTCTCACTGGTTGCCAGGGCTCGGAGACACGGATGCTCGGGCTGGGTATCATCAGGTCGGGCAAGTGTCACGCCAGCAGCCTGGGCAGCGGCACTCGTGATGCGACACCTTGGTCGTGGAGAACAGAAAAGACAGCGGAGGCGGAAAACCCGAAACTTTCTCCTGGCCGCCATTGACTCATCACCGCCTTGGTTGGTCGTGCTGGGCCACCGGCCGCTCCCCAATCCAATCCGCTGTACCACGATAAGGCCGGGGACGTCTCGCCGGTCTCTGGCTTATCCTATATAGCCATGCCCTCTTACTGCAACTCCGCCTCCACCAACTTCCGTTTCTGTCAAATACCTTTCACTGGCCTGCGAGACGAGACGGGGAGACATGAAGAACACGAAAACGGTCGCTGCTACCAATGCTGGCCGTGGCCTGGGCCGACAGCGGTGACAAGCACGCTTCCGTGTCTTGGATCGGCTGTCGATGAAATCCTCAGATCTCCTCGCACAAGCAAGCGCATGCGCCGAACCGCCAACGCTTTTACCAACGTGTCTTAAGTCTGCGCAACTTCCCTTCCGCGTCGGGCTCACTTCCGACGGCCAATGCCCAACGGACCACCCAGGCCGCAAACGAAGGGACCCGGCGCCTCTTGCTTCTTCCCCAGCCCGGAAGAGCGGTCAGGGACCGAGGCCGACGGACTCCCACCCATCTCTAAGCTAGGAGAGCGCCATTGCGGAGCTGGTCTTTGGAATAGCCTCTGTCACGTCACCAGATTTAGAAGACCGTTTTCATCATGTCCTTTCCGTCATTCGAGGGCGCCGGCGGCCCTGCTGACCCAAACAGCGGGCCGCCACGTCCTCGTCCCATCAGATATATCACTCCAGCAGCGCTAAATCTTCACCGTGTTTACGAGCAGAACCGACAGCGGTTACAAAAAAAGGATGGCGCCAAGGTGCCAGATCCGACGACGCCGCAGACTAAGGGCAAGCCCCGGCTTCTCTTGATGGGCCAAAGAAGGTGAGTTCTATAACTGAGTACATATTCTGTGAAGGTACTCACACACTGGCAGGAGCGGCAAGTCATCCATCTCGAGTGTGGTATTCCACAAGCTCCCGCCGAGCGAGACCCTATTCCTTGAATCAACAGCGCGGATTCAAAAGGACAGCCTTAAGTGAGACTTGGAAATAGAGGGCGTGCCACCATGTACTAACCTATTCAGTTCCTTCATGGAATTCCAAGTCTGGGACTTCCCCGGGCAGATCGACATCTTTGACAACCCAAACTTTACATTCGACATGGACGCCATATTTGGCGAGATCGGTGCGCTGATATGGGTCATCGACGCCCAAGACGACTACCTCGAGGCCGTTGCGCGCCTCAACTCCACCATCCTCCACCTCCACCGCAGCTACCCGCACATTAACGTCGAGGTCTTCATCCACAAAGTCGATGGTCTCAGCGACGACTATCGCCTCGACATCCAGCGCGATGTAACCATCCGCATCCAGGACGAGCTCTCGGACCAGGGCGTCGAGAACGCCCCCGTCAACTTCCATCTCACATCCATCTACAACCACAGCATTTTCGAGGCCTTCTCCAAGGTCATCCAGAAGCTCATCCCGCGCCTGGGGCAGCTCGAGGCCATGCTCACCAACCTGTGCCGCACCTGCCGCTTTGAGAAGGCATACCTCTTCGACGTTAACACGAAGATCTACATCGCCACCGACAGCACCCCCGAGGACATGGTCAGCTACGAGATCTGCTCCGACTACGTCGACGTCATTATCGATTTCACCGAGGTCTACGGCTCGTGGCCCCGCTCCCAGCAGTGGCGTGAACGGCTGGAGGGCGAGCCCTGGGTGCAGCCGCTTGAGGACCAGGTTGCGTGTGAGTGGGCGGAGAGCGGGATGGTGCTGGCTGATGCGAGACGGCCGATTATGCTGAGGGAGGTTGATCGGTTTCTGGCGCTGGTCGCGATCATGAAGGAGGGCTCGTATGAGAAAATGCCGCAGATCAATATGAATGTGGATGTCGTGGTTAAGGGCCTGACGGAGTTCTTTGAGATTACGAAGCCGAAGGAGGTGGTGCCGGGGACGGAGGGGTTGGCGAGTCCGCAGTGATGGGTGGCTGGCCTATGGAGGGTGACGAGTTGAAAGAGTTGAGGTGTGGCGATTGGGGTTGGGGTGTGTGGCGGATGACAAGTACAGGAGAGAAAACGAGAAGTATGATGATATGGTAATATTCTATAGCATGCAGGCCATTGGCCAGGGGTGGCACCTCGGAGGCGGATTCGTGAAAAGCAGTTTGACAGCAAGAGCGTTCTGATGTGATCCCATCATTGTCTTTCTAAGGTTCGAGTGAATCTGTCGGCAGTCGCCGAAGAAAATCCCGGCTAATACCGTCGAGCCAACATCGCCCACGTCCGCCCAATACCCCCAACCAACTGCATCTTCCAACGCCATGTTGGTCGATACCCGACTGCGGGCGCTCCGGCCAGGTGGCTAGAAAACAGGGGCCCGCATGACATGTGCTTGGGCTTGCATAATGGGGCCTAAGGTATCGGTCACATCCGAGTCTAACAGTTTCTCAAGATGAAAAAAAGAGAATATCAAGAAGGATATTGAAGCTGTTGGAGAGCAGGGGGCGTGTAGGGCTGAGGCTTGTGGGCTTATGCAGGTTGTCGGGGGAGGGGTTGTTGCCCCGAGTCTGCCTTACCCTTTCAACTTGCAGCCAACGGCTATGCATGCGTATCCTACCAGGCAGCAGGCATTTTCCATGTGAACATGTGCATACGACATTCGTGTTGTAACCTTGTTTTCTTGATGCTTTGAACGCCTTCCATCCAATCCTCTTTTCCCACCCCAGTACTTCTGTACGTCCGTACACTTCGCACCCAAGTGTCTGCACTTCGTCAGCGCTCAGCAAACACCAACACCGACTTCTACATCACCAACGAGACAACAATGACAGGTTTTCGGCAGAACCGTAAGGTTTTCTGACTACCCAAGGTAGGTAATTCGAAGGCAACAACCGAAAAGACTTTTAAGTACCCCCTCCCATCTCGGCGATCAAACCCCTTTCTTGACCGATCCCTGAACTATATCTCCAACTCCCCCAGCGACACCCACCTGCCAATCTTCCCACAACCAAACAAACAAACATTTCTGTCACCTTTCTCGGCCCAAGGTTACCACAAAAGCAATCGTAGAAGCCACGTGCACCCCTGATTCACCTTCTTGGTCCCCTCCCCGTCTACCCCCTACCCCCAAGTCCCAAGTCCCAACTTTCCCATCCCCCTCTCATCTCCGGACTGTCGTCCTCTGTACCACAAGAAAGTTCCATTCCTTCCGTAGCACAACCATCACTAGCACAAACACAGAACAAAAACCCGGGGTGCAAGTGAAAAGAAACGTTGCATCCCTTTGTTCAACCATCAGATGCCATACCCACCGTGACAACAGCTAAATGTTACACCTCCCAGACACATTTAGATCCATATCCACATCTGCAGACACAGTCACAGCAGTCACAATTACAAACACCACCACATGAGCCAACAAGCGTTTTCATGTTTTTGTGTGCATTAATTACTATATGCTCAAGAGTATACCCAACAACCAACAAGTGAGTGTGTGCGTATGCCTGTGTACTTGTATTGTAGTATTTTCCCAGCCGCCAATCCAGGGCGGAATACCACTTCCCAGCATCTTTTTCACCAATTAGCCCCAACAGCATGCCTATATCCTAGGAAGAAATCCAGTCCCTCCAGAAAATAAGCCATGCCACCAGTCCAACTAGCTTCGTCTCACTCCATCTCATCATCAGAACACATCCCAAAGACATGCCCCAATGAAGAGATAAAGCTCGACACGCGGCGATGAACCCGCATTTCGCCCATCTTCCCCCCCCAAAAAAGCCCAAACCTCCAACCTCACCCTCAAGATCACCCCAGCGAATCGACGTCCTCACCAACCCAGAAATACCCAGAAAACCTTGACCTGACCTACGAGGCAAGTCGCACAGAAAAACCTCCGAACCGCACCGTCCATCCCGTCCAGGCCCGTCTAGCAGGCGCAAGGTCGAGTTGAGTCGTATGCGTGTCTGTTCAAAGTGTGGCTTGTCGCAGCAGTAATCCCGTTCCGGGTCTTCGAGTTGGCGCGTTGTCGACTGCCAAAGGTGGATGAGTGGTGTTGTTGAGGAAAGTCCAGGCTGGGAGGATGGGCTGACAGGCAAAACCAGTTGCCTGCGACGCCCAGCGGCCTGTGCGTGTTTGTTGTGTTGATGCCCCCGTATCCGCTCCATCCCCTTTTGCTTTCGGAAAGCAGCCCTTGTTCTTGTCGACAACCAGTGTCCGCCTCAGGCGCAATATCCCAGCTATGCGTTCCGAGGCTAGATGAATGTTTTCGTAGTGGCATTTTGCGTTGAAGAAGAGCATCCGTTTCGTCGCATCATCGAGACCCAGTCCCGTGAGTAGTCGTCCCGCATCCCTCTTCGTCGCGGACCTCCCGGCGCCCAATGTTGCGTGTCGTGTTCTTTTCCTTCGTCAGGTGCTGTGTCGTCCAACATCAAGCTGCGCGAGGCAGCTCCCTTGTCGTCAGAAGAGCCGTCTCGCAAATTAGGCCGGAGTATCCGTCATTAAAGCCGTAAACATCATCCGTGAGACAAGAAAAAAACAAGGTAAAAGGGGAAGACAAGGGGGGAACGCGAAGTGCCAGAGACACGACGCAGGGGTATCAATCTAGCCAGCCCGCTGAGCCCTACTCCCACAGGGATCCAACCAAAAAAAAAAAAAAAGGGGGAATAAAAATGAAGAAGGAAAACAGGGTGTCTCTGCGCTCGGTCTCTGCCGAGGTTGGGGGTGCATTGCTGCATCTCGTCTTAATCCAAAACAAAACCCGCCTGTATCTCAACCCTCCATGCTGTAAATGCAAATCAAATAACCGCCCCAGGATCCGGCCATGATGAGGTTAAAAGGAAAAAGCTTGACCGAGCTCGCGGTGATGATAGTGGTATCCCAAAGATCAAAAAGGAAATCAAAAAGCAAAATGACGCTCGCTCGCTGTAAGGAAACCGACCCGAGATATGCTTCGAAAATGGGGTATGCGGATGTTCGAGAGACGCTCCAAGCCCATGCAAGTGAGGAAATGCCGAATGCCGTTGGAGGAGAGATGGACGTGACACGGGGCACCACCGTCGCGCTGTCTGCCAGCTTGGCGGCCCATGGGAGTCGTATGCAACCGGCCGCGCTGCTGCTGGCGCGCTCATGGAGATGTTGTCACGGCTGGGTAGCTTGTTCCGTAGACCGCCGGTGGTGGTTGTCACATGGTTGTCGCGTAATCCTGGTACCGGTCCCAGCCGAACGAGTTGTAGCCGATGCTGATACCGCACTGGGGCGCAAGCATGCTCGGAAGCGGAAGGGCCGGGATAGGTGCGGTCACCATGGGCGAGCTGTAGTACAGCCCGGCGGTTGAGTACGGCGAGCTGTAAGCCTGTGGCGGCGACGGCAGTTGCATCTCATTCATGCCAATCGTAGCCCAGATCGAAGCGGTAGAATCAGCCGAGGAAACAACACTCGGGCTCGACGGCAGGATCTTCCACGACTCGATCGGGGCGGGCATCGTCGACGGGGGCGGCGAGTGAGACCAGATAGCGGCGCCGGCAGGTGAGCTGGGCAGGAGTGGCGGCTGGCGGACGACGTCGACAATCCTCGGCGGTGGCGGGAGCAGGGGCTTCATCAGACCCATGACGTTGTTCTTGACCTCCTCAGCCTTGCCCATGAGCAACTCTCCAGCGCCGTCCTCCTCGAGCCCCTCGAGCGCCGACACATGAGTCCTGAAGACGAACTTGTTAATAGCCTGGACGAAATCCTCGTGAAGCTTCTTGCACTGCTGTTCCTTCTCGGGCCAGTCGTATGTGTTCGCCTTGGTGTCGACGCAGTGGACGTCTTTGTGGTACTCGATGAGGGCTTCGATCGTCTCGGGCGTCAGCTTGTAGGCGACCTCGTTCCGCAGGACCATGTCGACGTGGACGATGTAGGCCTCAAGGTGGATGAACTGGTAGTTGAAGATGGCCTCAATCAGCGGGTTGGAGTCCTTCCTCAGCTCGGCATCGGGCGCCTTCGGGAGAAGTAGGGATGACAGGACCCAGATGGCGTTTGGCGACGACAGGGTCTCGGTCAGACATCTCTGGTGTTGCGGTACGCTGTTGAGCGGGCGCTTGATCTTGTTGATGCGCTTGAGAGTTTGTGTCAGCCATGGCTCAACCTTGGAGCCGAGCACCACGTTCACCGAGGAGGCACGGGGGGCGAAGGCGGCGGCCGAGAGGAGGCACGGGGGGCGAAGGCGGCGGCCGAGGCGGGTAAGAGTTGGGGAGGCATTTTGAGCGGGCTGTGGTGGAGCAACAACAAAGAGGGAAGAAGAGGCAACGCCGGTAACCGGGCAACAGATGACGGATGACCTGGTCGACAAGGAAGCGAGGGCGACGGAGCGCTTGGGGAAGAAGTGAAGGGGAGCCGAAGACGAATAGTAAATAAGAAACAAGGTGAGCAAGGTGTGACGGAGCCGGGCAGTCCCAGGATGGGAATTAGCGTGGACACCAGCAACCGCGAATAAGAAGAAGAGAATGGGACGAGGAGTCTCGTGAGGAAGGGAAGAGGAGGGCAGAGCGAATTTGGGTGGGTGAGCAGCTCGTATTATTAGAGAAAGTGCGAGAGGGGGGAGGAGGGGGGTGAGAGGGGTGAGAGGGGTGGGGTGGATTCTGTGTGTGTTAGTCGCACGGCCCAGAGTCCCGAACTCGGTATCCACGGCAGGGGAAGGGGGTTAACGGCAACTCCAGGAAGGTGCTTCAGTTCAGGTCCTCTCTGCTTGGTGGAAGGCAGAAAGAGGGAGCATCATGCATGGAGGCGGGTGGTACGACGCCGCTGAAGGCATGCCCTGAGATCTGCCTGCAGCTCTTTCCTGTTTCTTCTTGGCCCGCAGACAGTGGAAAGGGGGAAGCCGTGGTCTCGCAACTAGTGGACGCTGAACGTCGACCGTAAAATTACATTGCATACCATTGATGGACGTGAGCAATCCACGGCTTCTTCCTGCGGCCAACAAGTGTCCGCCTGAGATGGCCAGGCTGCTCGGGAAATTCCCATGTCAGCAGACACCTCTTCGAGCTCGCTGAGGGCGGGGAGAGTAAAACGGCCAATGAGAGCGCCCGTTTGCTTCCCCAATGTCCCTCCCGGCCTCGATCGCTGGGTAGGGGGGTTAGAGAAGCTTGGATAGCCGGGACCTTGTGTGAGCCCTAGCCGTGTCTCGATCAACTGCCAGAGGAATGGATTCAGTCCATGGCACCCGTTGGCAACAGCCTGCTGACTGGTGTCTCGACGCATATCGTCGGAGCCGTCAACGGCAACACCGCAGGGCAAAAGAGGGAGGGCCACTGGAACCCTTTGAGGCTGTGCTGCGACTTGCAGATGGACAGCGCTGCATGACAAAATCCCGAGGGGTCACCAGGCGAATGGGCTGGGCCGACCTAGCCCGGGTCGTATGCAAAAGAGCTGAAAGCTGCATGTGGCCTGTGCATGCGCCACTGGACCCGTCTCTGGGATACCTTCGGGGTACGTACCCTGATGCCAAGACAGGCCGCCGACCCCCGCCTGAACTCGCCCCGCGACGCCCTGTCCAGATCGGGCGACTGAGCAACGACCTCCAGCTTGGCCGGCTTGCTTTTCAGGTTTTCCTGCTAGCCGGTTTTTCCCTGGAAGAATGGGAGAAAATCTTGAATCCTCCGTAACGAACCGTGAAGCACGAGGTTTCGGGTTCGCTTTTCGGCCTGGTTGAAAGATGGGCGATGGTGGGATGACGCGTCCAGCCCGACAGCGAGAAGCCGCGATCGAGGAGGGCTGCGTTGCATGAACAAGCTCTGTGCCGCGGAGAGAAGCTAAAAGCCGCCACCGCCCAGCAGGCCAACGTCTTTCTGACTGGTCCTTCCACAGCCCGCAAGCGACTTGTTTCGACCCTCGTCAACCTCCGCCAAACGGGGAGTCTCGGCATGTTTCTCGAAATATCCTCCATCAAGGTTCGTTGTTGAGTGTAGTTGCGCCAGGATGCAGCCCATGCTTCCCCGTTTCATGGGCTGTATGTGAGTTGTGAGATGGAGACACATGCTCCTCTATGCTCGATGCTTGGCGCACTGCCTCACCAGCTTGATCGATGAATGTCGTTTATTGCCTGATGCCGGTGGTCTCCGGTATGCGGCCAAAATCGTTCAGGGACGATGGCGAGACCGGAGTCACAGCCGCAGAGTGACACTTGGACAGCTGGGCCCAGCAGCGTGGTGACGGGCGCTTTTCGTCGCGGTTTTGTGACCGGAAGCTCGCCTCGAGCCGTCTGGCAATCTATCCTGCCGTGCTTCACCCACCCTTCGCCAAACTTCGAGGTTTTTTTTTTGGGGGAGGGGGTTTGGCTCCTGCATGCTCCCAGATGCGTGCCAAACATGTTGCGATGGCGCAGGACACCTCTGCTGAGCGGGCTTCCATTCGTTCCCAAGAGATTGTGTCAAGCCATCCATCAGTTCTGCAAGATTGCCATGCCGCTGCGATCATCAGCTGAAGGCTGAATGATCGTAACTCTATGGATGGAATTGCAGCCTCCCCCGGGCAACCTCCTCCTGCCGAAAAGGTGTATCTGCATGTCCTCGTCAGATCAGACCGACGCCATCGCTCCATCTTGTCGGCTGCGGCTAAAAAGACGCCGTTCGGTACGCCAACTTGAAACGAACAAGCGCGCTGAAGAGGGGAGGGTGTGCCATCCTCCTTCACCCGTCCCTCTGGGTGGCTGACCGGTCGTCTCTCTCGGCAAATCGAAGTTGTTTGATCTCGCTTGTGAACAAACTCTGCCGCCGCTCCGCGTCTGGACTGAAGGGAACCCCCGATCCGGTAAGCTATGGGGTAAGAAGTGTTAGAGAATTCGCGGTCCAGAGGCAGGATCGGCAAACATGGACTGGTCTCGATGGCGTGGGAGTGGCCTCAGAATGGAAGGACGAGCAAAAGACCCCCCAACGGCGCACGAGGGGTGCATGGCCTCCTCGAGAGGGGAAAGCAGTCTTCGACCAACACCAGCCTCTCGTCATGGATGAGTCGTCCTGCCATCCCATGCTAGTGCCGAAGGTGAGCAGAAGGTGTGGGAGTTCAAATCCCTGCTGCTGCGCGTCATTGGCTGCCCGCCTGACGCCCTCTCGGCCTCCATCATGGAGAAAGACCGTGCCCGCGGCTGCTGATTGGGCCGAAAAGTTTAAAACTTGAGAGGGTGAGGTGCCGATTTTGGACGGGGGTGGCAGGCCTGGAACTGGGGAGGTGCGCTATTGTTCTTTTGTCGTCGTCGTCGAGTCCCAGATTTTGAGTCGCAAGTTGGTGCTGACTGGGAGGCTTTCTGCAAGGCCGGGGCAAGGTCCGTCTTGGTCATCAAATCTCCGTGTGATAGTCAGTTGACAATGTTGAAAACAATGGCGAGTTCTGATATCGACAGGAAGTCAAGTTCCCGCTTGTGGAGGTGTGCCGGTTAGGTTTGGGGGGTGGGAACTGGGAGTGAAGTTCGGAAGGAGCAAAACTGCAAAATCCTAACCCTCAAACCTTGACTCTCACGCAGAAGCAGTTTAGCTCTCTCAGTGCACCTTCCATCTCCATCACCGACGGCGCTTCACGAATTCAACTCGACATAAACCTCATTTTGACTCTCAGTTACACAACGGCTGTAATACCGTCACACAGGGCATCGTACTCTCGAAAGATTCCACAAAAGTTCCCCCGATGTCTCGCAAAGTGAGTCAAACCCGTTTGATCGAAACATTTTCTCCGAGGACTCACGCACTGTGGCTTGCGTGGAGTACGTGGCTTGCGCTTTCGGTTTCCAGCTTTGAACCCCTGCGACTCGCCAAACCTGTTCTGGCTTTCTCAGCGCCAGGCGAAGGTGAGGCGACACCCGCTGCTTGCCGCTCAGCTCCAGGGGGAAGACCAAATGTCGATCCCATGACAAAACGGCCCGCGGGTCACTTGACCGTCGGCATTCCTTCCTGGGAGGGCAGGATCCCGTGATGTCAAAGTCCAATGACTGGCGCCCGAGTGTCAAAAACCAAGGTCTACGACCTGCCTGCTGAACCGCGCCCTCGTCTCATTCGAGAACCTCTTGACAGCCTCGACGCGTCCCCGGCTCCCCGCGCGTGCCATCATCTCCGGTCTGAAACTCGACGATAGGACTCTGCTGTTCAATAGGGCTCGGCCAGGGGATATGCAGCCAGTCAAGTGATACCTCGAGACTAACCCGCAATCATCTCGAGATTGGAAAGTCCGCAGCTGACTCGCGATGGATAGACCCCTTTCCACGTTCCCATGACACCATGGCAGCCGATTATCTGCGCGAAGCCGAGCGCGAAGGGATTTTGACCTCACCCCGTTGACGATCCGCAACAGCCTCTTCATGGCACGCATGGTCAGCCCAACATGGGACATCAGCGGAAGCCCTCATCGAGAGAACCAGCCGCGCCCCTGACTCTCATCGGCAGTCACATTCCGCGATTTCGACGACAACCCCTGGCCAAACTGCCTCCAAGTTTGTAAACGCAGTTGGACCGAACACCACGAAGTTTGCCTCCTGAGACCCAGGCGACGCGTTCTCCCGCAAGGGATGACTTCCCAGTCTCGGAAGCCGGGCGCGCTACCAATGGGACGGGTCGCAGTCCGGAGCGCAGGCCCCGAGCCCGATGCCTTGACGTCACGACTCCCCGCGCAAAGCCTCTCGTTGAACACCAAAGCGAATAACCAGAGCTGAAACCTGCAGACGGAGGGCCAAAAAAGGAACAAAGACACCCCAGAGAGTTGCCAACTCATCCCACCACCTGCGCAAAACTGCGCACAAAGCAAGGATGGGAGTCGAAAAAGAAGCCGATCGGCAGGCCGAAGTGAGGCGGTTTGGCGGTGGAGAAGTTGAACAGACCCGGGGCTGTGCCCCCCACACGATTCGGCAGGGCGGGGTCCTTCGGAGGCAGCCGAGCTTTTGCCCCGGGCCGCCTGAATGTGGCTGCCACGTAGTCCCGGCCTGGCGGCAACGCCACACTCAAAAATGTGTTTTTTGCCTCAATGTCTCTCGCCTCGGATTCTGAAGCCCCTTGCTGGGCTTGGATCAGGGGTTCTTTTTTTTCTTTCTCGGCCCGATCTGTCGATCTGGTATTGGGTTCCCTCCGCCTGATGCGGCACCCATGTCGGCTGCGGTTGGTTTGTGCGTTGGCTGTGTAAGTGCCCCTGAACAGCGTCGATGAGATGGCGATATCGGTTGTCAAGCTTTGGGGTTCTGTAGACAAATGTGAAGAGGTTACTGGTACACATCATCTCCGTAGAAGGCACAATCATGAGCCCACTTGCCAATTCTGACTCAGCACTTCATGCCCCTGTTGGCCTGGACATGCACTTACAGACATCCATGGACCACAAGCCCAGATACTTGGAAAAGAGTCAACAACAAAGCACTTAAACTCGGATTCAGACAATAGCTACATTACATCCAACCACCTCACCTCACCCTCGGCCCCCTAAACTCCACCAACACCCCATGCACCCTCCTCCCTCCCCAACCTCCTCCACTCCTCAACAACCCCCACCCCCTCCCCTCCCCCTTTCCCAACCCTCACCATCGCCACCCCACACACCACCACTCGTGCACAAACCGCAAACACATGCTGATCTGACGTCCACCCCAGCGGTCCATCATCCGCTCTCTCCTTCCCAAGCCTGATCATCGCCCGCAACCCTCCTCCACCCACCCCTCAACGTCCGCATCGCCTCATCCCCCTCCGCCAGCCCCAGCCCTGTGAACGCCTTGCTGCTCCACCGTGCTGTCTCGCGGACTTCGTCGATGAACAGGTTTTGTTCTTCGGCTGCGAAGAGGAGTCGTCGAAGTCGAGGGCGTGGTGGAGCATTTTCTCGGCAGATAGGCTTGTGGTTAGGTTTGGGGAGTAGGGTTGGCCGGTCATCCGGCAGACTACGCGGGCGCGGAACTCGTCGTTGCTGGCGAAGCGCGCGGTGAGCCAGGGGACGAGGGCGTTGGCGGCGGTGGGGGCGATGGAGGGCGTGCCGAGGAGGGCGGAGGCGGCGGTGGCGGCGGTGTCACGGACTTCGTCGTCGTCGTCGATGAGGGCGGTGTAGAGGGCGGAGAATACCGGGAGGTAGGATGGGTTGGGAGTGGTGGTAAGGGGGTGGTGGTAAAGAAGGAGGAGAGGGAGAGGGCGGCTGCGTGACGGGTGTCGAATGTCTGGAGGGGAAAGGGGGTTAGTGATGGGTGAAGGGGATGGGCGGGGTGGGCTTACGTTGTCTATGTCTAGGCAGTCGGTTAGCATGTCGCCCCAGCTTCTGAGGCGTTGGTCCATATTGAGGGACTTGTCTGAGCCGAGGGAGACCAGCGCGGCCATGATTGTGCCGCTTGCTTCGATGATGGCGCAGGAGAGCATGGGGTTGATGTCTCCTTGTTGGAGCTGTGTCCAAAGTGCATCCAGCTGTGCGGGGCTGGGAAGCTCCGAGAGTACACCGCGTCTAAGCATACCGTCTATCAATGATCCCAAGTTGGTCAAGGCCTGAGCCCGAATCTCGGGGGCTGAGGAGGTAGCGCAAATATCCAGGTACAGACGGCACAACCCAGACTGGATCTTCGTGTTGTCCGCTCGCTTCCATGCTTCCGGGATGGTTTCCAGCATTCTGCCTGTGGTGTTGACGTCCCTGTTATTCAAAACATGCGTCCTCAGAAGTTCGACATCTTCAATTGCCGCCGTGTCGTAGATCAACTTCAGCGAAGCATGAAGATCCAGCAATGCGGAGTATGAACCGCTTCGGACTGTCGTGGCTTCAGCCGAGACAGCCTTCGCGACTTGCTCATAGAAGCCGTAATTTGTGAGCAAGTTCAGGATCTCCAAATAAGCTGCCTGCAACTCTGGGCAGTTGCTGAAGAGTCGTTGTCTTTGGGTAAGCTGATCAAGGAGGACGCCAATCGATGTCGAATCTTATATTGACATGTTAGCGGCAAGTCTGAGGGGAGGTGGCGTGCAGAAGATGGTGACCTACCAGCTCTGAAATCAACACCTAAATCAGCCTTGCGCTCAACCACAAACCTAGCAGTCAGAAGGGCTCCATGAACCTGATTTGTGCTGGTCTCTGACTCGGCAAGAAGTCTTCCGATCTTGCTGGCCCAGTCTCCTTGCAGCAGGAAAGAGCAAAGCGTCCTGGCAGCGATCTCGCGAACATGCCAGAGACGGCTGCCTAAGTACCCTTCGATATGCTTCTGCAACTCAGCCCGGTGCTCCTGAGGAGGGCCTGCGCGACGAATAATGTCTAGCGCGGGGAACACTGCCTCAGCTGCCCCGGATTGTGAAGCTTGATCCAGCGTCTCGTCCGCCGACCGCAGCAGGCTGAGGATGACGCCAGGTAATGTTGGATACTTGTTGTACGAGATGCGGATTGAGTGGCCGTCCCAACCTGATTCGATGGAGGCCTTGCTTTCGCCTGTACCTAGCAAAGAATCGATGAGGGCTCGGAGAAGGAGCAGACCACAGTTGCGAATCGCCCACCTGGTTCGTGTCAGCGACAATTTGATCGAAATGGGATGGCAATTAGTTGGCTTACACTTCGGACTTCAAGTTGGTCGCGGCAAGATGAAGGGTTCTGGCCAAGTAGCCCTCGGCCCGCTTGCTGAGGAGCGAGCTTCTGAAGATCTCCCTTAGAGAGTTCAGGGCATGGACTTGAGGCAGATTCGATCCGTCGGTCTCGGACATGCGGACAGGTTTCTTGCCAATCGTCTCAAGGGTTCCGTATACCTCATCGAAGGATGGCGATGCCGCATTCGCCGACAGAACCGCCGCAATGAGTGACGGAATACCAGCCGACCGACGTGTCGTGGACGCCTGCGTCATTATGCAGTTAAGAGAGCCCTAAGCAAAGTTAACAAAACCCATTCAACGTTATGCCCAGCTAGTCTTACCTGGTACCACTCCCGGAGTAAATTCTCTGACACATCCAACTCGCTGTAGATGTTACGAATATTCTGGGTAAGCTGGCAGCAGTTCATGAAAGTGTAAGACACCGTTGAGAAAGCGCCGCGGTGCCGTAAACTAGCCAGCTGCTCAAATGTAAGGAATCCCGTTTCCCTGAAAACGTCCAGCGGAGGGAAAGGCACGCCAGGGGCTTTCTTCATCCTGAGCATCCCCACCAGGAGGCGCAAGAGGTTGCTGAGGCTTTGTCAGTGACTGCTCCATGCCCTTTAAACGGGAATCATACCTAGACTCATGGACCGCCCGGAAGCTGTAGCTCAGCAAATCCTTGGTATCCAGCCCCTCAATGTCCTCAAGCTCCTCTGGCAGATGCCCTTCGGGAGAGTCATCGCAGAGAACATGCTTCACCGTGAGCCAAATCTGCCGAGCGCAGAAAAAGATGCGGCGCTGCAAATGATGGATACCGTCTAGCTGATCGTCAGAGTACGTCTCCTTGGCCAAGACTTGCCACACATAGCTGGGAACTGTCAGTACTTGGCCCAGGACGGGATCATGAAGCTCAGAACGTACCTGATGGCCGCAAAGTCCGCATGGACTGGGTTCTCGATAGCTGCATGACCCAAGTCCTCCTCAGCCTTTGAGATCTTGGACTCAACTCGCTCAAGAATATCCGACAAAACAGCGATCTGAGAGTCCTGGTCGCCCAACCACGTGCATAACAGGCCCTGCGAGCGAGCAGCTCCGTCACTGTGGTCGGCCCGGCCAGTTCTGTCCGAAAGTTTACTGGCCTGGGTGCAGAACTCCCTCAGAACTTTGAGGAGACCATGGGTTCTAGCGTCCTCCGTGGTGTTCGGGGAGAGTAAGCTCAAAAGAGTAGCTGCGCTGTCTCTGACGTCGTCAAAGGGATCCAGTAAGAGATCGAGGAGAAGACGTATCCAGGTAAAGTCATAGGAAATCGTTTGTGCGATGTCTTCATCAACGGTATCGTCAGTGGCGCCTGCGTGTTTCCCAACCTTGAGCAGCAGAATCGAAGCCCTGAGTGCGGTTATGTGTCGCTGATATGACGCGGTAGGGAGAAGCTCGTTCATCAAGAAGTCCTTGTACCATACTAGAAATGCCTCGTGGCGGTCCCGGACCTCCTTCGCTTCAGCAGCATTCTTGAGAGCAACCTCGGGACCAAACTTCTTCTTAGCGGGTTGACGAGCCTCGCCCTCAGTAGACTGTTGATGTTGAGAGGACAGACTCCTGTGGGCGACGGTAATAATGTTCTTCAACCGTTTGATGAGGTTCTTGGTATGGCCAAGAACTTCGTTACGGACCTTGGCGTCGTAGTCTGCATGGAATGCCGCGATGTGGCTCTTGAGCAGACTGAAGGCAACCTCAGAGAACGGCTTTGTCGTTGCTTGTGACGACACGAGCAACGAGAAAGCACTAGATCTGACAGAGACAGATGGGTGCGCAAGGAGGCTGTCCAGAAGAGACCCTTGAAGGACGACAGTCTTTCCCGCTGACTGCTGAGGGACACTGTCACCATGACCTTTTGACGAGTGTATTAGCATGGTGCTTGCTCATTTCTTTGGGCTCACTTACTTGGTTCTTCAACCAGACCGTGTTTCTTCCCCAATTCCAAAGTGGCCAACTGAAGCAGGAGTCCCTGATCGGTCATGTCGTGATCAATACCTGTCAGAGGCCGGCTCCGGTTGAACATCTGCAAAAGTTTCAAGGACACATCCCGATCCGTCTTGAAGATTGGAGCAAGAACGTAGTTCTTGATGTCCTCGAGAATCGCGGAATTCTGGGTAAGGGCATCTTGGAGCCACTCGCGCCAGAGTTCAAGAGTGAAGCCTGCGGAGTCTGGAGCATCGAGAGTTTGTGCTGCCGCATTCAGGCCCCGGAAGATATGAACAAGATTCTTTCCAGCCAGTGGGCAGACGTACGTCAACTCCATCCAAGAGAAGAGGTGGAAGGCGAATGACCTCCAAAGCAAAAGATCTGGTGCTTCGGCAACTGCCTGCTCCAGCTCTTTGTATTTGAGAGCCACATCTGAGAGACTGATCACCTTCTTGCTCAGAAAGTGATCAAGACACTGTAGTCCTGACTTGGTCAGTTGCTGAGAGTACTTCCGAGCAACGATCGAAACAACAGTCTCCGTAATATGGTCCTTCACCAACCTCCCGGCCTCGGGGTTTGGGTTGGACGTCGAAGAAGCCACGAGCACATCCAGCACCAGCCTCAAGGCACGGTGAGCGTCATGCTCGTACCACTCCAGGTAGAAGTGGAACAGCTCTTTTGACAGAGACTCGGTAAAAGCCCATTGCCTGACGGCACTGTCACTCGACTTGGAGCATTGTTGAACAAAGCTGCAGAGCTTGACACAGGCATGGCCATTGCCATGATACTGCCTCGACTGGGAAGCTTCCCCCAGCAGTTTCTCAAACAAAGCCTCGGCGAGTCTGCTGTGTGTTAGTCAAGACCAAGAGCATGGGATTTAAAGCAACGCACTGAGCATGGGTGTCTTCTGGTTGAGACAGCATCCATTTCGTTATGGTATTGGCATTTTCAAAGACATCGGAGTTGTCCGCGGGTAAAGACACAACTTTGGGATCCATGTTGGCGATTCCCTTGTGAAATGGAGGGGTTGATGGAGGGGTCGGTTGGCTAAATAGTGCAGCCTAATTCAGGGGTCTGTTTGTTTTCGAACAACAAAAATGAAGTTGAAAATGACGGCTCCGAAAACTGAAGTCGAATTCAACGCCAAGACATTTCTGCTGCCTCAATTCTGGGCTCGCTGGGTTGAACTGTTGTTTCAGGCAAGAGTGAGGGAGAGCTTGAAATTTTGGGCAGAGCCGGAGTAGTACGTACCAGCCTCACCTCAAAGACAGGGGCCACACCTGGCTCACCTTGAACCAGATCCGGTTAGCCACTACTAACACCACCCTTGAGGTCGCAGCAAGGACTCTCAATGAGTCAAGACGATGAACACACTCAAAAACCCTGGATTCAATTTATTAAAAGAAACAGTGCTTTGATACACAATTTCCTCCCCTTCCAGACAGCGAAAACAATGTTTTCTGTGCCTGAAGTGTCCGCAGGTCAACCGATGCCAAGAGGCGAAGTCGAACAGTGTGGAGCTCGTCGCGTGACGCACAGACCAGCACTTGGAGCCGTAAATTTTTGTCTCTTATCGATCGCCGCCGTGCCTGGTCCCGGTCATCCTCGCACTCGAACAACCGACATCAGTGACGAACGGAGTTTGCGACGCCGCAACCGGCCCCATCACCCCAGCATCCACCCCAATCCAATTCACTTCTTGTTCTCTTGATATCTTCACCTTTAATTGATCTACTTTCCGTCAAGATGTCCGTCTGGGATGCCCTGACCGGACGCAAGTCCTCGTCGCAGACCTCTACATCCAGCGCGCCGCCTGCGCCATCCTCGCCCGAGCCCTATACTCCCACTACCACCTTCACGCCCCCTCCCTTCGACCCTACCTCAGCCCAGGGCGTCGATGCCTTCCTCGGCAGCTCTTCCTTTGCCGACCCGTCACAACTCCATCCCCTCGCCGGTCTGAACAAGGACACCTTAGACTACCTCTCCCTCGAAGACTCGGCGCTCTCGGAGCTCCCCGGCTCGCAATCAGTGCTGCCGTCGCGCGGCTTCACAGACGACCTCTGCTATGGCACCGGCACAACATATCTCGCCGGCCTGACGATAGGTGGCGCCTGGGGTCTGCAGGAAGGCTTGAGGAAGTCGGCCGGCGAGCCGCCCAAGCTTCGGCTCAACTCGGTTCTCAACTCGGTCACCCGGAGAGGTCCCTTCCTTGGCAACTCGGCCGGCGTTGTCGCTATCTGCTACAACGGCATCAACTCGTACATTGGCTACGTGAGGGGGAAGAACGATGCCGCCAACAGCATCCTGGCTGGTGCTCTCAGCGGCATGCTCTTCAAGAGCACCAGGGGACTTCGGCCGATGCTGATCTCGGGTGGTATTGTGGCGTCTGTGGCCGGCGTCTGGGCGGTAGGATATTCCTGCTTCACCATGCTAAGGGCAGTTGCTAACATCCAGATAGGTCGTGAGGAGGACTGTGTTCCCCATGCCCGAGACTCATGCTCAGGCCCACGCAACGCTCTAAGCACCCGGTTGGATCTGTCAAATTTCCAGAGCAACACGACTCGTGGCTTCTTTTGCCACCAATCCCATCCTTTAATCTACAAAGAACAGCAATCTGAACAAGCTGTTTGTGTATATGTCCCTCGAGGACTGACGTGTACGAAACTCGATCCAGGGAGGCGAAGGACGGGTATGCATAGCGCAGGGTATCTCTCCTCCCATGGAAATTGTATAATAGCGGCTTATGGTCATAGAGCGCCCCGGTTGAGCGCAGAGGCATGTGGTGGGCTTCGATCATTTAGAAGAGGAGTTGTCCGCATTTGTGCGGGCTCTGGGCTATGTCTTGATGGTGTTCTTTGGTGTCAGTTTGGAAACAAGTCTTGTTCGACAAAGCAATGCTGGCTCGATTCAACCTCTGGTCATTGGGAGCTACGGTGATTTCGTTTGCTGACAACAACACAAGCCCTCCAGCGGAGCCCAGCATGGTCGTCCTTCACCCTTTCCATCCCACAGTTGCTAGGCTCTCGCTCTCTGCAGCAGGAAATCCTCTTTCATCACCACGGA